>JBAMIG010000021.1:11096249-11107882 GCA_037177335.1 Kiunga ballochi | reverse complement strand
TGTGTGATTTATTTTCCTAATGTAATAAAATCATGTTACATGCTTGATTTGATCTAATTAATATAGTTATATAATGCTTGAGTTGAGGTTTTTCAAGCAGATTGGATTTTTGTCGGACTGGAATTTAGTCTTCCTGTATCAGTGCAGACTTTTGTATGGACAGAAAATCCTTGTCCACTAGACCTTCTCAGAGGCAGAATATAACTAAAAATGTTCATTCATTTAAGTGATAATATCTAAATTGGGCTGTGGAAACCTCAGTGGTCCCATCTTACTTTAATTGTTATTATTAATACTATTATCAGCAGTGAATTGAATATTACTTTGAAATATTTTTAATGAAACGGTTCAACAGTCAGTGGTAAACTTTTGTTTAAAAAAATATGTTAAAAACAGACATGTAAAACAAACAAATATATGCGTTTGGAGCAAAATTTTGACAGTTTGCTATATTTACTTTAGTTAAATTGAAAAAAAAGGTTAGGAAATAAAGATGTTGCTGGTCATTTGCAAACAATAAAAGTCATGTGGGAACCACACAACCCCACTTGCTTACTTGTACTTTTTTGTAACTTACCTTATTGATTTTTGGAAACCCAAACCCAAACTTTCCATTACGTCCAGAGATATGTGGGTTGAAACTGGAGTAAATCATAAAATCACTTTGACGTTACACATATAATTTTTCCCTTACTATGTAAATGTAAAATGCTTTAAAACTCTGACAGATGAAACTAAAATTACTGATGCTCTCACGTTCCAAAATCCTATTACTATGAAAGCCTCTTATAATTGAGTTAGAAATTTCACAGTCTATTACTAATCATGCAGTGCGAATATGTTCAAAGTCAGTTTCCATGTCAGACACTGTCTAATCCCTTCTTTTAATGTGCCCGGTCCAACAGTTGCCTTCATTAGGGTGTCTATATGTTCCTCTCTGTGCTATAATGAAAGGAGAGTGCATGAAATAGGGACGGAAAGAGTGTTTGCTCTGGAGAGAAACAGCCATTTTTTTCTCCCTTTCTCTTTAGACTGTGTCCTTATTAGGGCTTTGCTTTCCAAAGCAAGGTCAGAGCATCTACCAACTTTCAGCGGTATAAGCCTTGGGCTTGTCCTCAGGCACTAAGTGGCTCTCACGCAACACCAGAGAACACAGTCTCTGATTGTGCCTTATGTCTCACTCTTCCTTTCTTTCATGTTGCACGTTAGAGTTTTCTCCCATTCGGCCTCATCCTCCTTTCTGTTGATTTCTGTAAAGAAGTTTTCCCTCAGCTCGCCTCTTGCATCTACCCAAGCAGAAACATGGCCTCTTCATCCTCCAGTCCTTCTCATTAGATTCTGCCTGGGCAACCTGTGCAAAAGAGCTCTTCTGTATTCCTCACCTCTCCATCATAGCCCCTGCCACCTCAACCACAGGATTCATCTGCTGGCGACGAGTGACCTTTGACATCAGCGCCTTGCAGGCAGGATTACCAGTGAATCTGGCTCATTCTTTGTTCCTGGTAGCTGAGGAAGCAGAGATGGTCTTTAATGAAATTCAAAAGTTGAGCAAGAGGAGTCATAGACATCTGAGGACTTTATTTCCCTTCACCTCAGTCACAATGTATAGAGATCAAAAAACCTTGAGCCAAGCTACACATAGGAATGTTAGAGTCTCACAGTCTCACAATGATGAGAAAGACTATGAGGTTTAGGTGCAAACCAAAGGTTTTTTGAAGGATTCAAATATTCTGGCGAGTGCTGTCAATTACTGCTTCAATTTCTTTACTGATAGCAGGCAAGAGGCCATGAAGTTACCCCAAAAAGTTTCAACAAAAATAGTTCTGGGGGGAATAGAACATGTCATGATGCATGAAATGAATTAATACCACTTATGTTGCTTAGATATTTTTGGAAACGCGTCAAACTGGTTGAGACCACTGGGGTTTATCAGTCTTTGGGGCACATCTGCAAAGCCATCAATCTTATCATTTGAGGCACACAACCATGATATAACTGGATTCCATACGTTTCCCTTGCTTTTCCAAATTGTGTCAAGGAAGTTTAAATGTTTTCATATCCACACAGTGGAAGCGCTGTGCAGCACTGCAGGTGCAGCTTAACTCCACACAAGAAACGCGTAGATGGCAGCGTTGCATACAGAATATATAAAGATCATCCTTCAAACAAGTACAGCCTCCCTAGTCAGTTGTTCAAGCACAAACCTAGATGTGCCATTGGTGTTGCTACTATGACTGATTAGAATTAAAGCATAAAAAGTACCTGCCTGAGGAAAGCACTGAGTGAAAGGATTTATTTACAGTTATTTTTAAGGATGCCACATATATTTATGTTCTGAGGTTTCGGACACCCATGTGCTGTCACTGATATAAGGGAAAAGGTTGGTTTTAAAAGAAAAAACAAACAAACAAACAAAAAACTCATACTAAAATTATATTTTAATGCTGTATAGATCAGCAATCCAACTCATACAGCTGGCCCCAGCTCTAAATGTAAGACCTGTGTGAAATGTTTATTAATATTTTTGTAGGAATTAAGGTTGGAAAAGCTGTATAAAAAAAGAGAAAAAGACCATATCATGCCATGACAACAGCTGTTGGGATTATGGTTCCTGTTGCTTCTGAGATCTGCCAGAGCTTTGAGATCGGGCCATAAATAGACATTAAATTAAAATCTGCAAAAATAATACGTGGAGCCAAAAGTCTTGGAAAAATAACAATTTCAGAAAATCTTAAACACATGTTGCTACTTTTTGTGGATGTTGTTGAAGAAAAGGAAAATGAAGCATTAATATCAATAATCTCAGCACTAAACAGTAATGACCTTTTCTGGTGGTTACTAAGTAGCTATTGTTAATAAAACCGAAACACACGCATGAAAAACTCTTCCATACGATAGATGGTGAAGAGACTCTAAATTGTTAATAAAACACAAAAGAAAAGAAAAGGAAACACAAAATCCTACTGGCTTCATCAATCATTGGAAGCGGGGACTCCAAGGCTTGAAACTCCTGCTCTGGTTTTGTCATTGACGAAAAATGGTTTTCCGTAGAAAAATGAGCCCAATCCCGCACGCACACGCCAGTCTTGTATTGATTTTTATGGCGGATGGTGCGGCTGGTGAGTAGTAGAGGCAATGCTCTCAGAGCAGATGTCTAATGGTGTTTAGAGACTCTCCACTTTATCAAGCCAGGCCAGCACTGACAGTTAGATGCTGGAGGGCAATTAAAATTAAAGCCTGCCTGATTAGAATATCATATTCATCTGGATGGTAATTACTATGTCTGGCTCCGTATAAATAATTAATTATGCAAAACCCATGCAGCTGCCACTGGCTAGAGTTAACTGACTTTCTGTCAACGTCTCACAGTTCTAGAAAGGATAAAGAGATTTGGGAAATAAGCTCTTTAGCCGCTATCTGGAAGCCCGCTGGGGTGTGCACACGGCGCCCACTGGAACGGTGGCAGCCTGCTCTCTGTGTGCAGGTGGCTTCAGAAAGACAGTGTGGACTTTTTCCTTTTGGAGTCGCATTTAGTTTAAAAAAAAAAAGAGAAGAAAAGAAGTTTGCTCTCTTGAAGGACATTTTCTGTCTATTGCCCTTTGACCTATGGTCTAAATGTCTGACAAAATGTTTTCTATTTTTATTTATTTATATTTTAAATCTAACAAAAAGAATCTGCACAGTGGATTTTGACTCATTTTTAAAAGACTTCTTGGAGACATAAAACTGATAAATGATAAAACTGGTAAATAATCAAAATGTTTAAATTAATTTTTTTATGCTTAGTTGCGTCAACAAATCACTGACAAAAAATCTGGTATTTTAGTTATGTAGATGAGAAATATTTCATGATTAAAGTGTGTTTAGAAGCAGTTGTCATTGGCCCAGCTAGGCAAAAGGTGAAACGGCTCTTTAATCTCCTCCAATTAACAAACCTCTTCAGGCAGATGTGAAACTACTGTAAATGTCTGAACAAAACACATATACAATATTTTTTTTTAAAAAAGGAAGTTTTTTCTGCTTTTCCTAGATTATTAAGCATAGACGTCTCCTGTGTAGGTTGTAAGCCCAGCAATTAGCAGAGCACCACCCGAAAAAACATGATTTTACCAACCAACTGTCTCTTAAATATAACAAGGTTTAATTGCCAGGATATCTTGTGTCACAAAAGATAATTAAAAACACCAGTGGGTAGGAAGAGGAGTGGGATGGTACTATAAAAAGAAGAGACAGCAACTAAATGTACAACCAGAGTCCCCTTTTCTTATTAAAATTTCTGATCACGCAGATATAAACAATTAGCAAATGTTTAATAAGTGAACCTGAAATTATGTTCTTGGTGTACACTTCATTACTTTGACCTTCTCCAAAGACTTCCATAGCTCACAAATTAGCCTCATGCTGTTAAGGATGTTAATATGGTAATCAAATGCAGAAGGTTATATAAGCATTGAAGGTTATTCTGTTTCATGTGGGAAAATGTAGAATAAGAAAATTTAAAAGAGAGTATAAGATGTCAAGATCACATAATGTATTTATCGACCTTTACGTGTCTCCATGGTTACTCCTACACATCCTCCTGCAGCATTTAACCAAAGCTAATTGGAACATTATGGAAAAGGGGCAATGCTGACAAGCTAGAAAAGTTAGGAGCAGAGGTCTACCAAGCAGCATAAATCATGTGATAAACAGTGAGTTCTTATGAACTCTGCACTTCAAACATTTCTGAAATCAAAGTTTATTGGGTTAGGACACTGTGCGGTATTACCACTAAAACCACAGTCGCAGCAGAGTTTTCCCCACTGTCTGACAAAAATCTCCTCTTTGTGAGCAGCTGCCTGCAAATCTATAATGGCAATCTCTGGAACACAACCAGACTTCTAATTTAATAGTAAACAAAGGACCTAAATAAACGTTTCTACAGCTTTGTCTTGTCGAGTTGCTTTTCCATAGTAGTACATTGAAACATGGTGCTTAGCATTCACTGTTGTTTTACTAATGCTGCTATTGATTTTACGGTTCCAGTGACCACTGGGATGAGGTGGATAATTATGTTCAGCAATGTTTTACTTGATGTATGCATGTTTTCCCTCTTAGCATCAAGGACTCTGCGGTGCAAGAAGACTAGCTACATGCATCCTTTGATAATCTCCTCACCGTAGGAGGTTTGATGATTATGGAGATCTGAAAATGCTGTGGGACATAAGCTCCAAATGAGCACTATAGTGCATCTGTAGAACTCTTCATTAAAAGTAAAACAAAAGTTTTTGAAATCCTGCCATTTTCACAAGTTGGTGGATGCATGAGTACATACATTTTTAAAGAAAAGGCTTCTTTATCAACTAATAATTAAAAAAGATTTTAAGAAATTCATGCATATAATTTGGACTAAACATATTTTGCTAGAAATATTGAGTCAAGTAATATATAAAACCTGCACACCACTGAACTGACGAAGAAAATAAGTCAAAATTGCCTTTTCTGTGCTTTTGTTTCTAATGTAGAAACCATACCAGAATGGCAGCCCACAGCTTCATCCTGGCCTTCACAAACACTTCTGGAGGGGCACCTGGCGTTGCTGGCACACTGGACCTCATCACTGGGAAAGAGGGTGAGGTTTTTGGCTCCGACTATAAGCTTCTGTTTGCAAGGTCACAGCTGCCTCATTGGTGGCTCCCACTGCCTCGTCTGGCGCTGATACAGTGTGTGTCCTCCACTGCCATCCTGCAGGAGGCAAAGCATCCCAATTTCCTTGTGATGGCAGTTTCAGACAGCATGTTAGCACATGTCATCAAACCAGCACACAGACGTGCCACTGAGGGGGGTATTGTGTCCCAGTAGGAGAATAGGATTACAAGCAAAGGTGAAGAACTGAACCTGAAGCATAAATATGTATCTGCACATCAGTCGCAGAGGCAGCTTTAAAGGCTGGATCTGTTTATTCAGTCACAGTGTTTGAAGAGCAATAGATTCTGCTACAAATATGGCATCTTTAGATCTTTCACTCCTACAGAGAGAGAAAGCACATACACAACTGCTGATGATAAGATGTGTCACCCAACTTTACCAAAATGAGAAGAACAACACGTATGTGAACAGAGTATAAATTACTTGTGTGTGTACATGTGTGTGTGTTACTATGTTTGGGCTTGGATGAGCACCTGCTACCGGCAGATATTGACTGCAGGAAAGGGTGCTAGAGGACTGAAGCAAACATCCACAGAGCACTTCTCTATTTTTTGAATGGATTGGATGCTGGAAGATGAACATGCAGTCTGAAGGGGTTGTGTGTAGGGTTGCTGCACATGTTGGGAGACTGTTTAAAGACATGAGAAGAAAAGCTTGGTGAAAATAAATCAAGACTGTTTCATGTATGATATGAGATTTGCATTGAGCCTTTTCAAATGAGGCCCTTTATGCCTGAAAATGACTGACAGGCATAATAGCAGGTCTACACGCAGAAAGAGAAGAATGGAAACGGGCAGAAAGCCAAATCTAGTTTCCACACGAAAACTCAGCCAGCAAACTGAGGCAAAGGAACCGAGACCAGCTGACTTTAGTTTAGTGTAGCTCATAATGCGGAGAGACTTGAAGATCTTCCTGCTAATAATAGCTACATACATACAAAGGAAAATAAAGAAATGTGCTTAAGTTGCCCTAAGTAAAACAGTTTGAAGTGCAGGAGTCTCCTCACTAACAAGGTCATAAATTATCCACAAGGAGAGGGAGATTAAGAGAAAAAGAGATGGAGTGAGAAAAACTGCTGTTCAGGGGAGAAAAATTCTAGTGGACCATAAAGCCACGAGGTAGATTAATCAAATACAACCTTGACAGTGTATACGAAGCAGGATTTGAATCCACGCATGATGGTTTCCAACTGTGGGATTTTAGTGTCAGAGATTCTGTTTACCTTCTATCTGCATCAAGCCTTTTCAAATGCATCACTATGATAAATTATACTGATGCTATCCTGCAATGGGTTATAATGTGGATGAAGCACATCTTAGAAGGACGTAGAAAACAAAAGCAGTGTCATGGGCAGAACGGTAGCCGATTGGAACTGGTTCATTTCCAAAGCACTTCAGGTTGTCTGTGTTTTCCATATGTCCAGAATGTCTCTCTCATTCAGATATGTTCAGAGAACATAAACCAAATAGAGCTTTTTAATCCAAACACTCAGGTCAACCAGTCCAGCCCAGAGTCCAGATTAAACATGGAGCATTTAGCTGTTATGCTGCAAACATGTGGAACAAACTTCTAGCGGAGATGAAACATTCACCAAATGCTGCAACATTTCATGCCCCTATGGAACAAATCTGAAAAGTAATCTTACTTTTAATTATTTTAATTTGATTTCTGATTGTTTTTTGCTATTTGTTGCTGGTTTTTATTCTTCTGTACAACATCTGTTGCAAGGATTTTGTGATGTTTTTATGCAATGGACTCTGAACTATTTTGTACGTGAAAGGTGCTATACAAATAAACTTGCCTCTCCTTTTGTATATTTTTGGAAATAGAGTTTGTTTTTGCTTTTTTTTATTGATTATTATTTATAATAATTTAGTTTAGCATTCAAGAGCCACTTTGTCAACGTTACAACATTATTTGCTGATTACTAAAACTCCCATGACTGTGAGCCTTTAAACATTTGCAGGTGCACATTTACGTTTTAATGTGGACACCACATCTGTGGCATGTAACTGTATCCTCCAATCACATACTAATAAAACTTTGAGGGTTTAATCTGTATTGTATGAAGAATTACAAGACAGAAACTACTGAGGTACAAAATTTAAAAGTGCCAGTTTTTCATGTTCTTGGGTCTCAACACACCAGCATCACCTTCCCAGAGACACACAGAGAATCCATGAATTCACAATCAATATTCTATAATTCAATGTCTCTGGAGCTGATGTTATTGGTAACTTGATCCTGCTGTACTGTCAGATCAGTTTTAAGCAACAGCAACATTCAATTTTCAGTTGCAGAAGAAGCAACATAACGTATAACTACTACAATCCACTATGTTCCATCAGCAGACTCTGTGAGGTGTTGCAGGAAATATGAAACGGGAACAGGCCTGCTAATTGAAGCAGTCATGCTTCCTGGTTTCCATTAAAGTAATTGCCATATCTATTTAGGACATACATATTTCGTGGAAACACATGCAACAGAGCTGTAAATGACATACGAAAGCAATATAATGTGCTACAACAAAAAGGAACTAAGCCATGAGCTCAAAAATCCTTTTGTTAAAATAAAAGTTATTCTTCAAATAATTTGGGAATTGCTATGGTTCAGCTCTCCTTTGCAGTTTTTTTCACATTTTCACAGCATTTGTACTCTAAACCACAACCTATGTGCACAGTGAATTGATGCTTAATGCTCTCAGAATAAGCAGAGCTATCTAAATAAGTAATTTTATGTTTCAAGGTTTAAAGTGCATGGTAATGGGAAAAGATTAGCATAGAGTAAAGTCTTTGTGATTTTTTTAGGTATGATGAAATAAGGCATAATTAACTATATTTTTTTACGCGGAACACAAAGTTAAAGATGATTCACTGTAAAACAATGAACAGGGGCTTAAAAACAGTATTATTGTCTCATTTTAATGCTTTATGTTGATATAAAAAAGAACAAAGTCTGTTCTTGACTGAGAAAAATGCAGTACGTTGCTGTTTTAAACCTGATCTTTTACTAAATAGAACAATGTATTCTTTTCTGTTTGTGATGTCTGATCTCTTCTAAACACCTTTGCTTTTTGATGCCAATGACTTGGCATGCACACTACAGTACCTTGGCACATCCTTGCATTCCTTGGTGGAGATTTCCTACCAGCAATCACCTGATGTTGGTGGTCTAATGGTCTGGATGACCCTGTCGAAACGAATGGGGTGCCACCCTGGATCTTTCCCATCTGCTGCATATAGGGAGTATGAAATTATCAGGTGATGCCCTTGAATGGGATGGATATCAATGTAACTTGTAGAACAGTATATCATTGAGCTACTATATGGTTTCAGCATGAATCTGTTCATAAACATAACATCCTAATATCCTTTTCCATTTTCATGTAAATTTCTGACCAGAAGTTGGTAATGGCTAAACATGAATGCAAAGGAAAGTGTTGGCAAGTGAATCTATCAACCTGGTACATGTATATGACATTATATATTTTTCAGGATTTATACCCCACAAACCTCTCATATATTAAGAGTGATGTCATTTTTGCTTCATTATCACTGGGTCACTGACAAACCAGTGTGATACTTTATCACCATCCGGTGGTAATGAAGAGGTTAATTAATGACCAAAGCAAGTACCACATTTGGTAACTGAGGCACCACTATAACTCATTTATACACTTTTGAGAAAAAAAAAAAAAAAGGTTATTTCCATCATCCAAATGTCATTTCAAGATTTGCTTTACGGTTTTGTCATGCACCCAGAGAAACTAAATATTGTTTTTCCATCGACTGGTAAAGAAAATCTTGGAAAAAAAAAAAAAAAAAAAAAAAAATGTAAATGGAATATAGTTTTTTTAAGTAATTTGATTTTAAGTAACTGTTTTTCAAAATAAAGAACACAGTTTGAATACTGTAAGTAGCATGATACCATGAAAATACCGTAGATAAAGTAGTCCTGCCAGTTCAAAAATACTAATATAAACAGATTTCAGTATCGGAGTCATTGATCTCACAAAATCTATAATCACAGAAGCAGCAACTGCAGGGGTCACCATAACTGCTCAGTGTTCCCCACTCCCACGCCTAAATATTTACCCGAACCATTTTCTCCAACAGGGCAAAGGGATGCAGGCATCCAGAACGCTGCCTTTTCACCAGTCTTTTCTCTGGGAACCTCACAGGCATAAACTGTAATGATAGTGCAGAAGATCCGGCAATTCAGCTCAGACTGCGATAAAGTTTAACAGTTTATTTGACTTGGTTGGTGGAGGGGCTGGACTTGAGGAGATCTAATGACCAGAGCTGCGACCAGGTCCAGGCAGAGGGGCAGGGAAGCAGAAACTGAGGAGGGATTATGTAGGGTGGTGTGCAGGTGGAGCAGATGAGCCTGATTGTGTGATCTTCATGTATGAAGGGCAGGTCTCATGACATAAGAGTTCTCACCAAAAGACTTAAATCTTTATTATATTTGTCTCTGTTAGCTACTAATGCAATGTCTTGGTGAATGATATCAGCTCAATCAATTTATACACGTGTAGATTTTTTTTAATTGTATAAAAATTAGACTAAATAATAATGTTACTTAACTACATACCCTAATTCATTGATAGTACACTTAGTACACTCAGATTTTGTCCTTTGGAAGACAGTAAAAATATATACTACTCAGTTTTAAAAGATGAAATGTGGAAGTATCTCATAACTGTGCAATAAACAAGTGAAATGGTTGAAATTAATGAATGGTCTTGGTTTAAGTTGCAACACAGAGGGATAGTAAACTAAGCGGTAAGACAAGTTGTCTGTGTTAAGTTAATAAAAATAAACCAAAAAAGCTAATCTAAATACAAATGTTATGTCCATGAATGACAGCCCAACCGGATAGTCAAGTACATCCATACCCACACATAAATATTCAAATGTTACCATAATTTGGCCAACTGAAGCCTTTTCTTTTCATAGCTGTACCATTGCAACTTAAGACTTTTATTGTGTTGATTAGGTCGAGCATTATTTCCTCACATGTGGAGGCAGATATCTGAAGCTTCCACGGTGGTGGATTATCCCACTTACCACCAATCCTTTTGCAACAGTTGAGAGGATGAGAGCATTTGTTGGATCACCTCCAGGGCCTGCCTTGTTTTTACTTCTGCTCCGAGCAGCTCCAGGCCGGGCCCCGAGTCCCCATTTCATCATCCATTTCTTGATTCACGCCACACCCCAGCCAGAATTGGTCCAGTGTTTGTGAGGCCTTCTCAAGACCTACTGGAATCAATTATTTTTCTTTCTAGCGGTCTATCCTTCTGTCTGTCATTTTTCCGCCCCAGTCATTTTGCAACTGCTTTTGATTTGCAAGAATATCTTGCACCTGTTGATAGTATAGGTGAGGATAAAAAGTTAGTTTTTTTTTTTTTAGAAAATGAGGTCCATAAAATATCTGGTGCAACAAAAACACAAATCTACACAAACAGTTTCTACAGCACTGTTGTACACACAAACAAAGCTGCTCAAAATATTTACATAATTTCTGTATGGGTGCCATTTCTATTTTATCTGTTAGAAGTTGTGCACAGGATGTTCAATATTCCCTTTAATGCCTAGAGACAACAAACCAAGTGATAAGTAGGCTGGGTTTTACTTGAGGCCAGAATTACATGTGCAATAAGGTTGTTGGTATTTTCTTTAAACAAAGCTTAATCACACAAAATAACTGAGTGGGACATGTTAAGAGAGAGAAATAGATGGAATGGTAGATGGGTAGTGAGTGATTGTTTGTAGCCTCAAGCTTTGCCCACACTCACTTCGAACTGAGTCTCAGAAAGAATAAAGATACTTTTCACAAGTTGTTTTAAAATAATGGGGTTAATAATCTGTTAGTAAAGGCATTCCTATAAACGGCTTCACAAGTAAGCCATAATAAATCTTGTTTAATACGGCTTACCTGTATAT
>JBAMIG010000021.1:11070930-11096228 GCA_037177335.1 Kiunga ballochi | reverse complement strand
TATATATATATACATACAGTACAGATATTATATAGATATAGATATAGTTTGATAGGCATAATTTTTTAGCAAATTTCCAAGATAATACAGGCTCATATTTTGGAAAACAAACTAATTTAAAACTGATTTATATGCAGTTTTCAAGCCGAGACCTTAATGTCACCACTAGTCACAGTGGGAATGGACAGATTGGCTTCTAATGGCTATCCGATACTATGCAGCGGTATACCTATGTGTTGTTTAATAAGGTGAACTGACCTTTCATCATAGTTATAAATCAATGACATTCTCCCACACCAAAGCACTGCATGCAAATGCATAATATTATCTTCTCATTTGCTCATGCAGACACACAGACACATGCACCAGAGGCAACATAATCACAGGTAGTCAAACTCAAAGATTACTACATGTTTCATGCTCCTATATTTACACATGTGCACTCTGCTTTCCCATACACACTCAGTCTTGCAAACACAAAGCCTTCAACCCCACTGTTCAGTGATGAAATTAAATAAATTCATTTCCTGTTGTGAATGTGTAGTTCAGGATGGGGGGAAAAGACCTCTGAAATGACTTTCTTAAGTGGGAAGGGTGAAGCAGAATTAGATGAAGTAAGATTGTGTTTGATTGCAGGTAAATGGTGGATGCTCGCATTCAGTGCCTTTGATGTTGTTTTTGAAAGGACCTGCTGGCCCTTCATTCTGTGATTACTACCTCACTGCTGAGATGTAATGGCTGAGGTACAGCTCTATAATGAAGACATTACTGACAGCAGAAGGGAGTAACTGTAATGTCCAGATTCCACTCATTTAACTCCCAAATAATTCTTCACCTCACCCCGCTGCAGCAAATATAACAGTAAAATCACAACTAATGCCATCTCATCTGTCAGAGAAAACAATATAAAAGCAATGTGTTTCTTATTACTTTTGCTTGCTGCTGCTCTTTCTCTATTTTTGATCACTTAAGTTCCACCCTGAAGGGGAGCATATTCTCCAAATTGCAATTTACTTTTGCATCATCAACACAAAAGAAAAAACAATACACACTCACACTGTGCCTAGGCATACTTTCTCCTCATGAGTCTTGCCATAAGGCCAAATAGAAACATAAGTCCACGCATCACTGTGTGTCTCTTTGTGAGTGTTTAAAGGGGTGCAGCGTGGCGGGGTATTTGGAATAGGTTCCCTGCTTCTCTAATAAGCCACCGGCTTGATGCCACTGCTCTCCTGCATGGGAAGAGATAAGAACTGGCAGAGCACTGGTGTGGGCTCCCCATCGAAACCCAGTGTGCTGCTAAGCCCCCTCACTGCCCCCAGCAGAACCTCAAAATCCACACACACCACTGCACACGGTATGCACACCTACACTCGTACCTACACACAGGATACAAAGGCAGCCCCCAATGAGGTAACGCTGTGATTACAGATGCAACAGCACAGACAGCGCATTGGGAATAAGAGGTGGAGGGAGAGAGCGGGAGAGAAAGCAAAGGCAGAAAATAACAAGTGTTAAGTCCACTGAGACAGCATTAAAAAAGCACAATGCTCTGGTTGTTGTTCAAAAAGAGAGACTACTGAACTGAGAAATCACAACTATTTTTTCAGGCTTTAAAATATTACCACACCAGCAAAACTCATCCCACCCTCATTTGCCATATATTTTCATATAAGTGTATTTTTATATAGTTCAGCAACAATAACAATAACCTCATTGAAGAGAAGCGTTTGAGTTTGTGAGGGCTAAGGGGATGTCATTTGCATTTCAAACCTTCTTTTTGGAGTCACATGGGGGTTAAGTTCTCGCTTTTACCAACTGAGATTAACCCCATGCAAATGGAGCAGATGCCAAACTCCAATAAATAAGCACTTAAGAGAGCCCACATCTGTGGAAGACATTGTTATGAAGGCCATTCTACACTTTCCCTATCCCACCGTCAGTAATTGCAAAACTGTTTGCTGTCCATCTGTGGAGTGTTTTGTAAAGGAAAGAGAGGCGTCAGCTTTTGTACTAGAGGGACACTGAAGTGCTACTCTGCTTTTGTAGAAAATCCTTTCAGCCTCATTAGCACATTTAGCAGTGAGTGACCATTAGCTGTCAACCATAAAGCTCAGCTGCCTCAGGGTTCACCTGCCATTCTATGACTTGTCTCAGCATCTGTATTCATTTGCTAATACTCAAGTAGAAGACCAACAAAGATTCATGTAAGCTGACAATGACCATTGTTGTGAAAAACGAACATGCTACCTGTGTTAATATGTGTAACTATAGCCTAATATGTGAAACTTATGTCAGTTTACACAATACAGCTCTAAGAAGTACTGCTTCTTCAACATTTTTCTTTTAAACACATTCTCTACTCTCCTTTTACTTTTTGTAAACAATATGCACAGGGTTGTTTCCAGACGGATGGTTCAAACATGTTTGTTCTGAATAGTTTAACAGTTTTTCACATGGCAGTAACTAGACAAAGTAACAAAGTAACTAAAAATCTGTAGTTGTGAAACGTTGTGACACTTTGGACTTTCTAATTACAGAAGTAAGAATAAGTGTAGTGATGTTTTTTTATGCTTGGTCTCGCAGCTCATTAGTTTGCTTGATAGTGAGGAAGCAGCTAGAAGATGTAAATAATTGTTGCTGTGCCTTTACCAGTTCTTGGCACCGTGGTGAAGATCTGGGCAGTTACAGTAGTGCAATGTTATGCCTCACAGCCTTGTGTTCTTCCAAATTGGCAGGCTACAGAGCGCCAGGGGAATCCTGAGCGGCACAGATAGGGGAGACGCTTGTAAATGTGAGGCATTCTACTAATTGCATTTAAGAACCTGTACATAGCTGAATTATGTATTTCACATACTTAAATCAACCACCTAAAAAAAATGTTGATGCAATACTTCCATTACTCTTTGTGGATTTAAAATTTAGGCAACTTCATGGGAGAGTATGCCAAATAAACAATACAATGATGAAAAGAATAATTTAGCTTTACTGACTCTTCCGCCTTCCTTTTCTTTACATGCAGCATTAAAAGCCTTTGTTGGGGGTTGGGGTAAAACTGAAGGGTCATCCATGTTTTAGAGCCCCAGCAGTGTGACTTTAGTAGGTGCAACAGTGGGCTTGAGCCTAAAGCGTGTGATCAGGCCCTCAGATCAACCACTGCCTTAACAAGCAGAGGAATGGCATGCTACAAATGATCCAGCCAAAAAAACTGAAGTGGGCTTTACGGAGAATTTGTCCTGGACACTCTATTTTTCCAAGTGACAGTGTAAAACTGATTAATATCTCTAGGATATATAAACTTAAACCAGTATCTGAATACTGTGTTGTATCTTTCTCATTAACATGTTGTGAGTTTGTCAGATTTTATTGAATTTAGAAATTCTCATGCTCAATCTTTGAAGCAACTAGTTTCAATTTACTTTGATAATCCTTTACAAGCCCTTTATTGTTTAACAGCTCTTTACTAGTTGTTTATTGTTGTACTTTTGTTGTTGTACTATACTCTTCCGTTTACTGTCAGCCGACTCCTTTCATGAAACAAAGAATCTCCTCTTTTGTTGCATGCTATACTCAAAACACCATATGATCAAAACCATACAACTACACATGCTCTCAAGAACTGAACTTAACCATTACTGAATTATGTTGCTCAATAATACAACAAAAGAAAATAGATATTTACTGTGCCAGTAAATTGTTCTTGCTTTGACAGTAGGAAACAAGACATGTAATTTTCGTTTTAAGTAGTGTACTTTGAGAACTGAGGGTGGGCTTCAGCCAAAGATACAAGCAGATGACTGATGCCCAAGATGAATGGTGAAGATTCAATGGTGTGAGTGCGCTTCATGCTGGACTCACAGAATAAACATAGATAAACAGTAACGTGGATGAATGAACCAGTGTATTTTCAACAAAGTT
Organism: Kiunga ballochi; assembly: GCA_037177335.1. Classification (NCBI taxonomy): domain Eukaryota; kingdom Metazoa; phylum Chordata; class Actinopteri; order Atheriniformes; family Pseudomugilidae; genus Kiunga; species Kiunga ballochi. Next base: position 11,092,310 of record JBAMIG010000021.1, on the reverse strand, counting down.
CTCATACAACCAAAATGTGGTTTGCACACCCTCTGTTATGGTCTATGGCAGTCGACAGTTTTAAGGGCCATACTGACAATCTAAGGCAGAGAAAATCCCCCTTAGGATTTCCCCTAATACCAGAGCTTGTGAAAGGACTGCAGCCGAGGGAGAGCAAAACTTAAGGATTGCAAGGAGAGTAAAAACAGTGGGATTGAGGGGAAAAGGGAATTGCCCAGAGGAAACCACACAGGGAAATGTATATGGATAAGAAGAGGCTAGAAAAAAAATCAGAAAGATTTTAAGGATTTGGATGAGTTGTCAATATTACCAGCTCTTAAAAATCAACCTGAATATGAATCTATGGACAGAGATTCCTTTGAGCTGGAGAATTATAGGCGGACAGCAACATTGGGTTTTATTTGTTGGAGCCAGCTTGGCTATTATTTTTCTTTAGGATGAATTACATCCTTTGATCCATTTGACCCACTGAGGTGAAGAGGAGAAAGTAACTGGAGAACAGCTTGAATGAAAAGGCATTATTCATCATATGGAAGTGTGCTCAAATGTCAAAAGACCTTATTGATTGTTATAATCATAAATTGGATTTAATTTAATGCAATTAACTCTATAAACAATACAAGGGAAACTAAACATTTCAGTAAATGGAGTGATGCCTTAAATATAATTAAATATGGCTAAATTAATAAAAGAACATTGTTTTGACAGAGATGTGCTTTTATCTGAAATCAATACTTTTAAAAAGTTGGAACAGCAAGTAAAAGACAATAGCATTGACTCGTCCTGATTGGACAGCAGCAACAAATCTCAAAACAGTTAAAATCGCTGCGAAAAAAGAAACATACGGAAAAACCATGTTGCAGATTATTCAAACTGGCAAGAGATCAGTAACATGATAAAAAAATATGTTGGTAGAGTATCTTAGAAGTAAAGGTAAACTGGCATACAGCTATTTTAGAACAATATCTTAGAATTATTGCAAAATTTCAGTGATTGTCCCGAAGGTGTTGCCAATATCAGCTTGGTAATTATCAGCTGTATAAGTTTATCTGCACAGCATAACTCCTTAGGTACATCTTCACCATGCTTTGTTTTTATTACAAACTATATAGTCAATCTATGGGTGGAATCAGATGTTTCTCAGCACTGTATAAAGCTGAGGTGGCATGAATGAACATGAACTTCACTGTGTGTATTTACTGCATGACAGTGATTCTGCAGAGACTCAAATATGACTTATAAGTTAGGCGAGTAAAGGACTGCAGAGTGGTTATTGCGCTGAAGGGGTTGTAACTTGTTTATACTTTAGTTATAGCTTGAATTTCTGTTGCTAGTGAGGATAACAGCTCAGCATTTCAGGGCTCAGCTCCAACAGAAGGAGAGAGAGACAGAAAAAATCATGCTTGCCATCAATAACCATGTTCGCTAGCAAGTGTGAAATCCATGTGCCAATATATATTTATGCAATACATTTTCAGCAGAAATTTCAAGTGATTTCATAGAACAACAACAAAAAATATTTTGCATGCTGCTGAGGTATGTATTTATGGACACAAGTGATGATTTTCTAAACAACCAACACCCTGCACTGTGTCTGTCATCTCATGGTATCTGCTCAACACAGATGCACTTGGAACCACAGCTGAGGTAGAATCCACAAGTATGGGATAGTATTTGCTCCAAACAGTGGGAGGCAAAACACAAAAACAAACAAAAACATTTTCAAATTTCCAACTGTAAATCAGTAGTTTACTGTAGCCCTAACGCGTCTAGACGTTTTACTAGCTGATGATGGACATAATTATTATTTTTTATATGGCCAATCACTGATCTCCACAGTGCTGTCAATTAAAATGCTGATTGCACTCTCCTCTGGTAAAGTTTAAGAAATCACCATACTTGGAAAATGTTCATTAAACTTTTTTATTTAGTGAATAAAGAAATAAATCAGACAGATATACAATAATGCACCTTATGATTTGGATTTCTACAACAAATACCTATACAAATCTAAATATACAAATAAGTGCAGAAAAGTTAGAGTGACAATAAATATGGTCCACCAAGAGACCTACTGTATCAGTGGAAGCAAATAGTTAAAAATATCCTTTCAAAAAAACAAATTCAGTTCAGAATAGGCCCATTGCAAAGATGTTATTTCCCAGTCATTCTAAAATTTAGAAGCCTTTTACAGCAAAACATTGGGTCAACCAGTTTACTCTAACATGTTTGGTGAATCATGATGAAAATAGGCAAGCATAAAAAGTTGTTGATTTAGTTTGATAAAAGTCCAACAGATCATATATAGAGGTGTGCTAATGCTTTGGTCTCTTCAGAATAAATGCATTTTGCCACAGTCTACTCGTCTTTAAAAAAGACTAAGAAGTTCAATGATATGATCATCATGTGGTCCATGCCCAGACAACATCCTGCAGGACTAAATTGATTTCTGTTAAAGAAGTATACTCTTTTAATGTTGAGACAGTAATTTAAAATGAAAAAAATAGAAATGAAAACTTATGTGAATGTTTTGTTAAAGTGGTGTACTGTAATTCTTTATGTTTGTTTCTCTATGTTGACCCTGATGGACAATCCACCTGTCCAGGATGTACTCTGCCTCTCACTCAATGATTGCTGGGATTGGTACAGATAGGGATAGATGTATTGATGATGCTAAACTCTCACAAAACAGTGAAATGTCTCACTTTGATGGTTTTGTTTGCTAAATGACATACTGGATCCAGATGGAATTGTTTTATTGTGCATTTTTGTGCCACAATTTTAGACACAATCACAGCTCAAATTCAGATCCAGTTCATACTTTTGAAGCATCCTAGTTAGGTAAACATTTGATGTCAGGACATAGTTCTGCTTCTGAGAAAAGCATTTGTGAAGCCTGTTTAGTGTTTTGCTAGACAACATTTGTTTCCAAATGCTTCATATGCTGAAAAAGTTCCCTTATTTTGACTTACTTTTTCTTCTTCTATTTGTAATATATTGTCTATTCTGTATTCACCCATTTTTGTTTACATCCATGCTTGTTTGTGTTTCTGTGCTGAGCTGAGAGAATGACAACCCTTTACTAGTGCTCTCTCCTTTGTATGTGGCAGAGCTCAGCCAAGCCAGGTTGGATCCTGGCACAGGTCAATGCTAGGGCGAATTACAGAACAGAGCCAGCTCCCTCTGCAGCTGTCAGGCTTTCTGAAAAACAGACCCAGAGATCTTCATCATAGTCCTGAAACACTTGTGGGTTGGATAATGGCAGCCCCATGTCTACTATTAAAAATCAATAGACAAATGTTGTGATGTCAAGATACAAAGTAAATCAACAAAAATGTATGTGGCAGATTTGTTCTTCTGTGTAAAAAGCATTGAGTAATTTTTATCACATGTTTAAGTTTCCCCAAAAAGCTCTGGCTCACATACAGTATGACACTCCATTATTAAACCCTGCTCCTTGATAATTCTTTGAATATTAGTAAAAAAACAATAAAGGACTTATTGTTTCACTTCACTTCTTATGCTATGCTCTCTGCTTGATTTTCATACTGTTCATAATCCCAGATAATGGAAAAAAATCGATCAACAACAACAAAGAATGGCCACTGTTTTCATTGTTTCCCGGTTGGCTGAAAACAGCTTGTCCAATGTAACTTCTTTAAATACTCTGTGGCTTCTTTTTAACCTTGCACGTCTTAGCCTACAACTATTTGGAGATCTTCTCTTTCCTCTTTATGAAAGCAAAGATCCAGAATGATCTAGTGGAAACACTGGCTCCAAAGAATAAAAGTATATATTATATTGTAATATATGAAATAATAAATGTTAAATCCAGGACTTCAACTTTTTTTTTTTTAAATAGTAAGAGATCATTTTTATTATGCTAATATATTTTCAAATATACATTTTACATTTAACCTGAGTGGTTAAGGAGTGTGGAGGTCCAACCAGTAACCTTTCTGTGTGGAGTTTGCATGTTCTCCCCATGTTAGCGTGGGTTCTCTCTGTGTTAGCGTGGAATTAGTGTGATGGCAAATTTGTGATTTGATAGGAAACAATATATTTTAAACCTGTACATGGGCTACCGTGTTTAACTTATTTCGTTTTCAATTATTATCTGAGAGGTCTCATAGCACATCTTACACCAGCAGGTCTTTGGTTCCAAACTGTATTTTAGAATAGTTGGCAAATTCTGGTTGGAATAAAGTTGACTTGGAAGGCGGTGTTACCATCTATCTTTAAAGGTAGTGGACATTGTAATGCGTCACTAACTCACAAACTAGGCAACAGGGGTGTAGAGTCTCCATAAACATTATAACCAGGAAAGATGCGGTTAGGTAAGATAAAGTCTAACATAAGTCAACCAAACTTTAAGTAATTCACTTTGCTTTAATCCTGAATGTTTAGGTGCTGTTATGTTGCCTGGCAAACAATGTAAAATTGGTTACAATAGATTTATTGTATTGAGACTCTAACATTCTGTCATCTGTAAATGTTTATTTATTCTGAGAAACCTCTAAGACCATTCAAGACCAAATTTCCAACTTGTTTATGTTTGCTTTTGCAGAGTAAAGTCCTTCCATATTATTTTTCAGAAAAGCACCGAGGTTATGACTTTCAGAAGAAAGCTGGTGCCAGAACCAGAATCAGAGCTGTGTTGATCTGAAAGCCCTGTCTTGATGTCTGAATTATATCCATGAATAATGTTTTATCGCAAAGACGTCAACAAAAGTGTGATGTTTTAATCCTGAACTAAAAACAAAAACATAATTTCAGAGCCTCTCTACTATCCATTATTTTTAATTACTATTGTTTTATTTTAATTTTTAAGAATACTTATAATATAGTTGCTGACCCTATTGGGTTCATCTAGCTTGTTTACCACAGTACAATAAACATGACAAGATATGACAACAGATACACCATCAAACAGCAACTACACAACAATACTGTTTTGCAAAAAACACCCATTTTCCAAACTGAAGCATATCCCAGCTGATTGACAGTCTATCACAGGCCAACACAGAGAGACAAGCAACCAGACACACAACCACTCAGACACACACAGACACTAATTAATTGACATGCATGTCTTTGGATGGTGGGAGGAAGGCTGAGTAGAGAGAACTCTTGCTAACATGGGAAGAACATGCAAACTCCACACAGAAAGGCTGCTGTCCGATCTGAGGCTCAAACCCGTAACTTTCTCGTTGTGAGGCTATGGTGCTACACTCCACTCAAAACCCCCAAAATATTCTATTTTGAAGCATTTTGATATTTTTATACCCTGCAATCTGCTGTAATGTCGAACGCTTAAGAGACGCTTAACTCAGGTGTTTAAGTTTTAATGTTAGACTGAAATGACATGGGAAAATATGTGAATGGATTAGTAATTCGTGGCCGTGATTTAATTATCTGGTTCCAGTGCATTAGTGATCAGTGGAGTTACTAATGCATAGCCACGATTTTTTTTTATCAATGACTCTGTGGTAAATTGATTTTAAATTATTTATTTCTTTAACCCAGAGTTAGTGTGAAAACCTTCTAAAAACCCGTCTCTGAAATTGAAAATTATTGACTGATAATTTTTTATGTGAAAAAAAGTTAGAACCGGATAAGCCAGTTTATAAAGAGGAAATAGAGGGCCAGGCGTAGGATCCGATTCCATTTCCTGTTAGAGTGTACTCGTGTTTCCCCAACACGTGTTGCTTTCTGTCTACTTTGCAGTCATCTTTACTGAGGCCCCACGGTTGTCATGCATATCAATGCTTTTATGAGCAATGGAGGGAAGGAGGGATTGGGAGGAGAGGTGCAAAAGCAGAGAAAGCATGGAGGGAGGATTGGGCAGTGCAGTGAGGCCTAGGCAACAGTCAGAATCAATCAAGTCTGCAGGATTACTGCTCCACTGAGTTGTGATCAATAGATCCTGAACACTGTCCCCTGCTAGTCGGGCTGACAGGGTAAATGAGGGTCCAAAAGCTGTACCCCACCCACCACCCTCATATCATCTCAGTTCTCTCTCCAGTGCTTTCTTTGGTTTGTCTCAAACAGAAAAGCAAAGAGGCAAAGATGTCGGTTTTGTTAGCAGTAAAGAGGGCAAAGACTCATTCTTGGTCGGATGGTTTTTAACAATACCCAAGAAGCGTTGCATATTCATCTGAGACTAACATCTAGCTGCTGCCCCAGGCTTTTGTACCTCCCTGAGTGCACAGCTGCCTTGTTCTAGGGAACTTTTTCTGGGTAATGATGAAAAAAAAACTGTTTCATACTTTTTGGGTATACTGCACAGTAGAGATGTGTTAACAATTTTAAACACATCAGTATTTGAAAATAGAAAATAAATGTGAAAAAAGATGACAAAAAGATATAGAAGAGATGAGTTCTCTGCATTTTTTTCTTTGCTAAAAAAGGAAATGAAAAAAACTTGGTTACTTAAGATTCTAGGGACTTTAGAGAAGCATTGTGATATTTAAATCATACTGCCATTTCATCTGATGAGCAAAGCGCTTGGTTGATTGACAGAAAGGTTCTAGACTCTGACACAATTCTCGTCAGATGTCAGCTATCATGTCTTTAAAATTTTGTTTCAGAGATCACCTTTTCACTCCTCTTTCCCCTTTTACTATGTGTGCAACTATTACCCTTGCATGACCAGCAGATGGCAGTCCTGTTATCCTGATCCTGTGGTGTGAACTTGCACGGCTGCAGGCTGAATTTTGGACTGTTCAGGGTTTAACTATGTGTAAAAGTACCCCAGTTCTCAAATGCCTAGCAGCTGAGGGAAGGAGAGAGAGGAGAATTGAAGAGGAAAAAAAGAGAAACAGCCAAAATAAAGGGTTTTCTGGTCCAAAGCCAACAAACTCACAGAATACTCACACATGTTGCAACATGACAATAAAACACACAATTCTTCTGTTAATAGGCAATCTGCATTGCCACAAACATTTAGTCTAATAACTGTTACTGCTCTGTAAATGATGTCATAGGCTTGTCATTGTCTATAAATCATGCTGTTGTCATTGACAAGCCTTGTTGTCACTGATCCGCCTTTTCACAATTAAACAAAGCCGTGTACCGTCTTTTATTGTTACTATAATCCTAGGCTACAGGTAAAGCTTACATACTAAAAGCTATTAGCAGCTGAAAGCACACAAAAGTATGCTTTACCTCTAGATGAACAGAAAAGGAGCTATGAGACAGAGAGAGCAGGAAAAAGAAACAGGGGAGAGCAAGAGAGAGAGAGAAAAGAAAGCATAATTTCATTATGGTAGTAATGAGTGGAGTAGAGCACTTGTATGGAGGCAGTGACCCAGCAGCATAGCTTACCTGCAGACTTGTAGCAGTAATACTTCTGGTCAGCTAATTAGTTATCCATTAATACACAGAGATGATCTGATCTTCCCAATTAGGGGATGGCAGTGCTATGACTCACAGCAACTCAACTGTCAATTTTATAGTAAAAAGTTAGCCATGTGACTCAATTTCATCTTGAATATCCAAGATTTGTTTCTGCGGGCTAGTCTATATCATCCTGTCATTCACTTCTCTGCCATGATGTTTTGTTGTTACTCACAACAATATGATAAAAAAAAAATCTCATATGGTTCTCCTCTTGCAATTAAGCTTTATTTCCACTCCATTTAGTTGTCCTTGCTTTGCTGAAACTATGCTCCTGTAAATGTGATCTAAAGCCAGTTGTCTCCCTTACTGTAGTTATGTTTGTTTTTGTTTTGCTATACTAAATTGATTACTTTAAACTCACAAAGTTCCTGAATGCACATAATTACGTATCATACATCATACTTTCTGTATTCAACTTAAGAATATCAGTCAAAGGAAAATATCCAATATAAATCTGTATGTCAGCACTTAATTGGGAAACTCTAAAACTTATATTCAGTTAAATTCAATTCAGTTTTATTTATATAGTCAAGTATCACAACAAAGTCATCTCAAAGGGCTTCGGAAACACATTTAATCACATCATCAGGCATAACACACAATAAACACAAGTAAAGACTACACTAAACTAAGCAGACCCTGGACATCCCTGTCCTTAGACCCTCCTTCTCGGGAAGGAAAAATTCCTAAAAAAAACACTTGTGGGATAAAAAACAAAGAAACATATATAAGCCATGCAATCCAGAGAAAATGTACATTTGATTTTTAGATACAAGTTGTTATTTCTCTGCAGGTGTTGTCTTAACCTGAGCCCCCTATGCCCAGGGTACATTATACAGTGTCAGCAGTTTCAGACAATGAATCTGGTGTAGAAATGATACATGGAGATTTACCTCATTTGTGAGAAAAACCAGAAACCTATGCAAGCGTACACTCACAACACATGAGGATACACTTGGCACACAGAAATATAATGATAAAATACAGTGGCTTATTTAGCAAATCTATGCATTTTATATCATTTCTTTTAAAGTCTTGGTCATTTTAAACAGGAGACATGAAGCAACAGTAAATGACATGTTCACATAGTACATATTAGCCAAGGCCTGAATGCTAGCCCAAAAGAGTTAACACCCCAATGTCTGAATTAAGAAGAACTGGGAAGAAACCCTGTTTTAAAAAAAATCTGACAACTTTATTTGACTCTTTGACAAAATCTGATGTTTTTTTTTTTTTTTTTGCATATTTGCTATTTATTACCATGGAAACCAGTATCACCAGTACCAGTATCAAACTGAATTTCCTTTGGGGTAATTAAAGTATTTTTTATTAATTTCATTTTATTTGAAACACAGGGTTTTTGCCATGAAGTGATGCAAAATGTCTCAGAAACGGTATGTATCAAATATGATACGTCAAGCCATAAGGTGCATGCATTATTCACTAAAAGAAACACAGCAACTTCAACATCATACTACTTCATTTCCTGTCAAATGCTTAATGACACTTACTGTAGTAATGACTTGTAACATTCTGTTGGCTGCACATGTAAAATGTAAGTGATTTAAAGAAAGACAGCGCAGCATGCTCCCCTTAACAAAGACGTACAGACAACATATGGATGAAAGTAGTGTTTGTGCTTACTCTTGTTATGCCTATGCTCCCTTATGTTTGCCTAATATGCAGTCAGACCATTGAGAGGCTTCATAGCAATATGTAGGTACGTTCTAAAGAGGCTTCATTGAATCATGGTGTACTGTACCCATGGGACTCTGCAGGAAGTATTTATAATGTGTTGCAATAAGGACAGCAGACTCATGCTCTTGGGTCCATATTTACAACTAAACTATAGAAACATATTAGAGACTCTAGCAACTATTCATTCGTTGATGGTTACACACGCAGCCGTTCACAAAAACACAAAGGCTCTCGCCTGCACAAGGTCCTCTGCAAGACCACACAGCCTCCATACTGAGCTCCCTTTCATCTATCCCTATTGACTACTGTTATATCCTGTGGCTTGATTGGACCACACCAGGCAACATCTCACATTGCTTATATCCCTTCCAAGCTACTCGCACCCTCCTTCAAAAACCCACCCACTACCTTCTTTCCTCTCTTCTTCCATACCTCCTGCTCTACCCCACCAACACCATTCCCATGTTTGCCTTTCATTAGCTTTCATCTCTCCAGCTTATTGAACTCCACCACTGGCATCAGAGTGATCCTTTGATGGTGCCGCTCCTCGACATAAATCCATATTTACCCCTTTACATATTTCCATGCCAACAAATGATTTGCAATGTCTGCTATTCTTAGGGCACAATGGGAATTACAGACCAAGTACACCGCACAGATTGGTTCATGGGGCCCTATGTATGGTCTCTAAGGTACACAGGAGACACCTGAAATGTACCCATACAAGCTGAAGCTTTCTTTCATCTACCAAGCAAAGAGAAGGAGCAGAAAAAAGTGTTTATATACATATGTCTCCCTTCCTTTTTTTGACATACACCAGGCAAAAGAGGGACAAAGAAGTGTATGGACCTGTGGGAAAGTATTGCTAAGGAAACACTTTTATATATAGAAGTACGGAATCACATAAAGAGCATTGCTCATTCTCTTTGCTTTGAAATACTGCCACCATATCGTCTCCTTCATCGACATACATCACCTTTCCTGCACTTCTATATTACACACACACAAACACAAACCTCTCTTGGGTACTGAGCATTTCAGACTGTAATTGTGTGATGCTGTAGGTGTGCTGGATTTAGTTTTCCTGTGGGAGTATGTGTTAGCAGGTGTTGCACTGTCCCTTCATAATGGAGGATAAAGCCCCCAGCAGTGTCTAACACTTCCACCTAAAATCTTCACTACCAACAATTTATGTTTAGGTTCTTATATTTAAATGATGAGTTTTCTGAAAATCTGCCACTCTTTCAATATTCACCACTTGTTCCATCTCATTTTATTTAAAGGCCCAGGATGCTAGATACAAGCATTTAAAAATACTTTCAGACATAAAAATGCTAACAAAAATTATCATGATTATGGAAAATAAACTTTAGCACATGATGAAACCTAATATAATAAATTTTATTAGACTTACTGACTTATTATGTTCAAAATTTGTTAGAGAAAGTCAGAATCTTTAATGGTTTTTGGTATAAAAAGGCCAATGCCTGTAGCTAAGGGTTTTTTATTCCTGCATGGTTAAAACTAGCAGGCTTTTAGAGCAGCAAGGATAACATCTAAATTAGGTCAAATATTCATATGGATTAAGCTGACGATGGCCAGATGTCACGGGACTCCTCAATTATTAAACCAGACCCTCTTAAAACTTGAAAAGAAAATAATGTCTATATTTAAGGTTAGAAATTCAATCTAAAATAAAAGACACTCAAAACAATCAAAGTTTGGTGGTATTAACATAAAGATGTAAACTTATTAAAACCTCAACACACACACACACACACACACACACACACACAAAACAACAATAACAATACACAGCACTGATTAGACACATAGTGAAAAAATAAGGACTGTAAACGAGTTGCATAGGGAGCTTGCTGCATGTTAAAATGGCCCAAGTTACCCTGTGAGGTTGTCTTACAGTTCATACTGATAATAAAAATCATTGTATTTTATAAACAGTTTATGCCATTTTTAAGATTCAGCCCTAAAAAAAAGCATTCATTGTTGTTCTCGAGTAAGGTTTCTGGAATTTTACTTATTTTTTGCATAAAAATAAAGCAAATAGAATAATCTTTTTTTCCATGCAAAATTTAAATGCTATCACGAAGAGATGATGGCTGCCTTGCAGTTAAATGTGTGAGCTTGCATGTTGGCAGGCATTGTAGTGACCAGATCATGATTAGGCTTAGGGTGTGCAGATTGAGGTTTTTTATCAAGTGCAAACACAGTGTACAATCTTGCAGTGCTTTATAAGCACTTTCTGATCTTTGCTGGTGGGAATCTGGGTTTGAAACCAGTGCTAGGTGGTCATGGTGGTGGTGGTCATGCTTAGCTTGAAATACAATTTCAAGCTGGAAATTGACTTACGGTTGATGTAAGCAAAAAATGTTACGTTTGAATGCATCGAGACCAGGAGTCTGAGTCATATTTCGGGCTGATAGAGTTGGTACAGAAAATCAATATCTCTAGTATTTCCATTGTGAATCATTTGGACCCAGTTCTCAGATAAAACACTGTGGATTTGATAATACTTGACACACACAGTTAACACATCATATTCATCTATTTACCCAAATCTGGCATGTTACATAATGACACCATTAACTACATTAAATGAGGAAACTAGAAAAGGTTCCTATTTGTGTTGACTTGTTACACTTAGGTGTTGTGACAAATAGCACTATGTGACACACAGGGGTGAGAACAGGCTGCAAAACTTGGCTCAGAGTTACATCACACCATCAAACATTGCACATGTACTCTGACAAGATGGTATCATCAACATTTTTTAAGAAATTAGGAGAAAAGGTCAACTAAAGTAGACTTTTCCAAGCACCCTATGGTGATAATTGCTTTGCTTTTAACACCAAGCCATTCAACAAAAGAATGGCCCTAGAAAATCTGTGCTTTTTTAAACATGATTACAAATTTTTGCCACAAAGTCAGAACAAAAGTCTAATGTTAAAACGAATAACTTGCCATGCAAATGAGGTAAAGTGATGGGGGCTTTTTATTTGAAGCTGAACCTTTGTTGTCAGCTCCAACTGCACTCTCTGTTTTTAAACCCAGCAAGGGACCTTTTACACATTTCAATGGGGAATTGGCTCTGAATAATTCAACAGACTAATCCACCATTGCTGGTGCTTTGGTCTGTGTGGGCCTGCTGTTCAGAGCTACAGCCAGTTCATAGTCGATAAACAGAGATTGGAAGAAATGGAGAAAGAAAGTCAAAGATATACAGACAGGCATAGTCTGGGGTTAAGAGAAAAAAATATAGGAATTCAGAGACTCTTTTACACTATGCAGAATTTCTGGAAGCTAACAAGGATGTGAGAGGCAGATTTGGCGAATACGGTACCAACAACAACTGACAGACTGGCAACCTGTCCAGGGTGTAACCACAGGGTGTACCCCGCTTTTCTCTTGCTAATATCTAAATTAGATCCTGAATCAGTCTAAGTAGTTGAATAAAGGAATGACACAGTATTACACTACCTCTATCTTCATGTTGCTCCTTGTGTTATTTGTTTGTTTCAGATTTAACACCAAATCTTGCTCAAGCTGCTATAAAAGAAAAACTGTTTAAAACAGGCAATATATTTGTTAACATAACTTTGCATAATCTTCCCATATAGATTGTATTGATCTATCAGATCCAGCTCAAACAGTGAATGATCACATGGGCACAACACCAATGAAACTGTCATGCTGTTGCATGTTCATTGTGAAAGATTATCACCTCGACTGCCATATATTCCATTACCTGATTGATTTATTTAATTTCACTCCAACCTAAGTCCAACCCAAACTACCAAACAGTACACAATGTTTTACAGATCTCCTATGTTTAAAGTGTAATATTGTTTTTATTTAATGAAAGTGATCAAGACAACGGTCTTTCCCAGAACATGCCCATGAGTGCATGCAGACAGATGAAAGTGAGGAGAGTTTTTCAACCTAGTCATCTCTCAAGTAAAGAATAGTGAGCACTTACAATGTCAAGTTATAGATAGGATGCACAGTGATAACACCATTCAAACAGAATGGGAACAAGGTCATTTGGCGAGTAAGTTATTTGAAGTGAAACTGAAAAGATCTTATATGCAGTTTTCTTTGATTAGACAGTTTGATACTTACAGATTTTAATTTGCATGACAGTAAAAAGTCATTTCTGATCACCTTTCTGTCACATAGTTAAAATGATAATTGAAACGACTTTATATCTGTATGTGCTTTGAATGAATGAAATTAAAGAACAAAAGATCCACTGTGCTATAGTAAGCTCTGTTAATGGTTGTGAATAATGCTCACTACTTGAGTATTGTTTTGCAAGGATGCATATATGAAGCAAGTGGGATACTGGACTTTAAATCCTGATTTTATTTACCGGAATTTTTGGACATTTAAAAACCAAACAGTATTTATATCCAAAATAATCATTTTTTTATCGTAAATTTTTAAAATAAATATAATGTACAGACAAAAACTTCCAATTGTGGCAAAATCCAATATTAACAAGGTGCTTACTAATGCACAACAGTATGAAACAGCAAAATTAAACTTAAATACAATCTCAACCAAAAGAAAATGAGCAGATAACCCCACCCCCCAGCTGGTAAAACACGACATAAGCTGTTGCACAGTAAACAGCTCTTGACGAACACTTGCTGGAGGAAATTGATTATAATGGATAGATTTGCCTTTCCAGTTTTGGAAACCAAATATGAGGTGTATAGTCACTTCACATCTGTGTTAAAGGTGAAATTTATTAAAATACATATAAGAAAACAAAGACTGCAGAAATGAAGAGATAGAAAGTCTGTTTCAGGCTGTATCAGTGGCATCAATTGTTCAGTACACTGACATATTATTCAACACATTATTTACAAAACCTAAACAGCTTTAGGACTAGAATGCCAACCATGCTGTTGATGCTAGGTGTTCTAAGTTGCTGAGTTGTAATATAGCTGTACAAGTAGGTAAACTACTCTCAAACTGGGTATAAGCTTGAAATGAACTCGCTTGTGCAGAGTTATAATCCAAATACACAAATATGATTAGTTTTTTACTTGTACAGAGCTTTATTCTATTGTGACTCATTATACATTATCCTATTAAATATAAGAGTTGCAACAGCTGAATGGTGAAATGTGCCTTTGTTTGTGCATGAAATAGCAAAAATAGAGAAAGAACAGGGAAAAGCAGTAGGAAGGATATAGCAGTTGAAGTGTTTCTCGTTATAGTTAAAATTATGCAAAGGCACACTGAGCAGCATGAGAGATCAAAGATAAAGGCCATAGGGCATGCACATTAAGAGTTATAACGAGAACCCTTAGCCGTACACTGTTTAATTATTGAAACAAGAAACATCTTAGATATTTTAAAGAGCCTCTAATAATGCAGTTTGAGAAGAAACACCACCGTTAAGACAAAAACTGGAAAGAAGACAGAAAACACCTTTTAATTTGCTGAGTCGTGTGAGATAGTTTATTTAGAAGATGCCTGCGTTGGACTCATAAATATTATGGGATTTTTGCCTTGAAGAGAGCAAGAACTTTTTTATAAATGAAGCCAAATTTGCAAATTATCACAGTTATCATTTTAAGCACCTGAAAGTACAGAGTGTGATTATGATTCACTGCAGAACTCTGATTGCGAGCATTGTCTGGCCTTCACTGGTTTAGTGGTAATAACAGTCCCTGTACCAAGATATTCCAGGTATATCAGCAGGAACAGGAATAAGATTATTGTGTAAAATGAATTCTTTCATTACAAAGTGCAGCAGTATAGTTATACTATCTATGTTTATTAAACATATATATTTATCTGTGGGCATTAATTTCTTCCCACCTTATTTTTAGTAATATCCTTTTATGTACACATGCTCTTAATTGGGCAAGACGTTATTTGAAATAATTTGCTGCAAGCTTTAAAAATTGTTACCATTTTGGCAAATGCTTAAACAAAACATGTCAAGGGTCTTGTGCTTGGTATAAGTAAGCATCTTTGGTTCCGTCGCAACCACTATGCACCAGAAACTTCACTTTCTGAAAGCTGATACAAATTTCATGCATTTAGACTATAATGGAGGATGGGTTTAAGGCGCTGTGTAGTTCTGACATCGTATGCAGAGAGGGAGGAAACTAGAGCTAAGGGCCACATTAATCCATGTCAGTGCAGGCCAAATTATTTATCACCTTGTGCAAACAAACAATGTCCTGGACAGCTTGTCAAAGGGGGAAGAGGGTAGTGTGTGAGGTCCATGATGGCTGCGAGTGATGCTGCTGCCTGACCCCAATCACTCTTCCTCTTATCTCCCCTTCTCATTACTCCTCACACACAAGCATAGTGACTATAGGCGGTTCAGCACTTGAACGTATAGGGGAGTGGGGGAGCATCTAAAGAAGTTGTCATTTTTGAGTCCTGTGACATTTTCTCTCCTGTTTTTTATTTTCTATGCTTAAAACTCGCATCTGTGCTCTACTGATCAAGCTTGGTGGAAGGAATCTCAGTAGAGTCTCCAAACACTTGTGTGAGTATACACTCATCCTGTGTGGGTCTATGTTCCATGTTTGTATGTTTATGAGTAGCATGTGGAGATGTGGGAAGGAGGGTGGGGAGGGTGTTGTGGTTGCATCTAGACTCTGGGAAGCAGGCTGATCAGTCTCTCTCACCCACAGCCAAACCCAGCCAGCCTAAGAGTTTCAATCAATAACAAGTCCCTGTAGCTGCCCCGAGCAAGCTGTTTGAAAAGTCAGAGTAGCATGAAATGGCCATTATTAAATTACTGGGAAGGACACATTTAGAAGGCCATTGCATTAAGAGAGCAAGCTCTTCCAATTAGCGGATCAGCACATTAATAGCCCTGGATGAGAACACCATCTGATCAAAGATTAGACACACACACAATCTATTGACCTATTTTAGCGGTGCACCGATAGCAATGTATATAGCATTTGTAAAGTGTAGTGCTATCTCATTTCCTCTTACTGAAATGAATGGATGGAATTTTCTGCCTTCATGCACCATTCATGTTGGGACTCAAGTTCTTTTATCTTCTTGCCATGGTTATGTGAACATTTTGCTGATTCAAACCTCATCCATTTACAAGTAGTAAAGCTGCAAAGGGATTGTTATGAGATATACATTCTCCCTGTTCACTATTACTATGTGTATTTTCTTTAGAGGTAAAATAAGAGCTGCTTTTTTTTCTTCGGTGCAGCTCAAAGCCCATGGCATTTGTTTAAAATGAGATTGAAAAGGCAAGCCGCTGCAAATTTCAGTGACGTATTGAGTAATAGAGTTACTCTGAGCTCAGTGACCTGTTTTAGTTAGGTGTATATCAAGAGAATATTCCATCTCAGATGATTAAAACAAAAAAAAAACAACATGGGGAAATTCACTTCCATTACTATGCACACTTATTTCTGGAACAGGAGGGTTTTCTTTTTTCCTTTTAGCTGAAGAAAGACTTTTTTTTTCCTTCTATGAGCTACTTATACCAACACACATCCAAAAGAGAGGATTCGTGGTTCCTGCATCACATTTTATACAAGTCTTCTTGAGCTCGGCACATCATTGAGTCTTCAGAGCCTTGGGCATATTTTTAGTGCTTTTGTAAGTGGTGTTTTTAATATGAATTATTCACCCCAGAGAAACACAACTTTGGATGCTAGCCCTTGTTTTTAAAATGCACCTTGTTTGCTCCTAATTTTACAGCCGGTCAGGCAGAAGTACAGCGGCTAACCTGCAGGTCAGGCTGGCAGCTGGGAATTGCCATTTCCCCATGCACTTTCAGGGCGGTTGCAGTGCCTGTGAGCGCACAAACACAAGCTGAGTACATGCAGGCAGAGGTTATGGTGTACCTGATCTGCTGGGATGCCAGAATGATTATTTCTCTCTCAGTGCTACACTGAATAAACTTCCGGCACCCACAACTATCACATATCCTTATCAACCACAAACCTTAACCATCTTTATATTATGTAGTTTTTTAACTCTTGCTCACCCTAAGGCAGAAATGCATCCAACAGGCAATAGTTACTGTCTGTGTGTATTGATTACACACGCCTATATTCACCCACACAGACATAAGAATGCTATCCAGTTTAATTTTTTAACCTTTGACCTTTTTGGATGAGAGCTGCTCAATATATCAGAACTAATAAGACTGAGTTTACACACACACACACGTACATCCTACATATCACATATATACTGTATATATAGAGGTTTTACGTGATGTACGGCATTTAGTCATTTTGCTGGTGGATGTGAATGTAATATGTTTTGACAGTTAAGGCATCCCACAAAGTTTTTATTATACATTATTCATTTGTTAATGAGATTTTTTCCCACTGAATCAGAATCCAGTCAGGTTGTGCAATATAAAAACATCTCCTTAAAGCATCGTGGGCCCAAGAGGCCAGCAGTGTTTTGACTGAAAGAATCTTGCTCCTGAATGTTATCCACACAACTCTGAATTTCTAGTCAGCAAATTTGGTCAAGCAGAAATGTATCTACTACGTGATGAAATATTGAGCCCGTTTTGTTAATGAATTCACCCCTACCTCTCTACCCTTCCGTGACTTGGCTAAGATATTGATGAGATGAGGCTTTCTGTACTCACAGTCTGCTTGTCTGCTGTATTTTTGGTTTTAAGCACAGAATCTGGACACTGTTTTGTATAAAACTTTCCAGTTGTTTGTTAATTAGCTAAAATTCACCCTATGATTTTTTTCTCTGTCTCAGCAGGAAACAGGGACAGTTGCTGCACCTCTTCAACCTTTTTGGTTGGTAAAACAGAGGAAACAGTGAGTGCACATTTTGAAATGCTTCAGTATCACAGCCAGACAGAACTGTGGGGGGTGCATATTCCCACATTGCTTTTTGGCTTCTATGCCATATCCTACTGATTCAATACCCAGAAATCTGATTGGCAAACTTCACCTTTAGGGCCACAGAGACTCTGCTGCTATCTCTGATACCAGTGTGTTTCTCACGTCTATTTCCCAACAAACACCATTCTCTGCTCATCTGCAGCCCACTCCCAAGAACAAACAAGAGATTAGATACAAAATAAAAAAAAATAAAAAAAAAGCCTGCTGCTGGCCCACATGGAAGTGGCCCAGATCTGGTGGTAAAGGGAGGGGGCTGTAGAAGCCTGCTGCCAGGCTGAGGGCCAAGGTTTGATCCCCAGTCGACTGGCGTCCTTCCAGCCCAGAGGAATGAGTGTTCTGTTGCAGAGCAAAGTATGGGGCTCCAGCCCCCCACCATCACCACCTTCCCCTCGAGGATGATAGATGTTCTGTCCTCTCCCTACAGCAGGGAGAAAAACATTAGACATCTGTATAATTGACTGAGGAGAGAAAAAAAATGCAAAAAAGATGGAAAAAAAAGAGAAACAGGGAGACAGATTGGTGGGTGTATGTTTGCACATGAGTGAGACATCGGCAAAGAGTGTTTGTTTTTCAGTTGCGTCTTCTGTGTGTAAAGGAAAAACAAAATGGAAGATATTACTGGGACAAAAAGACACAAGAGATAAAAAAACAAGAAGAGAACAGAGTGGCAGAAACTGTGAAAGAAAGAGTATTAGGGTGGGCGGAGAGGTAGAAAGCTGGCACAGATGAGGCTGGCTCTCACTCAACAGGACATCCTTTCACACATATTACACATGTCCTCTCCAATCCTCTAACAGAACCAGCACTGGAGCTGCTCTGTTGAAAACAGGCCTGTAGACTTCTGACTTCTGATGAGACTGCCGGTATTTCACGGTTATGTGATGCTTTGTGATCCAAAGTCTCAGCAACAGTATAATTCCAAGGGTTTAACAGTAGGACTTACCCTGACAATAGGGCAAGGGTTGGCATATGATCCAAGGGCGTAATCTTATTGGGAAGAGAAGATCAGACTTTCAGAGGAAAAACAAGAAAGAAATTTCAATCCTTTTGTCTGGAGTGTAAACACATCCAAAAGGATGAGTAAAGGAGGCCAACATGGATGGCAATTGCAAACAAAGCTAAGTCAGCTCAAGCGATATGTGTCAGTTCACACAATCACATAGCTAAACACAGAGCAGAGCGATTTGATAAATCCTCACGATGTCAGAAAGTTGCAGTAAAATGGCCCCCATTTAGAGAACACGCTCCTAAGAGCTGGCCGGCGTCCACATCAAAGCAATCCAACAAAAGGGAGATCGAGAGCTGGTGCACACAACTTTCCAGGGAAAATAACACAATTATAAGAGAACACAGACACGTTCATTATTAATGAAGTTGCTTTTCAACTGCATCACTGAAAAGACCACTCAATAATTTATCACCATGGAGACGCATGTCAAGTCTGTGTGCTTGGACACTTCATGAATATCAAATAAATATGCAAAGCAAAAGGGGTATACATCATTAAGTACTCTTTAGAACTGCTTTACTGAGGTTTGCAACAAATCAAGAATCCTTGATGGCTCTTTGCGCCATCGTATCAACGGCAGTCTTTCGACTTGATCTCGCCTCATGTAAAACTTACTTGATGAGACACTTTGCAAGAAACTGTGGCACAATGACTGTGCCACTTGGTGTGTAATGATCAGTATCAGAGGAAGGGGAGAGGGAGTAATGTGACTGATAAATTCTGACTTATGATGATTCTTGATCAGCTTTTATTAAGACTTTACTCATTAGTGGATTGAATAACTTACAAAATGGAGACCCAAATTCCTTATAATTTAGCTTTATTCAGACCGTTAGAAGTTGATGATCTTGAGATGAAAAAGATGAGTCTATCACTATGAACAGTTTGATGAAACATGTGGGCCGGAATGTCAATTTCAACTGAGATTGTTCTAATGATAGTAGCTTTACTAACATTGGGTTAATATCTAGTCGTGGAAGTATATGCATATTTTTAAATTATGGTTTATTGTTGCTATGCTGTTATGTCTCACAAATAATTGAACTAATTCATTTCGTTCTTTTAATACAACAGATAATAAGATATAAAAATACCTGATCCCTGTGTAACAGCATTGTGTTTTTTGATTGCATAATAAATCCCTTTTTTTCTGTTGACACAAATGCTCTTTATTGCTATTGCTCAGTTTTATTAACATGTGACTTTCAGACACACAAAAAAACCATATAGGGACAAATATTTTACTGTATTAATAAGTCTTTTTTTTCTCTCCAGACAGTGGGCTTTACTTGAGTTTTAATTGTATTAGTGGTGCCTCATATTTAAAGCTTGATTCATTGATTAACTGAATGCACTTTAAAAGCTCTGTATAGAAAAAGCAAATATATAAATTCCTCATAAGTCAGAATATTGTTAATCAGGAGGTTTTATGAAGGTTCAGTTGTCTGGCAGCATGATGCAGAACCACTAGCTGTCATGCTGCCTCTCCACTAATTGCTATGCAAATGTTTGGCACTGTTAGGAGACCACAGCCACTTATTTGGCTTAGAGTTTTATAAGGTTCTAAAAAATTGTACAACACACCCTCATCACAACTGTTGTTCCATCTTGTTATCTTCAGAGCTGTCACCTGACTTGTATTTATCTGGAACATTTTTCCCCAAAATCTCTGTTTTCATTTCCTTTCTATTTTGTTGAAAATATTTCTATATGATTATCACCTCGACAAAGAGAACATAGTTTGCGAAACAAAAACCAGTGTTCAGCATGTACTGCATACTGCAGGTTGGATTTGTTATGTTGGAATGGAACCTTAAAGATACAAAACACATCACCTTAACTTATTTGGGTCATTGGCAAAAGTTATGTTGTGTGTGTGTAAGAGCCCTTAGGCAAACGTGTGCATGCATGTTGATCAGGGAATTGGAGCTGAGGGGTGGTCTCAGAGGAAGCAGGTGTGAGTCATGCTTGGTGTTCTCTTCTGGTTTAACACTAATGAAGTTCAATCTGGCTTTCTCTTTGACTTGGAGGTCTCAGTGCCCTGTCATTATGGACTTGTTCATTTTGGCTCTTTGCATGTGTGCAGCTTTAACAGAAAATAAATGTTTATAAGTATAGATAGGCAGGAACTTCATTAGCAAGTGCTATAGTTAGCCAGCTTGCCAGACAATGCACAGAAAATACAGAATGACTTCCTGCAACATCTTTGGGCCAGATCTAAGGTTTGTATTTACAGAAATATATATATGTATGTGTATATATATATATATATATATATATATATACACATATATACCTGCGATGGACTGGCGTCCCGTCCAGGGTGTACCCCGCCTCTCGCCCGTTGACTGCTGGGATAGGCTCCAGCC
>JBAMIG010000021.1:11045707-11065872 GCA_037177335.1 Kiunga ballochi | reverse complement strand
TAGTCCTGTGACCTGAATCCACCAACTTCAACGTGGCTGCTTACAGTCTGAAGGTGCTTGCATGATTTACAAACCTCTCCTTTTTTTTTTTTTTTTATTTATTTTTTTTTTTTTTATTTATTTATTTATTTTTTTTTTATTTATTTTTATTTTTTTTTATTTTTTATTTTTTATTTTTTTTTTTTTTATTTATTTATGTATTATTATTATTATTATTTTTTTTATTTTTATTTATAAACCCTTCTAAAAGGTGCAGCAATGTTTATATATTATTTTAAAAAAGGTTGCAACCTTAGTATCCATTCTGAAAGCAGCCAGCGCACAACTGTTCTGACAATGGTTGTGTCTAATCAAAGCTACCAAAGGTATGACTCCAAATAGGCCCCCTGCCCCTTAAAGAATTAGATGCACAGCGGAGTGTGGAGTTTGCATGTTCTTCCCATGTTAGTGTGGGTTCTCTCCGGGTACTCCAACTTCCTCTCACAGTCCAAAGACATGCATCTTGGGGATAGACTTATTGGAGACTAAATTGCCCATAGGAGGGAGTGTTTGTCTCAGTATGTCGGTCCTGTGATGGACTGACGACCTGTCCGGGGTGTACCCCGTCTCTCGCTCAATGTCACCTGGAATTGGCTCCGGCCCCCCCAGCGTCCCCAAACTTGTTCAGGGAATAAGCGGTAGAAAATGAATTGAATGGATGAATAAATTGAAGACTGTGATTATTCTGGTAAATTTTGAAAATAATTTCATCATCAGAATAATCACAGTTTTTAATTAGTTTAATCACAGTTTATAAATAATGGAAAATTATATATATATATATATTATTTTCCATTATTTTCCACCGCTTATCCTAGGTTGGGACGCGGGGGCAGCAGCCTAAGGAAGGACTTCCAGACTTCCCTCTCCCCAGCCACATTCACCAGCTCATCTGGGGGGACACCAAGGCATTCCAAGGCCAACCGGAAAATGTAATCGCAAGGTGTAAGCGTGTCCTGGAACTCCCCCAGGGTCTCCTCCCACTGGGACGTGCCCGGAACACCTCACCAGAGAGGCGTCCAGGAGGCATCCTAACCAGATTCTGAGCCCCCTCATCTGGCTCCTCTCGATGTGGAGGAGCAGCAGCTCTAATCTGAGGCCCTCCCAGATGGCCGAGCTTTTTAAGGATCTCATGGCCACCCAGTGGAGGAAACTCATTTCTGCCGCCTGTACCCGGGATCCTTTTCTTTTGGTCATGACCCACAGCTGCTCACAACAAATGATTATGTTTAATTCAATATGTTTAAACTCTGGCTACAGTATATGGGGACTTAGCTAGTGTACATAGATACAACCAACCTATTCTCTCATGAATGGCAATTATCACATAAGTATCACACACCATTCAACTCGCACAGTTGTGTTTAAATAAAGCCACAGAGGATGTTCATGCTAGCGTGACAAATGACCAACTACAACAGAATGATGTTGTACCATGTTCCAAGTTTCTGAGGCTGCACAATAAAACAAAACTCTGTAATTCATAAAATGCACTGTACATGACCAGAGGATAAACACACAGAAAACACTAAACACAGACTCAGAGTATCTGGTAGTTTTTTTCTAAGAAATTACAATGAATGTCAGTGCAGCTAGCGCCCGCTCAGATATACTGTACATACATGTATAATAAATGCAGCTATGTCACAATGAAGCAGCTGCTGTGTGGTTTAATGATGGTACTGGCCCTAATTAGTGTGAAGGACGAGTTGCAGACAGACAGTGACATGTAGACACACCGACAGTGTGTGTGTGTGTGTGTGTGTGTGTGTGCGCGCGTGTGCGTGTGCGAGAGAGAGAGAAGAAAGCATGCTGACTTGCATGTCTATATGTAGTCATTGAATGGCAGCACTGAATCATTGAAGTCCATTATAAACCAATAAAAACTTTGGATTCCTTATATGGAGGATGTGCCACGTCACGGTCAGTCACGTGACCGTTATGTGTTTCTGGTTGTTGACAATGCCAGTTTGGGTGCTATGCGTCCTTCGATAACAATTGAGTACCTAGCATATAAACACAGGATAAAGCATGGATTAAGCCTAAACACACTCACACAGCAAGTATGTGTGGATGGTACCAACAGAAACCTCTATCTCATTATGTCTCGCATACATTTACGTCAATCTGTCACTAAGCGTTCCATATCCGTCTCTAGTATCAACCAGAATGTGCCGTATTTATGTGAAATCTGTGACCAGAAATAAACCCACAGTGCCCAGTTTCATTATATTTTATTTCATAGTATTTGTGAAACCACAACACAAAGGAACAGAAACTCAGAATATCTTACCAACTGCTGCAGACCGAGCTGCAGATTCAAGGCGTCTGACGGTAAATAATCAACTTAGCCACTTCCCTCAAGGAAACTAACGATTTTAACTGTTTAAAAAAAGCGTTAAGATAATAATATATATTCTCTTATATGCCTTTCGATGTGTCCATTGGAAGTAATTAATAGATTTCATAGAAGCAACTGCACGGTAGGCTGCCTTCTTCCACGAATGGCAAGTGGTTTTGCAACATAGTCAACAGTCTGCGGGCTCTGCAGGCTCTGAATAAAATATAATGTAACTGGGCACTGGCGATTTACTTCTGGTCAAAGATTTCACATAAATATGGCACATTCTGGCTGATACTAGAGACGCATATGGAGCGCTTAGTGATAGATTGACGTCAACAACCGGAAACACGTTACTGCACGTCCTCCATAGCAGCCTTTCTCAAAGTGTGGTCCCCGGAATACTAGTTGTTCGCGATCGCCCCCTGGTGGTCTGCAAGGTGAACAACACAACAATCCTAAATTTATTTGAATTAACTGGAAACTGTCACACTCAGTTTTGCAACACCAAACTCGTCTTATATCCAACACTGGAGCAGTAGTCTAGGACATGCTTACTTAAAAGAAGAAAAATTTAAATAATATATTTTACAATAAAGACATTTCAAATGCTGTTGTTTATGTTGTAAACTTGTGAATGTTTGTGAATGATTTATTTGACATATTGTTCTTGGGTTGTTTAGATTTAGGTGTTGTTTGAGAAGCACTGGTCTATGGCAACCCTATAGAGTTCTTTTCCCCACATACATAGCACACACATTCACATTCTCTATTCTGTAGCTTATAAACTAATGAATATTTGAAATTTTCTACACAACTTCCCACCCTTGTTTTTTTTCCTTCCTTTTTTTCTGTTGCATCTTTGGTTTATGAATCCTGATTTTTAAGAAAACTTTTCCAAGCTGAAAGAGGAAAAGAAACAGACTATTCTGCACTGTCTGTCACATCTTGTGTTCTTTGTTGATACTCACACCTTAACAGCAAGAAAATAATATGGATGTCTCTCCACCTAATAACCCCCGGGGTAATGTCAAAATGCTGCTCCCATCATTGTTGCAGGCTCCAGTCAGCATTTAGAGAGTCACACTCCCTCGTTTACGAAACACCGAATCCCAGCTTCCTTCCACACTTCCTTCCGGCATTTTATTCCATCTAAATAATGCAGCCACAAAGAGTCATTGGGGGAATCCATTATGGGGAGACTGATATAAAATGCTGGGATGCATGATCAGACACTCTTATCACTTTCACAGAGCATGTTATAGAGCAGCAGGGAGAACTTTGCATTGTCATGTCTCTCCTAAGTGCTTAACCCTTTGGTTGATGTGATAACGATACGCAATCTGAGGCAGTTCAGAATATATCACAGTAGTCCCCCATCTGCATTAGATGCAGATGATGTATGATGAGGCTTGGCTATGTGCTCATGTAGTGTGGTTAAAGGACATTTCAGGGCCTGGGTGAAATTAACTTTGTGCTCCAACACTTGTGAGAAGTGAGTGACTATAGCCGTCACAGTTTGTGAAAGAGGAAGAGAAAAAAATCTATCCAGCAGCCATACAGAGGACACACACACACACACACGCATCCACAAAAGAAAAAAAAAGTTGTATACACCCAGAGGAGCTTCTGAAGCAATGACGGCATTGGTAAAAAATGTCATAATAAGATTGGAAGCACTGGAGAAGCCAACCCTGCCAGATGATTTATTTGATGTCTATTCATTTTACTCTCAGCAGCTTCTCTGAGAGGATACTGTTAATTACATATAGGCTATTGAAGAGCAAATGAGCTTGACAGTGTTCCATCATGTTGTCACAGGAGGGAGAGAAAGAGTGTGTGTTTGTGTGGGCACACATGCTCACAGGTGGAGTCTGTTATGCTCTTTCTCCTTTGCACTAATCTGCCTGTCAGTAATGAAGTCGGAGGCTTAAGTGTAGGAGAGAGCAGGCGTCATCCATTAGTCTCATCCATTTCCATTAATGTTCACGGATTACTTATTATTCCCTGATTAATAAACACTCGGCACACGTGTCCTCATAGCAGCTTCAATAAGGACAGCTTCATTAATGATTAGTTTTAAGGCTATTAATATCCCAGTTACTGGCATTCACAGCCAACAGTACTATAGTTCCACCTGGATTATTATTGTGAGTGTTTTATGAAAGCATCTTGAGAAAGGTTTTTAAATATAGGTGCATTAGTCACTGGCATTAGCTTCCACTTTCAAGGTAATAATTTCATAAACAAGTCACATTACCTTGGTATTTGGACATCCTCGAGGAAAAAAACAAGTAATCCAATTAGTGAACTGCATGAGGCACTATTGATTTAAGAAAAAACATTACCCAATCAATTTTGGAGGAGTAATGGAATTCCTTTACTTTGTGTTTCAATACAGTATGAGAGTATGTGCATGCATATATGAATGTGTGTTTGTAATAATTTCATCTTTGTGGTGTCACTCAGACCACACCTTAATGGGGTGCAGAGGTCTCTCACTGCACAATTAAATGTGCATACAAAAGTACGCAAAAATCCAATGTTAATTCATTTAAGATGGATTTTTACCATATTTCACTATAAACTCAACATCTTAATACCTGTTTCACTATTTCTACCCAACCCCCTGCATTTTGTGGTACTCAGCAGCATACACAAATTGCCAGCCTTGTCCTAAACAATACTTCTTCAATGTTCATTTTTGACAGGACTTGAACTCCTGCCACTGTAACTCTTAGTTGGATTATATATTGGACACAATTAGATTCTAGTGGAGTGGTATAAATAGCCTTGGGATGTTTGCATGAATTACACCATGCCGGAAACTATTGTAATGCATTGTGTTGCAGTGTTCACATTTCGTCTGCACAAATCTCCCTGGTCTCATGACACTAATCCCCTGCATAGTAAATTCTGTGTTGTGTCTTTTTACACCATGCCTGAGGTTGTTTTCTTTTCAATAATCTCATCGGCCAGTATAACTTGATTTGTCTCCAAAACATTTTAAGGGAGAAACTATTGATTGTATGCAAATGGAACTAATCTAAGACAGAATTCAGCCACAGCAATCTTTTTTTGTATTTACAATATTTCACTGTCCTTTAGATCAGGAGCTTTACCACATATACGCTCCAATCCAATTATATAGATAAATAAGCCAATCATGCCACTAAATTTTAATATGTGGTCTTTGAGCAAGCTGATAAGAGTAATCATTCATTCTGCCAAATTCACTGCACAATTTTAGATAAGGAAGATGGGCCGAAAGAGAGAGGGCAAATTGTACGGATAAATACTTCCACATTAGACATTACCGTATGGATCATAGAGGAGTCAGATAAGGGGAAAGACATGTCGTTAATGCACAAGAAACATTTGATTAGAAAGCTTTTCTATTTACTTCACTTCTCATATTTCATTGGAAGGAGTGCCTTGCCTTTACCAAAACATTATAGCCGCTCTTTGCTCTTTGTAAAGAGCTATAAATGTGACGTAAAGTGGAGAAGCCTTTTTCCAGAATCCAATAAAAACAATGGGAACATTGTCTATAATTTCAGAAGATGAATTTAAACAATAAGTTGCCGGAAAAAGCAAGGACGTATATGATTATAGCATATTACAGAGTTTATTTCTAAAGGAAAGACCTTGATATTTGCCAGATTTCTGTTTTAAAAATACTACTTCAATGTGTGGAAAACATTTAAACACTGTTGTCATTGCTGCTTTATTCATTTATCTGTTCTCTCCTTTTATCACAAATCCGAAACTCTGTTAAGGTTCTATTTTGCGATACGTTTTATCTCTTGTTCATGCTGGCTGACCAGCAGGCATGAAACGTTGCATGGTAAAATGTGGCAGAGCCAAGCTCCGAAGCAGAAATGTCATGGAGTTGTTGCATCAATGTCAAGCAAGATGGATGGAAAGTGCTCACTATTCAAAGGGAATCAAATGCCTTTCAAAAGTAGAGAGGAACATTATCAATCCAAGCCAATGGGGTTCAGAGCTAAAGGAAACATGTGTTTGTGCCATGTACGACACTTGCCCTAAAAAAACAAAAAAAAAACCCTTAATCCAAGTCAATTTTATCTTGTTAATGTATAAAACCTATTTACTGCAATGTCAAAGATACATACAACATATTATATGTTTGCTAAGAAATGTTAGTTTGTACAAGTATTAGGTGTCAACATGAGAGTAAAATAAAAACTTTTAAAAGATTTCTGTCATTAGATAATGAGTTGTTAAGTCACAGCATTATGCGATAACAAAAATATTTGATTATATTATAGCAATTTGATATAGTCCAGAGAATGTGCAGCATGCTGTATCTTTAAACCCATAATTTCCTCCATGTTACCAAACATTATTGTCATTCAGCGTGATAATTTTGGTCGAATGAAAACCAAACGGCTGCTTTTTCTGGAGCAGAATCATCAGCATTATTTCTCAAATATTCTCTTTCAGTGCTGTGGATCTTTGCTCAGCTTGCACACGCTTCTTCAAAGCTAAAGTGAGATATTTTGCCAATAGCACACATAAAATCTGCATTTCACCATGATGCTATTTTTATTCGTTTATCCATAAATTAAAACTTATTTTCATTTTGTTTCTTAACACCTACTCATTTTGCCATCTTGCTTAATGCACACTGAAAAAAATTGCTTAATTGGATGCATTTTACCACGCAGAAAATATGCAAACTGCTGGGATTTTTTCCTTCTTTTGGAATTAGTAGTTGGTACAATTATAATGGGAAAATACTGCAAAATGTCAACATTAACAGATTGGTTACTTATTCGAGCAATGACAAACTTCTTTCCTTGATTTGCATGGCTAAAAATGCACGATGTTATAGTATGAAGAGAAAAAGCATGAATGCAGGCAACAAAGCAAAGGGGCTTCATTTAAAGTTTATAACTACAGCCTACTCAGATAAAGAGATGTCACTTGAAATAAACTTACTCATAAACACTCACAGACACGTGGTGCTGTAGTGGCTGTTCCTTGCCTGAAAAGGGGAATCCTTCCCTTCTCTACATGATTATCTGCTTAGACTAAACACAGCACAGCATGACTGCGTTCACAGGCATCAACCAGTGAGAAACAAATGCTTTCACACTGAACCCTCAGCTAACATTCATGCTTGTATAGTATTCCATCTGTGTCTGTGTGTGTAATTTTTAATTGCACATTAATCATAACCATTATTATCTAATGTAGAAAATATCTAATTTATAGTTATAGTACAAAGGCTTTTAGGGTGAAATGAAGAGTGTCAGTAAGAAATATACCACCAAGCAAACAGCGCATCCCACACATTCAGCTGCCCCTGATCACATAGATCTCAACCATAAAAGCTTATTTTATTATTCTTCCCCAGTGACAGTTTTGGAGCCAAAGTCACCTCCGTTGATGGTTTTTTTCCCCTTGTGAAATGGACTAATGATCAATAACAAAACAATATCTCCAGAATAGCAAAATATTCTTTAAAAATAGACTGAACACAAAACTTTTAAATGTTAATCTTCATCAGCAGTCTGCACAAACACAAAATGGTTAGATCAAATGTTTAAGTGCTCAGACCATGATTTAATCTGAATATAAATTATGACAATCAATAAAGAATTTAAGTAATTTACATCCAGATTTTTAATACGTGCTTATTTTTTTACCCCCCTGTGGTTGAATTGTGGAGTCTAACCTTTCAAAGCATGTATAACATGTATAGAGTGGTAAAAGTTAAATAATGTTTATTTTTATGCCCACCGCTGTGTTGATTGATACAACACAGAATACTGGCGACATGGTGGGTTTTAAAAGGTTAAAGAACAGATGTGTTTTTGCTCCATCTGTCCAGGATACCCAATTTATCTTCTAGAACAGCAATTTTCAAAAAAGGGTTCTGCAGATCATTTGATGGAATAGATAACAGTAAAAACTATTTAGTCTATACTTATCCAATAAATTTGGAATTTTTACCAGTGCAGTCAAAATTCAACCATTAATGCTGAGATAAATCTGTAAGATTAGTACTTTAATTCACACAATGTCTTATCAATTAGTTGTTGCATGGGAATAGGGTTCACAGACAATAAAGTGGGCAAGAGTACACTCCGGACAGGTCACCAGTCCATTACTGGGTGACCTGTCTTGAGTGTAAACCTGATACATTGCATTGAATTAAAAAAACTCATGATGATCAGCCAGTTTGAGAGTTTACAACAGCACCTGCGTTTGCTATCTTTGTCTGATTACAAACTAAATAAAAGTAATATTAACACCAATATCATTTGATCTGTCATTAAAGCTATTTTGGGTCAAAGATTATCTTAGAAATAAAAATCTTCTCCGACAAAACAACTAATTATAATTACACTACAAGAAAAAATCATCCTCTTACATTCTAGACTGTTTCAGGTTTGTTTGATTTCCCTGCATTTTCGGAAACTAAACTTGCTCATTAAAAACATATTCAATTTAGTAAATGCAAAATACATGTAAATAGGTCAACAGAATTCCGACTAAATCTGATCACTACTTTGTGTTTCTCTACATCTGATCTACTGGTTGGGAATCAATCTTTTTCACTGAGGAAGTGATGTGCCTTTGGTTAAAGAAGCCAGATACCTGAATGTAAAGGTGGTGAAAGTTGTTGAAAGATGATATTTGCTTTTGCATGAACAGCTTTTAAAAATAAAGTTTCACAGGAAATGTTACCAGCAATGAATCAGATGTTGCTTAAAGAAATGTAATCTATGCCAAACTGTAAAAGCAGCAATTCAACTCTTGAAAGTATGCAGATGTGACTAATGTTTCTACAGCTTGTTGGGTTAATATGATACATGACCTAGAATGAATATGCTCTCAATGAGCCAATCAATTGATGATGTCGTGGGTAATGGTAAGTTAAAAAAAAATCCCTTGGGCGGGTGAGGGAAATCTGGATCATATTGCATTCCTACTCAGCAGCCACTGTTTCTGCAAGAAGCCCAAGCATACTAATCAAGCAACATTACTGTAGAAGATCAATAAACAGTCAAATTGATGTATGGTTTCACATTCCTGCCTAACTATTTCTAAATTTAGAAACATCCAATTAAAAAAAAATCTTGTCAACTTCTTCATGAATTTGAATTTTCTTCCATGGATCTTGATTGTTTACAGTCAAACTTTCCAATGTAAAGATCAGATGTAGTATTTAATCTTTGTTATTACCCTGTTTATAGCTGCATATCATCAAAAGCATAAAGAGCCATGAAAATATAGATGTACACAAACATAAATATTACAGTAACACTGAGTAGTTTATCGGAATATTGCTGCATCTTATCTGTGCAAAGCGAGACACAATCTGTACCACTGATATGGAATCAGTCCCATAAAGGTTCAAAGCCAGTTGCTGATTCATAGCACTTTTTTAATGCCTCGTAACAAACGTCAAGCTACACATCTATACCCTAAGGGGTATCTGAATAGGTAAAAACATGGACATGATACTCTTTCAAAACTGTTTCTTTCAAGATAAATCTGTACATTGATGTGGTATCAGTATTAAAATGAAGTAAATTGATATCTGCACACTGCTGATTAAAGTCCATACCTATGAGTGTGTGTGTAATGGTTTACAGTGGGGGGTATAATGCATACTGTATAACCACGTTATGTAGTCTAGCCCACTATCAGCTGAGAAGAGCAGCATATATTTCTTTCACAAATAATCTAATCTTTTTAATTTGAGAGATAAGGAAGAATTGGCTGTAATTATGTGCAGCTGGGTCTGTGAGGAATTCATAAAAAAATGAGGCTGAGCCCATCTGCTGACTGAGGAACCAAGGGAGGCAGCGACATTGCAGGGAGCGAAAGAATGAAAGAAAGAGACTCTAAAATCATTAAATCAGCCACTATCTCTTCTCCTCTGTCACTCAGAGAGAAAAAGAGGCACTAATGAAATATTAATGCCTTCCTTATTTTGAGATTTACATTAATCTTTCCTCTCTCCTTCTCTCCCCAGCACATCTCTGTATGTAACAATTTGAAAGCTGTGCTTGGAATGACTGGAATATATATTTCTAATGAGATGGCCTCGCTGCAGAGTGTCTCATTTTTCTACCTGTTTTGCAATCCAAAGTAGCATATATTGCACAGCAAATATGGTTGTGTGCTTATGAATGGAAGGAATGAGACAAGGGATTGGGAGTAGGGGTGTGGGGTGGTTGCTTGATATGACAGTGAAAAGACAGAATGAAAATAAAGAGAGAACAAGGGACTGAGTGAGAGAGTAAAAACACCAGCCATAGTAGCATTAGCAGGCATTCGGGTTTCCTCTGGCCTCGTCCCATTTGGCAGAGCTTCAAATGGGAGAGCAAAACATAAAAGCTGAGGTGTGGATGTTTCCAGTGGGTGGGGAGAAAATATAAGTGTGTCAGGTAAAACAGCCACAGTTTTCTCAATGTCCACCCCCACAGAGACCTGAAACAACAGCAAACCTGACACCACTGAGGCAGCCATCCCTATCTTAAATGCATGAGCTAAAGGAGCTATTAGTATGAGGGTGTTAGAATTACCACAATTGTGCTTACACTCACATACAAGACTGAATAAGAAACTCGATGTAAACCTCTACAGCGCTCCTATGTGTCCTTTTGTCTTGAATTGTCTTTAAAATAGGAAAGTATAAGACCACTTGATACCAATCAAAAATTGTTTTACCTTGATGACTTTGCCATGAAGCTTCCACTTATAGTGGGAAAAGTGGAAGCACTGACACTGCTGCAATTTTATCAGTGCACATTGAAACTACCTAACTGTAGATAAGTATGGATGGTATGGACCATTGATTCTTGAAGTGAGCTTTTCTCTGCACCATGCTGCCTTCTGCTATTCCATCAGTGCTTCATCATTCTCCGAGCAAGCTTTTCCTGGCAGAACTGAGCATTCCCATGCTGTTCGACACAATGCAGTGATTTCCCCTTAGTACTTCCATTGCATGTACATATATTTGCCGCACAGATGTATGAGTTTCCCCTCTGGCGTCCAGAGCTGCAGTGTGGCACACTCAGTGTTGTGGTGTGGTAGTCATACATATGCACACTACAGCAAACAGAGAACTGCACACTGAAAGCTGTAGCAGTTTCAGCTGTGCTGTCTGATGATGTCTTTTCCTGCAGGGTGTATGTAGGCCTGAGAGTGAGCATGTGTGTCTGAATTATGTAGTGTAAGGGATGGTTGGAGGAATAGGGCATGCATGAGGTGTCTACTGAATGTATATGTTTAAAAAAAGACACCATGCAGTGCCAATCACCATGATAGACACTTTTCATCTTCTTTACAGATAAAGGAAAACATAGACTTAAATTAATAGACAGACTAGTCTCAGTGGATTTTAAAGACTGCCTTATAACCCTTACATAAAAAGTATACACATTACTGAACAAGGCAAATGGATTATTTTACTCACATCACTTCTCACTGAAAAGGCTTCAGTATAAATACATAACTAGGATAGTGATGCCAGATATTCTTCAAAATCATTTGTAAATATGGGAGAGAGGAAAAGACTTTTGCTAAAAATCTAAACTCAAATTAGATCAAAACACTTGTTTAAACCCAAGTAAACACCTTAAACACCTCCTGATTGGTGGAAAAATCCCCATTAAAAACCACAGATCTAAACTTAATCAAACAGCAAATGAAAACTAAACAAAACAATGACTGGAAATAAAAAAGAAAAACCTTACAAGGCTTGAAAGCATGTTAAAAATATAAAAGAAGCAATACCTAAAAAGATTTCAACTTAAATATTCTGCTTATGACAGTAGACAATAAACTGTCCAAAATAATGAGGTATGTGTGCATTTGTGTGTATGTGTTGAGACACAGTACCTTTCAAACTATTCTGGCCAAAATAACTGCTTTACAATCTGTTTCTCAACAGGACACTGTACCATATTTTTCTCTGTTTACCACCTTGCCACATTGAAAACACTAAAAATGTGCATGCCCTCACCAAGCCATTAGTCTTTTTGTTTTGTCAGTTATTGTGGGCATTATTTACAAGATAGACAGTCTAATGGCTGAAGTTTCCCTATCTCCCATAACTAAGACTTAAGAAAAAAAATAATAATAAAATAAAAAAAAATAAAAATATATATATATATATATATAAAACCTCCTTGATCCAGACAATGATCTAGAACGCTTGAAATCTAACCATTGTTTCTATTGTCTATTTGCAAGATTTTTGGAACATTTGATCCAAATCCATCTTTACCTTTTCGAGTAATGTCACTAACTGACTGACAGAAACAGGCAAGGCGACACCGCCTAATAATGCAGGGTTTCAATGTCTTGCCCAAGGGGTATTTTTACACATAAAAGGGTGAGGGCTAAACCACTGATCTTTAAACAAAGACAATTACTTTTTCACTTGAGTCACTGGCGCCCACATCACAGTTCTGACATAATTTATATTTCCATCTGACACTAGGCTGCATAACTGAACCAGAGATCTGGAAGTTACAGCATGCACTGCATAACTATGGTATATGAGACTGTTCCTATTAAATGTGTCATTAGGATCCTGCATACAGAGAATATGTTTTGTGTTTGCATATAGCACTAAATTGGACCTGTTTAGTGTAGCTGTCAGGCTTTAACAACACTGTGCCTTGTTTCCAATTTTGTTTGTCATTTTTAAAGATAGTATTTCAATATGTAACTTAAGTTTTGGGCACGAGGAATGGAACTTTGCAGGTTCTCTTAGTGTGGATAATATTTTTCTGTAACCAGGGAAAGAAGGCCACATTTCAACTATTCATGCTATAAGCATCCATAATACAGATTGAAACTGAAAACAAAAGGTTTTTCTTTTTTCCTGAAAAATGATTATGCTCTTTTTCTTGTTTTGGGTTTTGTTAATAAGTTCAGTAATATCCCTGTGCGTCCTCCTTCGCTCGTATTTGATAAGAGCAGTGCCTTCTGAAGCAGCTACAGGCCTGTGTCGTTTCAACATAACACTATAATGTTGTCGGGCATTTGCTGAAATGACTCATGCTTCTGCCTTTCTTGACAGCAGAGCCTTTCAAATCAGAACGAGCAAACAAAAATAGCTATAAATTGACATTCAAGTACAGTTTGAGTCAACTGTTTAATTCAGTGACTGTGCTTTACAGTTATATAATATTATACTGCAATAGACTCATGTGTTTGGTTACCTCTAGGGAAATACATCAGACAATATAGAGGACTGTAGCTGACTTTCCAAGAACACAGTGGAGTTTTGCCAATTTCCAAGTCTAGATTGAAACAGTAATTGAGAGTAAAAGGCACCTTGACAGAGTAAATTTGTATTCTCATTCTTCAGGAATAAAGAAAAAGAGTATAAAATTGATCTGGATCCTTTTCTTGAAAATATCTTTAACGTGTGCTGCTAGCCTCTCTGTCTGTCTCATTACCCAGTCTGAGCTACTGACTTCCATAATCCTGGAAGCTTTAACGCCGCTGTGTTGTGATTGGTTAGACATTACATCAGGGTGATGTAATACTCCAAGGACTGGCTAGTGTGTCAGGCATCGGGAGGGAGGTGGAGGGTAGAGAGGTGGGCTGGGTGGGCTGAGTACTGAGCGAAGGGACGGTGAGGGGGGTTTATTGAGCAGAAGAACTCTCTTTCTCTTTCTCGCCTGCAGCCAGTCAGTGTGCATGTGCAGCCGCCGCAGAAAGCCTCTAATCCCAAAGCACACAGCAGTGCTTTGGAGAAGCAGGGAAATAATCAAGACTGTTTCCATAGGCCCCCAATCTAAAGGCTGAAGATAAGCTTTTCTGTGCATGCTGCCGTGTGTACTGGTAGTCACTGTGTGTATTGGGGATACACACACAAAGCAGAAATGGGATTTTTTTTTAGGGGCTGAAATTTAATCATTAATTGCAAATAGACAGAGGAGAGGAAGATGATTGTTTGGCAGGGACAGAAAATGCCAAGGCATTAGGTGTTTGTGCATAATGACTCGTAGCCAATTTCTCACTTCAGTGCAAGGTGCTTTTTCATGGATCCAGAAGTGTTATACTATATCTCTGACTGGAGATGAGGTTTGTGGACAGCAATGCCCGGGGCACAAGCAATGTGTTTTCACCTGATTGCTTTCAAACCATGGTAGACAATGCTTTGAAATAATAAAGCACATGGGATGTTGGCAAAGTAAATTTTCAGCCAAACATTAGGACATCTAAACTAAAACATAAATTGATAGATAAGAAAAAGAAAGTATTATTATTATTATATATTTCAGAGGCAGAGGGACATAAAGGAACATGTTTCATTGTCGCATTGTTATTTTTCAAACAGTCTACATGAAAAAAAAACAAGCAACAATCTTTAACATACAGACTGATGTATTTAAAATAGAAATTAAAAAAAGGCTGCGGATCCTGCCAAGGGCATTTGATCTAAACATTAAATACACTAATAGTATCCATAACCAAATATTTGTAATGTCCTCTCAAAATGTAGGTTAAACTCTCATTCCATCCAAAAATTCATCCAAATGTGTATCTGTCATTTGGCCTCCAGGCTGAATGGATGTCTTCCATCAGCCATGATCCGTGAATTTATTTGGAGAGGAACATAGTTTCCGTTGCCCAAATTTTCTGATAATGAATTCAGGTTGCTGAGGTACTGTATGTAAATATGGCAAAATGTATTCTTCATCGTGGGTATTGTGAATAAGAGAGGACATTTATGAGGCAAATAATGCTCTTTATTTAAATATAGTGTCTCTGTGAAATAGGATTGGAGTGGAATAAGCCTGAGGACCTCATACTGAATTTTTGAGGCTGCTATGAAAAGTGACATTGAATAATGGAATAAGACATTGAATTAAAATGTGCAAGGGAAAATTAGGAAAGGTTAAAAGAAGATGGCTTGAGAGCCTGGCAAAATTTAGCTGTTTTTAAGGTCATATGTTGCCTTAAGTTAAAGTCACTTCCTCATCTTTGAACTAAAATCCACAACAATAAAATATTATGTTTCATAAAGAGCATATGTAGTTTGTGTTCACTTTACAGTTATGCTGAGATAATGCTACCAAAAGCACATTCTCTCAGCGTATATGCTCCATAAGCAAAATGGCCTGAAACTGGCTGAATTCACAGAGGCATTTGAAAGAAAAAAACATTACAGTCTTTGATGTAAACCAGCAAAAGTAAAAATATGGCAACTACTTGAATGACAACTTGTCAAAGAAGACAGTTTTTTATTTTCCTCAAGGCTAAATACGAAAACAGGGTAATGCTTACTTATGGGGGAAACCACCAAAAATCATAAAGGTCTCTTGTAGTTTTTTGTCTTTGATTATGCAAAGTAATACCATTTCAGTTATCTTCTGCAATGCCACAAGATTTATTTCTATCCAGTGTTGCATTCATTTTTCTCCCAAATTATATCTCCTGACCTCTGAACCACTGTTTAACAAATTGAGCCCAATTAGCATTGGGCCAACTGGCATTGTCATCTCAGGACAACATGGCTATTTAGTATATTTGGGTTTCCACTTGACCCCTTTTTTTGAGGCACGTAATATTGCTGAAAAAAGATCTGACCAACTGCAGGAGGAAACCCAGATTACAGCATTGCTCCCCTAAGCTTTATGCAGTGGGGACTTGCCGTGGTGAGTGCATCTATCATTTGATTCTCTTTTTACACTTATGTTCCCATTATTTTGATAAAGGGTAAATCTGGACTCATCAGAAAACAACCTTATTCCTTTGCTCCTGACTTAATTTTTTATTTTCCCTAGCAAGTTTTTAAAAATGTTTTCTCTGCTTTATGCATGCAAAGGAATCTCTCTTGTTAAACACACTAATATCTCTTCCACTGGATGTGTCTTTCAACATGACTGTTAACACATGGAAACCTACTCATTGCATCTGTTAAATGTAAGTAATACATGTAAGCAGAACAGTAGCAGTAATTATCCAATAGGAGGTTCATACCTATTTGCTAAGTTAAATTTAGGAGACAACTTTTTTTTTGGCTTAGCAGTAAGAACAAATATACAATATACACACAAACACAATATGATACTGACAGAGTCAATGTTTTTGTCCACAGCTGTAGCTTTAGAGGATTCATGGGTTCCCAAGAGGGGCCTTATATGCATGGGATAATGGCCAAGGAGGTGTCCATTATATGAAAATGATGGACAACACAGAGGCGCATGAACCGTCCGATGCAAAGCTAAAGTGCTTTATTTTCGCATTGTTGGCAATAATATTATCCCGCTTATACCATGGCCACTCACAAAAAAGTAAATGTTTAACCAATCATTAAAACCATTATGTTTTTTTACTGTTAAAATTGTAATTTTCTCACAAGAGGTGGATTATTTAATGTCGTTGTCATGCTGTGAAGCGTTGCCATGGTAACTCGCTCTGCTCACAGAACCTGCAGCTCAGTCAGCCGCAGCGGAGAGAAGTGAGATGATTCCTTAATGTCATGTTAATAGAAAGTATCATTTCTAAGGGGAAGGACACCTTTTACTGCCTGTGTGTCCAGAGGATGATTCAAATATTGCTTAAATAAACAAAGTCCATAGATAGTAGCCTAAATCGTTTTAAATCGAAATAAATTATCTAGAATTTGACAAACTATTTAAAATGAAATGGAACATTGCTGTTGCTTGTAAATTTTGATAGATACTGTTATGTCCATCATATTGCCATTTGAAGGATGGAGTTTAATGTTTGTTGACACACTGCAGGGTGGAACGTTGCGGGATAACAAAACGTTTTCCGTCTTTCCTGGGTTGACAGAACCGATAAGCCTGCTGGCTGCTTTCACATCGATGCCCTGTCACAGACATGATCAGTCGAGTTTCCAGCCTAGCGTCCGAGAGTTGACAGTACCGTAACTTCTATCAAATGCGAAAGTAAAAATCCAATGGCGGCCGTATGTTCTGAGTTTCTGTTGCTATGGTTTGTAACTGGTTTGCGGCCAGCGAAGTAATTTAGAACAATGAAGCTATTTGAGCAGCACTTTTTTTACAGGTGTCCATTATCCGAAAAGAATGGACACCTAGCAGCCAATCAGTATCGAATATCACCCAGACCATGGTATAAGTGTGCATAAAAGACTAAAGCTAAGCTGACAATTATTTTCCTTTTTCAATATTGCTTACATTTATCCATCCTCCAGTCTTACAGTCAACCTCTGACTGGTCTGCAACATGTTGTAACAAAACTCCCTCTGTGCTTAAGTCTTTGTGTTTCTGTATACCCTGTTAAAGGGCTGTCTAGAGTGCACCACACTTTTCTCCATGTGACAGAGGTCAGCGAGTGCTCTGAGCCTGACTGACGTCATGCTGTTGCAACCCCACAGACACACCAGCAGGCTGGCAGACGGACAAGCCGACAGACAAACCAACATGCAGACTGGGTGTATTTATAGCCTTTTCGCATATGCAAGCCTCACAGCAAGGCGCATGGCTAGATACTCCCTAAAGGCAAAGTCAACCTGAATATGTTGTTTTTTTTTTTATGTGTGGATTCCACAAGTCTGCTGTCTACAAGAACAAGTGTCTTTCAGACTAAAAGCTTCAGACACTGAGGTTCTGTGATCTCTTCAGGTAAATCATTGTCTTGCTACCATCTCTCCATGCTGCAATATCAATCTTCCACAGTAAATTAACCTATTGTGTTACACATCAGGAAATAACACATTGAGGATATGTGCTTGGAACAATGCTTTACACGATTACTTATCTAATAAACTAAAGGATGGAACCTCGATTAGCTTTGTGACTGATACTCACCTCCTACTGACAGGATATTCCAGGCTAATCTGACATATACAGTATGCAAATATGAAACAGTTAATATCAGGATGCAGTCTAATTCCACATCATTCCCTGGGTGCCAGGCCAGTCAGGTTGACTTTGAAATGGATTGTGGGTGATTAGCCAAGAATGCTGGGAGAATATAGAGGTCTCTCCGGTGAACCCCGCAGCTGGTGCCGGAGTCAGCAGAGCAACGATCCAGGTAATTAATTCTTTGACAAGCATCAGTGATTTGGAAAATCAGTAAGAATGGCAGACGCTGATCAAAAGGGAAACACGTGGTGAGATGTTTAAACAGTGGGTGTTCAAGGCGTCAGTCATGCAGGGGCTCAGACACAGGCCCAAACACCACAATGCACTTCTGTGGCTATCAAACAACAGAAAGGTGAGGGATACCCAGCATGTTTTTGATTTAACACTCAAAGACATGTGAAAGGTTTTGTAGCAAGCCTAATTCAGTTAAAATAAGCTATTTTGTTCAGCATGAATTGTCAAACACACACACCTGCACACACACAGGCAAACACTATATTCATTCATACTGGCATGCATAAACACATGTGCATAGCATAAACATACTAGTACAGTGCACTCAACATCTAGAGTAAACAAATCAAGCATATGGATTCTGCAGAAGTGCAGATAAACCACAGATGTATATTCCTGTCACATATCTCTGCATGCTGTACTAACACTATGAACATACACCTCAGATATGTTACACAATATACAGACACGGACATGTGGTAAAGATCAATTCATTTTCAGTATTTATTATACATATTGCACAAAGCCTTTATCTGTTGAATGAAATGCAAACAATGCCATGATATTCATGGCCATGAGATCACATAGATGCAGGCACACACACACACACAACACTTCTCATAAATACCCAGGAGGGTGGCTTGTCGTTACTGCCATAGACTTGATTAAATCATGCCTATATCCTTTTCTTGATTATATGGATGGAAAGAAAAAAAACACGCACAAGCGGAAAAGCCATAATGAAACATCATAGGCACGACTATCACAGACACACCGTCTAGAATACAAATTCCCCCATACAGGTATTTGTTTTCATCCATCAGTATTCATTATGCGAGTGAATGTATCATTGAAGTGTAGCTATTGATCCAGTATTAAATCTCATTGTTATATTCCTATTCAGCAGTGAGCCAGGTGAGAGGAAAAAAGAAGGGTGACCAAATGTCATGGTGACAACACGCAGCATTGTCAAAGGTAGCTTTATTGATCAAGATAGACAGAAAGGGAGAGGAGAGATATTTCAGCAGGACCCCAACCGTCTGACATTTTAGAAAAGCTGTCCTTTCTATTTTGTCACCATCTATTGTTGCACACAAAAGAGCATAGATGCCTTGACTGAAGCAATTGGAGCTATGGCCTTCCCACCCAGCAAAGACAGGTTCCGATGGAGCTTTGTAAAGTAGGGTCTGGTGTTCATTATATTTATCAGTGGTAATTTTCACAATTCACATGCTGTGTTCCTTAGAAGGTGGGCTAAGCATTGTGCTGTTTTTTTATTTGACATTTTAAAGGCCTCCTTGTCATACCATGTCGACGGTTAATCTGAAACACAATGTGGCTGGAAGAGCCATAGTTTGCTAAGGGTCCAATTAGCTTGCCAACCATGTACAGCCATTTTTCACACAACTTGGACGACTCAGAAACATGCCCAGTGGGACTTCACTTCTTTTCTTTTCCTGCTCAGATCCAAATGAAAGCAAACAATCCGATCACTGAAGAATGACAATGGAGCATGCAGGCAAGCGGATGTGAATGACTAAATAAGTGTTGTTGGATCAAAGCTGCACTGCCATTTAATATGTCAGATCAGTGCAACAACTCAAGGGTCGGCCAGTGGTGCGATGCATTGGCCGCCAAGAAAGCCTGAAGCTGGGTGTAATGTAGGTCAAAAGGTCTGGAAGTTTGCT
>JBAMIG010000021.1:10994228-11010159 GCA_037177335.1 Kiunga ballochi | reverse complement strand
TATGGGGATAGGTGGGTGTGTGTGTATGGGGAGATAGGGGGTGGGGTGTGTGTGAATGTGTGTGTATGGGGATAGGTAGTGGGGAGGGTGTGTGTGTATAGGGTGTGTGTGTGTGTGCGTGGGTGTGTGTGGGTGTGTAGGTATGTGTGTGGATGGGGGTGGCTCCTGGGGGCGGAATGATGGGCAATTGAGTGGAGTTATTGGAGAGCAACAGTGCATGTGCAGGCTACAGATAGATGTAGGAGCAGGTCTAGCCCCAAGGCTGTGAATATGCTGTCTGGGAAGAGAGAGATTAACTAAGGCAGCTCAGTGACATCATGCCTGCAAAGACAGTTATGAAGAGTATCCATCACAGCCATTGCCTATGAAGAGGATGAGGGGAAAAAAGAATTATGTCTCAAAATGATAAATGAAAAATAAAATATGCACCATAATAACATTTAAAAGGAAGGTTTTGTTCATCTCGGTATTACCACTCTTATTGTCAATCAGAATTTCTGAGCAGTGGCGGATTCAGTCAAACAAAAAGCAATCGTATTACCATTTTTTTTATCATCTTTTTACAGCATAGTGTACCCCCCACTTGTTAATCTTTAGTGGAATTCATATACAAAACAGGGGTGTTGATCAGTTCTGTGAAATGAGGAGCAACCCCCATGTGGAGTTATTATCATCACAAATGCACAAACAACCCAAATGCCCTTAATCTAGTGAAGGGGTAAAGCCTGTATTGACCTAGTGGTGCTGTGTGTGTGCATGTCCCGGTCTTCATTTCTGACCTAGTCTTCTCAGTGCAGTGACAGAAACCTTTAGCCATGTTCACCTGAGGAGGGCAGACTGGGGTAATTTTCTTCTCTTTGAAGAAAAAGAAAGAGAACAGAGAGGGGGATACAGGAGAGAGTGAGAGGGGTGGACTTCCTAAGGATCCGTTTTTTTTTCTTTCTCCTTTTTTCTCTGAGAAAATCTCCATTTATACTATCCAACAAGTATTCATGTGACTGATGAGATTACTTATTTAGATATAACACACAGAAACACTTTTTCTTACTGCTTCCTCACATTAGTAGCACCTACAGAAGCACAGCAGAGCAACACACGATCACTGTGAAGTATTATATACTGTTTTATTTATTTACAATTAGATCCTTGAGTAAAATATATGGGTTTTCCAAACACAGGGAGCTCATTTAACAGAACTGACTACTGTGTTTCTATCATTATTGATTAGGTTCTAGATATTGGGCTCTTACATTTTGCAAGCAATACTCTGTTAAGATGGGGCAGAAAGATTAAAGCAGAAGAAATGAGAAATAAAACAGATTGAGAAAGAGCAGGAAGAGAAATGATAGACTCTACAGGGGCCACAGTTCCTGGTCATTTTCATGCAGAAGGCCTTTTTGGCTCTCCCTTCCCCCATCCATCCAGCTATCTACCCTCCACCCACCCATTTCCCCTCTCACCCCTCTCACCCTGCAGGGCAGGCCCTGCCTTCCATCTGTTGTCTGTCCCAGCTAG
Source organism: Kiunga ballochi (assembly GCA_037177335.1). Lineage (NCBI taxonomy): Eukaryota > Metazoa > Chordata > Actinopteri > Atheriniformes > Pseudomugilidae > Kiunga > Kiunga ballochi. The sequence continues at coordinate 11,008,644 of JBAMIG010000021.1, read as the reverse complement.
GAGCAGCCCCATTCCCCCTCCACTTGCATTTACAATTCAATTAAAAGCAACAAGCCTAGTCTTCCTCCTCCTTCTCTTCTTCGTCCTCCTCCTCCTCTTCATCTCTTTTTTTAAGCTGTGCCTGGATGAGCACAGCAGAAAGGCCTATACCCCATGTAGGGCTGTAGTCATGACACACACTTACTAAGGTACTGCTGAGCAAATCCACAGAAAATGCAAACACACAATGTCACATAAATACACAATATGTGCAAAAGAATGAGTAGAACATGCACACAATCTGTTTTCCCTCATGTTGAATAGAAACAGAGTAGAAACCAGGGTTGGTGGGACTAAGCCCAGGAACAATACAAGTGAAGAAAGTGGGTCACATTTTGCATTAGAATAACACATGTGATGATGATGTAACAGCCAAACAACAACTTAAAATTAATTGTTCTTTTAGGATCAATTGGTCAAATAATAAAACACACTTGCAAGGCACTGTGTACAACTACTTGTGCCACACATCTGTCATAAATTTGCCTCCTTTGCTTTTAGAAGAAAAATAGTAGTATACTCTCTGACGACACAGTTTATCAAATCTTTACAATTAACGCTGCTTTTCCACAAACCTTTTTTCATCATTTCTCATGATATAGTCTTTTGGTAAAGACACATTTTGAAAGCTGAGGAGTCTAAATCAAGGCCCTCATGCATTTCTCTCTGTCTTCTCCTTATAATGGGAAAGCAATATCTACAGGCATCTCGTCTCGAGGAAAAAGGAGGGAAAAATGAGTCTTTAATATTTAATTATGGTGGTGCCAACATGCAACTTTTATCACTTTCTTGTGTCATTTGCATCTCTGGCAAGCCCAGAAGATACACACAAAGAGCTAGCTAGTGAGATGGAGAAATGGGGAGGGATAAAAAGACTATGGTTTGATGAAGAGAGAGAGAATGAGAGAGAAAGCAGAGGTTGAAGAAAACAAGTCAAAAGAGAAGCAACGGGAACATGTTGTTATGGGGGAATCCATATGACAAAGAGAATGAGTTAGAGGGATAAAGGCGTGAAATGGGTAAGAAAACTAAACAGGAAGGGCAAAGTGAAAAGATATAAAAGTGGGAGAAAAGAAAAATGAAGAGAAGAAAGTGCAATGGACATTAAAGCAGATCTCCCACTCATGTGGGTCAGTGATTTTGTATAACTGTTCTGTGTTGTGCTGAAAGTATTACGAGTGTTTGACTGCCTGGACCATTAATTTTAGTCACAAGTGTGAGTACTTTGTCATCTACACGGTACTTTAGAGTTTGTGAACCCTTTAAAATATTACTTCAAAAACAACATTAGGCTTCACATAAGTTGTAACAGAAGACTGCACCTTCCCTGAGCAGGAGTGGTTGACCAGCAAAGATCACCACATCAGCTAAATGGCTTTCTCACTTTGCTAATGCTAATTCCTACCTCAAGGAAAACTATGCTGTCTTACACAACAACAATGTGAGAGAGAGCTGCAAATGGGACTAAGCAAGTCTAAAAAACTGCAGTTTTGCAACAGTGTTCTGTAAAGGCCAAATGAATAAATCAGTTTTGGTCAAGATGAAGTGTTCATGTTTAGTGATAACAGTCTTGTACATTTCAGCTTGATCATTCTAACTTAATACTAACCTTACCCCACCAGGGAAACATGTTAATGGTACCATTATGGTATCATTACCAGCCCTGGCTGAAAAGATTTGTCACCAGTGAAGAGAAAATAAATTCTGAATGATATCAACACATTTTAAAAGAAAGTATCAGGGTATATGACCATGAAACAAATGTCCTGAGAAACTGAACCAAGCAACAAAAGAAGTGCACAAGTAATTTTACTCAAGAATTAATTAAAAACAATAAAGTTCATGTTTTGAAATGACCTAATTCCAACTTAAATATTGTGGAAGGAACAGAAGTGATCTCGTGTAGGGATTCTTACCATCTCGAAGTTGTCAATACTGAAGATATGGACTAAAACTTCTCTGATTGATCAATAGTTACTGAAAATTGACCATGTAATTTTTACAACCAAGATATGATGGGTGTTTATCTTCAGAAGTAGACATGAAAGCGTGTTATTTTTGATTCAGGTCAGAAGTATTTGTTTGATTGTGTCTAATTTTTTAAACTCGTGTGACAACATGAGAAGGTTTCTGATACTTATGCAGAGATACATTAAATTCATAAGTGTTTAGAAACTTTGCCTGCCTCTGTGTATTCCTCGTCCCATCAGCCTCACAGCACTCCCTTAATCTAACCAGCAATCTGGCCCCACAGCAAAGCCTAACTTCCTCCACGTCTGAAGTTCTGTGTTAGAACGTGTAAATGACTGATAATGTGTGTAATTACCAGCGCAACAGCCACATGTAACGGATGATGAAAAGCACTCCACTCCTCATCTAAGATGTCTTATTTGCCCTCATTCCACCTGAATACTGGATTTATATGGTGCCACTGTTGCACTTGGAAGCCTGACAGTTACTGTGATCATAAGCATGTATGTAAAAAAACGTTTTGATGTTCTCCACTAATGTACATACCTGATCATATATCTGGGCAAAGTTGAATAATTTCACTGCCTCAAAGCAGGATAAAAGAAACAGTGTAATAACAGTTCATCTTCTTTCTCTAAATGTATTTGTGAGGGTATTTTTCAAGGACAGTGTATATAAACTGCTGTGAATATTTAATACCCTGTACACAAAAACTAGACTGCAGTCCAGGACGTCCACCTGTGTAAACTCATAAATCTCATGCTAAAACGTCCAAGCTGTGGAATGGTGTTTCTGCTTTCCTGTTGTTGGAAGTCATGAAAGAGTCTCGGGGTATGTGGGGACATTGACTAACAGTCACGCCTCCAAAGAGCAGATTAATAATGCACAGATTGTTCATGTTTTACTATCATTCAAGTGAGAGGTTTGCCTGAGGCCAGCTGGTTGGACCTGATTGAAATATATTCATTCGAGGATGTAGTGATGGAATAGAGCAGTGGACAGCTGAGCAAGAAAGAAAGAGTAACTGTCCAAGAGCTTGCAAAGCTCTCCGCACACAATACAATGCTTAATGTCCCCTTTCTCCTTTCAGAAATAAATAATTTGCTGTATTTAAGGTATTTTCCACAGCTGATGTTTACTGGGGTGTGGGTCTGTATGCTGTATGTTTCATGCAGTGAGGTTGCTTTAACACAGTTTCTGGGAAATAAGAAATACATTTATTTTACTCATGAAGCAGAGGACAAAAAATAATTCATGTGAGAATTTTTCAAAGTACAGGAGATATTTTAGTTGGAGAGGTGCGTTGTTCAAATAGAGCAGCGAGATTGTGTGGCAAAAAACCCATTGCACACTGTCAATACAGAATTAAGCAACTTTCTTTGAAGATAGGAGCCCTAAATTGTAACGCCTCTACATTAAGACACTTGATTTACATTGTTTGCACTTGCATGCTGTCCATGTTTTAGACAAGTGCTTCTGCAGGTAGATTTTGCAGACTTAGGGATGATACAGAATAAAACCTATTACATTTCTGGTCCAGCTGAGTAAGACAATAGGATATCTAGTTTTTCCAAGAAATTATCATAAAATTTCTGGGATAAAAAAAGAGAGAAAAAAATTACAAGCATGTGGTTGGTGATCAAAAACAGGATTTATTAGTGACTCGACTGGTCTGTTTTCTGCCCTCATGTATTCTGTGATTATAAATAACTTTTCTTTAAAGTACATACAATGGCTTCAGACATGCCACTGAATGCATGAGACGTTCTGAAATATAAAATGCATGAGCTCTGGGATTTTAAGTATCATGGAGTCATGAAAAGGCGAATGTTGGGAATAATGTTAGAAAGGCACTAAAGTGCAAAATACTGGGGAAGCCTTTATGTGAGACTCCATCAGTGCTGAATCTGAGAAACCCACTGGGAGACAACTTCCATCACTGTACCTTGCCTCTAATGTCCCCACTGCTTATCTGCAGCAAGAATCAACAATCACATCTGCTTCCAATGTCAGAAGGAAGACAGTGAGAAACATGATGATTGTTAACACCTCTTCCAAAGGCGTAAACCTTTTGAACTTCAGCTTTCAGATTTCTAGTTAGTTCCATCCAACTCTTGTTACATTTACACTAAACATTTTCAGGTATTTTTTTAACAGACATTGGAAATGCAACTGACTTGTTCTGTTAAAATCTCAGGGACAGTCTGGATAGACAGGAAGAAACTATCATTTTGGAAAAAGACAAAAAAAAAAAAAACAACCTGTGTCCAGCTGCTGATTGGGTGTTATAAATCCTGTTGATGTCCCTAAAAATTGACTTTTCTCTGGTGAAAATAAAACCATCCACTTTGAGGGCTGGTGGTTCATTTGAAATGGATAATAAATTACAGTTACTGCTGACAATGTTGCCTATGATAGCATCTGGTCTGCAGTTAAAATTCTCTATTTCATCATCTAACAACTGCACACATGTGGTAGAAATAAGCGATTATTTGAAAGAATTTATGAGAATTTCTATACCCACTGTTATAAATATAAATGTGTTTCCATGTGTTACCATAAACAGGAATTTTTCTTGAATAGAGCTAAAATGGATTATTGGATGTTTGTTATTCATTTCAAGCCACAATGCATTTTGTTGAGCCATTAACCTTTAAAATGCTGATTTATTGTTTAAAAAGTAGCCAAAAAGTCAAAATTCCTTGCTGGATTGATGTTTAATCATAATTTAATCTTTCCATTACTTAGTTATTGAAGTCATTACCTCTAAATAACACTGAAATTGAGAGAACACAAATCTGAGAATTCAGAGTAAACTAAATTCCATTTGAAACAATTCAAATGGTAATTAAAATACACACAGTATCCTCAAAGAAAAACCCTCAAATCATGAATGGTAAAATTTGCTGTGTTAAAATGCAGTTGTTGGACTTAGGATTCAGAACAACACCACACCTCTGAGAGGGAAGTGTATTTTCTTCCATCCTGCATGTCAGCTGTGCTTTTGAGAAAGGAAACAGGCATGGCTGGAAAATCCAAAGCTCCCGGCAGTGTCTGAAACTGTGTCTGTTTTCCACTCTTGCTGTTCTCAGCCTTAATGCATTTGGCACTCTGACCAGCATGTTGCTGCAGCTTCAGCATAACAAATGCAGGCTTTTCACCAAAGCATTGACTCATAAAGTTATGCATAGACTGGATAGGTGTGTGTGGGAAGGAGGAGGGGGAATCTTACGAAGCACATGTGATGAAGATTACAGCATTACATACCTTTACTGACATAAACATTTTTTTTCAAACCTGACCAATTTTATTTTTATCTCTACAGACTACAGTAAGCTATTATGAGGAGTATATTTCTTAAGTAAGGGCAAATCAAACTTCATTAGTTCCCACAGTTCTCCTTGACTTTCATTCTCGGCTTTTCAATGTATTTGTTATCATTTGTATACCATCCAATCGATTGTTCAATGGGTCAATATATAACAAATTACACTGTTGGTGTTAATGATAACCTGGGATTAGGACAGATAATGCTGCCTCAGAGATTGATCGATCAGCAGCAGTCTCTGCTGCAAGACTTTTCAGAGGTACATCTATTCAACCAGGATCAGCCAGAGACAGGTGGATGGAACATCCCTAGCGATTAGTGAACCATCTAGGTCCGCACATCCACCCTATCCTCTTCCAGACAACTGCACCGTAACACCCTTTCATCGCACACAATCTCTAGGAGCCTGGAAAAGATTTGCCGAAGTACCAAGATGAGAGACCCGGCTAATGCTGAAATGTCAAAGCCTGTTAATTAACACACGGGGCTATAACTGTGATCAAGGCTCCCTTGAGGAACAGGAGCGGTGTACAACCCAATCTCTCTGCCACAGTCCTGCTCCTCTGGATCGATTGGAATAGATTTTCTGCTTTTGCACACACCTGAATGCTGTCAACTGGGGGACATAAATTTGGGTCTCTGTCTTGCCCCGGTTTTTTTCCTGCTTCCAGACCCTTATACATCGTATTTCCCCCTTGCAGCACATGGGGAGTTCAGGAGCTGCTTTTGGCTGAGAAGCTTGTTATAAAACAGCCTCATGTCTGTTTATGGTGGACTTGGTTTCAGTTGACTCTTCCTGCCCTCAGATTGAAAGACTCCTTTGAAAACGCGGCCTCGGATGACTTTAGTGGGACTCTATCCTGCAAGTGCACTACGTGCTCACACACACACACAGTCATAAGTTCAAACGCGCACATACATTCAAATACAGATCCACTAACATGGGTTTTCTCTTTCTCATTACTCAGCGTAAGGCTTTCATGGTTGACCTGCTTTTTAACTTTCTGATCTGGATTAGTGGCAAATAATTTAGAGAGGAGAGGAGCAGGGAATGTGTGTCTGCTTGAGCTGAAGAGCTTACAGGTAGTGAACTGTTATCATTCAAAGTCCAACTGAAGGCAAAGTTGACACAGCTGCCTCAGAGCATTACCACTGTTGTTTCTGTTGTAAAGTGGCTGAGAGGGATGGTGCAAGGCAATGAGAGAGGGAAAATGTGTGGACAATGGTGAATACAAGAATATAGATTGGGTCAAAGAATATTCATTGCTGATTTGAGGTCTGACTTGTTAAAGAGGGTCAAGGTAACCGAGTGTCTCCTCAGTTTGGAGAAAAGAAGAAAACCGACATATGTGTGAAGCGAGAAGGTAAAGACGGCACTGCAAGCGCAGGTGAAGAGGCTCAGTGATGAATACATTTACATCCTTCTCTGTTTTATTTGCTCCCCTGGACTCTGCTCGCATCTCCCTATTCAGCCTTGTTTACCTGGCAAGCTGAGTGTGACTAAAGGAAATTCCCACAGCCTGAGGTGGGATTGGAGCTGAGGTGTAGGGGGTGGAGGGTTAAGGTGGAATGTGTGGAGATACAGAAAGAGGTGGGGGGTGGGGGGGCACAGAATTACACAAAGCTGTAACCCACCATCCCTCTCCCAGCCCCCCATGGCTTAATTATCATGTGCAGCCTAGTGGAGATGAAATAACGGAGACTCTCACACAAACACCCACACAGGGAGGCTTGGAAGATTCCTTATACAGACACACACAAGCAGACACACAAACGTACAAATAGGAGGAGAGAGACAACATGGTCTGCTTTTAATCGAAGCTAATCGGCTAGGAAAATAAACATGCTGGCATGGCAGACATCTATCTTTGGCTGAGGCTGAAGCTGCTAGATAAGGAGAAACAGGCCTCACAGACATGTGTTTTTCTCTTTAAAACACCGCCTGCTTCTCGTTGTCAGAATTAAGCTTTAATATGAGTTTTAGGAGGAAGCGTCTCCAAGGTGAAAAGGTGAAATTATGGGATGGATTTCCTCGAGACACATCAATCATCTTTAACTCACTTGCATTTGTTGGGGTCAGAGTCGCTCATCTTTAAAGGCCTAGCTTGAAGATTCACAGCAGTAAGTGCTCTGAAAGGCTTTATTCCTCAAATGGTCTGCAACTGATCTGTCAAAGTTGCCACATTGCTTTGCATGAATCTTTAATTAGGCCAGAAAAGCCCTAAGAAGAGAGGAATGATGCATTCTTTTCTTAGCACTTTGTTTCTACAGTCTCTCAGCAGTCATTGATCAACAACTGCAAAATAAAAACAGCTCTCTCAAATGAAATCTGTGTAAAGAGAAAAACAGTACAAAGGGATGCAGAAGAATACATTATAAAAGGGATCGATTGAATCAAACATGGATTTTTTGTAATGCAAAAGCTGGTTTTACATATGAATTCAGTATGTTGTCCATAGAATTGGGTTTGGATATCTTCAAAAAGATATATCCTTATATCTAAAACAAAACAAGCTATTTTTCTAATCAGATATGTTCTCACAACTAGAAATTCATGAAAACACTGTCTGGATAGAGCAAACTGTCATAAATCAGTCTGACTGCTCAAGATCTGAAAGAGTAGTTTGTCAAAGAAATCAAAGAAATCTCGACTTGATTTTAAGTTGAAAAATGATACGTACTCCAAATGCTTGAACAAATTATTCCACACTTTTCAGTCTCCCAAAAAAAAGTTATAATATCAAATGTCAACTATGTATTTACTTCTTTTAATTTGACAACAGAAAAAAATGAAGATGAAGATGACGATCATTTTGAGAGTTAGATCTTCAAATATGTCACCAAACAATATGTTATATGGAATCAACCATTTGATAGTTTTTGTAACAGCCAGGCGTTATGGTTCAGAAAGTCACCTGAAGCATTTTTTTTTTAATGAAACCCCATTTAGATCATTTAGATTTTTGTCAAATGCAACCTTCATCAAGCTGACATGTAACAGAATAACATGACATCATTCACAGTGTAATGTTGTAAGATGTAAAAATGAATGCTTCAGGTGTGTGTTTATTCATTAGGACATACCTTTACAATTGGAACCGATAAAAATATGGCCAATTGATAAATGCATAACACAAATAGTAACAATGGCCACTTGTGCAGAAGTGATGTCTATAGAGGCCAGTGTTTTTAAAGAGCCCTGCATGGATCTAGTTTTACCAACTTGCTCCCATCCCCATATATTTTAGAATGATAGTGTGTTTATGTCTTAATTAACTTTTTTTTAAAAAGGAAAAGATAGCAACACAAAAATGTTTTCTGAATCATTGTAACATTTCAATCAAAAGTTGCTCAAAGTTTCATATTGCACTGAATCACTGGACTACTTTATCATTCTGTCACTTTGGGTTTCTTTCACTTGGGTTTCCCCTGAGCAACTTGATCCGTTGCCAGAGTCTTTGTCGTCGCTTTGGAAATGATTTGAAATGCACTTGAACAGAGCCCTGTTACAGTACAAACTTTTAAGTTTGTACTGTAACAGGGCTTTAACTTTGACAGATTAGTCACCCCAAATAGTCCAAAATGTTACCTTTTTTTTCTATTAACACTATTGTGTTACCATGATTATGTTACCAGGTTACACCAGTGCAAAAAATGGTTAGTCTTCTTTAGGCAACAAAGTGAATAGCAGCATAACCAGTCATACTGAGGTGGCTTGGTCACGGATCACATATGTACTCGTCACATGACCACGCATGAAAGTGGCCGGCGTGGATTTAAACAAAGTCTGATTTGTGCCACTCAGATTGTCATTATAAAATCTCATATTAGTCACTTATTTGAAAAAAAAATAATGATAAAATAAAATAATTGAGCTGCAGTGTAAACAGAGCCCAAGTAAAGTCAATGTCTATTGTCTTTGAACAGAGACTGGATAAATGTTCACCTATGAATTTACTGGAAATCAGCCCAATAGCCTAGACTTCTATTTATGTCTTTAAAATGTCTTTTAAAATATGTATAAATACTTAATGGATAAACAAAACAAAACAAACGCTTACCTTTTTATAGTAACATGTATTAGGTCTGTAGGCTCTTCCCCTTCAGAATATGTATTCTATATGAATTAAGGCCACAGTTATGCTGCAACACTGGAAAAATGAACAAACAGACTGTATCGTTAATATAGTAAATATGAAAATGAATAAAAAGCTACACCAAGGAGATTTTTTTTCCACTTTTCTATAGTTTAGTAGTCATTAACTATCAAACTAAAATGCTTAAATACATTAAATTTAATGGGTACGTGTGTGTTTGTTTATTTTTTTCTTTTGCTCCTAAAATATTGCATGATCAAAGCTATGGTAGGGATATTCTGAACAGATTGGAAATAAACCTTAGTCCTGAACAGTTTGTAACTTTCAAAATGCTGAAAGAGCAAGAGGGACACACACAAACACCTACATTCACACACCCACCCTCACTTTGTCAGGTCCAGGGCTAATTTGCAGGGATCACTGCCCTGACCCTGACCAGATAAGGTGCCAGTCGACGAAACTTCCTTCATTTCCTCCTGTTGTTGCAGTATGGGAGTAGAAGCAGCCACCAACCAGCTTAAGGACAGAGGGGCTAAAAGGTGAAAGCCACGCTCGACTGAACTTAAGGCCTGATCAAAAGGAATGCAACCTGGGTTTGGAGAAGCAACAGAGCCTATCAAGCCAGCGTTGAGTCTTTGGTGGAGAGTCTTCCAAAAACCTGATACTTTCAGGTAAAACTTCTCCTGGTATGCAGCAGTCACCCTTTTAATCTTTTTTTCCCCTTTGTCATTGTTTCTTAACCTCAGCTGAGGCAGACTGCTGAAAGAGATGCAAATCAAATTACAAGGCTAGCAGTGGCATTTTTCCCTGTTTAGTGTTGCAATGTCAGGGACTTAAGATTTGATTATGTCTGCATGTGTGAGTGTATTTTTAATGAGTTCTGTAGTTTAAATATGTATGCACGTCCACATGTGAGTGCGCATGGCCTCACCATAATGTGTACTGCACCCACACTAATGCATCATTCATGGTTTTAATTGCTAGTAATTAACTTGGGCCCAATTAGCAAGAGAGATAATCAATAATTGTTAATCAACACACAGGTGCAGTATCTTTGGTGTGAGGGGAAGCACAGTTGTGGACTTTACTGAAGATGAAAGCCTGTTAACAACAAAGTTACATGCAAGTTAATGTAATCGATTTGACTTGTTTCTATATGGGACACTTCCCTTGGACCAGATTATGTATTGAACTCTTGTTTCACTTCAGTTCTCTAAGCCATATTTACTTCAAATTTATTTACAATCATCTGCTAACCAAAAACTAACAAGAGACCACACTGACAAAACAGGAATGTTTACACCAGCACTAAAACATTCCAGGTGATAAATACGGCAAAATGGATGCACAATAGGACAGGAGAGAAATAAGTGGAGAGAAAGTGAAGGAGATGTAAAGGCGATGGAACTCCAGGAATGTAAGAAGGGAATATTGCTGAGTCTGAAATTTTCTGGAGGATACTAAATGGAATGAATGAGGGATGAGGGAAGTTTAAATAAAAGAAAATCATTGCATTCTCTGTGCTAGGTCCAGCAACCACAAGGTACTCCAGTGCTTCACTTAGCTGTGATCAATATTGACGTTGTCATTAAGCAGCTCTCTGGTAATGAGGGTGGGGAAGGGTGTCCTGGGAGAGACATTAGACCTGTGAGACATGGGTCTTCCATGCATCTCCAGCCCACTAAGCGTCCACAATAAAACTGATGCAGCTCTTGTTTAGCACTTTTCTCACTTTTAAAATTACAATCAACTCACTGCATGTAATTATAGTTTGACTTGATGATTCATTCCATGGTATTTTTTTCCGCCTTGCAGTAATGCAAACTGCATGCAGAAGTGGAAAAATGTCAATAGCATGAGGGTTTGTTGGGAACAATTTAAACTAAATTACTAAGCACATGTGTGTGTGTGTGTGTGCAAAAGAAAAAGAATGCTTTCGACAACTGTGTAGGGGTCAGAAGAGTGTGCAACTCGCCCTGCAGTGGGCCTCACTAATAGCCATGCAAACACACATTTAGCAGTGTCACAAAAATCTAGGGGCACAAGACCGTTCATCATTGCAACTTAGAGAAAAAAGCTTCAAGCCTTACACATCAGCTCAAACTGAAAAGACACAATAAAGTGTGGCACAATGAAAGAAGTGAAGCAAACGCTGACAGATCTATTTGAAGCTGGTGCAACAGATATATTGGGTGTGTGTCACATGGATGGGGTCAGGAACAAAATGAAGCAGTAGTTGTAGGGCTGTGTGTTTGCAAAGGCCCACTCTGTCTTGCTCTGTGTCTGAATAAACACTGGTGTTGCTTGGCTCAAGCATCAGCAGCTGTAGCAGCCCATACTGATGCTGAAGGCTAAGTTTACTGTGATATGTGATGGGTTGTTGACAGGCAACCATTGCACATAGACAAGCTCAGGAACTTTAAGACTGTGTAACCAGAATAGTCTCAAATTGGTCAATTGTGACTGCAAAGAGTATTTTGTATGTTAATGCTAATGTTTTCTATAAAACAACCAAGTAAAATCCAAACAAGTGAGCCTTGTGAGAGTACATAAGCAATTTAAAAGTTTATTTAAAGAAGTTTATTCATAGAACAATTTGGTGCAAATTTATATTCATTCCTAAAGCAGCAAATATATTGGTATAATGATATTTTTATGTACCATAACTTCAGAAATGTGTATAATCTAACTTTTTTTCCAGCATTTGCCTTTACATACCTATTCCCTTTAAGAAAGGAAATATGTATCTAAGATTTTGATTCAGGAAACTAAATACAATAACTATCCATCCATCCATCCATTATCTACCGCTTTGTCCCAAACGGGGTAGCGGGATAAAATAACTAGCCACCAATAAAACTACTAAGAACATGACCAACACGTAACGTCTTGTTAAAATTTGCATGAGTATTTAGCTCCCTGGATACAAGCATTCTCATGATAACATCAATACTACAGAACATTTGGACAAGAAACAAACACACCAACAAAAGTATGGCACGGCATTTTAAAATGCCCATAAGAAAGTTTGCAGTTTAGCAACCTAGAATGGGTGTACACAACCCTACGTGGGTGATTTTAAAGTTAAGGTTGATTACCGCATGGCTTAAATATTAAGTAGCTATTCCAATCCTAACTGTCACAAAAAGTGATGTCTTAGGGTTTAACAATCATTCCTCTCAACAAATTATGCACACTTGCATTTGGAATGATTTAAAAAGTGAAAGTGTCGGATTTATAAAGTGACAACTCCACAACAAGTCTCTGGGATCAAATGCTCTGTTTATTGCTTGCCTGTGTTGTCTCTAGGTGAAAAGAAAAACAACCCCCTCCTTATTAACACAGCCCACTTGGTAGTATGTCTTCCTACCAGACAGTTGGCTCAGCCATTTCTGACAGATGTGACAGTTCCCTTGCATTTGATGTTTCTAAGGGTGGAGGACATTGTGAGTTTTTTCAAGTATGCAACGTATGGTATTGTAAATGCAGAAGTAACCTATGTGTCTTTTTTGAATTGCTCTCTGTGCTCTGTCTGAAATATTGCCAGTAGATTACAGGGTAGCAAGAATGATAGCAGCTGCATTTCATACAAATGCTGTGAATACATAATGCATAGCATTGTCTGTATGAACCCTTTCACATGCTAATGCCAACCTTTCTGCAGATGTCTCGGAGGTATGTGCCAGTGAGTGCAGAGTGGCAGAGAGGAGGTGAAAATGAACAGCAATAAATAAAGAAGAAACTCTTCATTAAATATAGGAGACTGACTTCATTCATAGTTCAACTACAATTAAAAAGCAAAAACATGTTGAGCAAAAATAAATAAATAAAAGATTGTCTTCATGTTGTTCATACAAAATAGGAGGATAGTGGAAAGCAACCCTCGTTGTGATACCATGTTGGGATGGAAAGTCAGCACCACAATCAAGGGAACTTTATAGAAAATCACCAGAAGTGCTTCAGAAGTTATTTATAGCCTCATGGAGTAATAACCGGACAGAAGTCCTATAAGAAACGTATGGCAGAGTCATCAGGATCTGTGATTAACGTGTCTGAAAGTATAATCACCACTGAAGGAAGTGCTCTCGCTAGCATTCAAGCCAAGCACTAAATCTTTAACCAGTTAATTGTATGGTGGTATGGTAAAGGCCTACAGCCACTAAAAGTTATTTTGGGAAGAATTAAATGCTCATTTTGGCTTTTTACAGAATTCCTACAAATAATTATGTTTAGTCAGTTTTGCGACTGTTTAGAAACTAATATTGGTTTTTAACCAAGACTAAAAAACATGGAACATATCAGTTCTCTCTGACAAATATCATCACAATTCTAGTTTTTGAATATTTAACAGTGTTAATCAATACATTTCTTAGAGAGCAAATAATCTATAAGATTGCTAAATTACTCCAAAGTGTGATCCAAAATGGCATCTATCTTCCAAATGTAGGCCATACAGGTTGGGAAGAAAATTAGACTCATAAACAATTCCACATCTGAGCAAACATCATTCCCAACTGTTTTCTTTAACAACCTACAAAGTCCTTGGAAGTTGGAAGGAGAGGAGGTGCAATTACACAACACTCTCAACCATTCAGCACCTAGGCACAACTGGTCTTTCATGTGTGGTTACAACACTTTTCCTAAAATAAACTATTCCTTCTTGGTTGGGGTTTAGCAATAGCATTACTTTATTGGGTGAGAATAGCTTTGATATAATGCAATAAAGAGAAAAATAGTTTTTCCTAGATCTACTAAAAAAAAGACAAGATAAAATTGTGACTACTTGCTTAAGTTTGGGACTTACACGGAGCATTGCATGCAGGGGCCCACAGATCTGGATGAAAAATTAAAAGTGTTGAAATCCATCTCCACCTTTAAAAAAACTGTTAGAGAAAAAACTGATCGACTCATATGTTAACTGAGGTCCAAGATGAAGAAGAAATAAAAGTTAATCTAGGAAAGTAATGAGTGTATTGTGTGT
>JBAMIG010000021.1:10978413-10994128 GCA_037177335.1 Kiunga ballochi | reverse complement strand
TATGTGTATTTGGTATGTATGATAGTTTTGTGATCTTCTCCGCACCTAGTTGGGCTTGTTCAGTCACTCTACTCATGGACCCCCTACAAAAAGCTTGTGAAAAGCTTCCAAGGGGTCAGATTCACACATGGACAATAGCTTGACCGTATATCCAATGCTGGAAAACTTGTAAATATCAGTGTGTGAATAAAGAATAAAGATTAAAGAAAGCTTAATAGCTGTTGTTCATAAAACCGGAGTGACCTTGCTGCTGCTGAGTACTAGTAACAGTGACCAGTCTACCATGGTCACGGTCTGTGTTTACTATGCCTTTCAGACAGAATGAATCTATCTGAGAACAGCAATCAATTCCCCTTCTATGCAGTTCAACTCCCAACATAGTGACACACAAAACCGTTCTCTTGTTTGAAAATTCTTTTCTAAGATATCTGACACCATTATTGGTCCCTGGTCTCAGGTTTCTTTGCTGCTAGTGTGTATTTGCAGTCCTCACTTTTGACTTTCCAGGCTGCTGCTATGTCTAAATAAACAGTGGTAAGGCTTAGGTCGGTGCTTCCATCCTGACACTGATCCTTAACCTTATCAGATGTAAACCACAGAGAATGGATTATATAGCAAATCCAGCACCTCATGCATATATACACATCTTTATATCAATGTACAAAGCTCCTAACATGTAAGATTACAAAATAATGGTAAATGAATATATTCATGAGACATTTTGAAAAAGAACCAAAAATTTTGGTTTTGTTTCATCAAACTTTTCTTGATGAAGAATGGGAGAAAAGAGGCTTTTAATTATTTAAAATTATTTAAAATTGTTTGTGGAATAAAAAAAAATCCTTTTTTTTGCCAACATGACAGTAATTTTACTGAACTTTTTTTTCTGTGAATTTCTCAAAAATACAACCAAGCTCTAGCAAATCATGTATTTTGGGACTAAGTAACAAGAGTGACATGAGGGGGAAAGAGGCAACAGAGCAAAAGGACCAGAGGCGAGAAATAGAGGGCAAAATGTCTGATCTCAGAGGAATCTTCCATTGGCTGCAACCAGAGGTTTTAACACACATTTTAGCGACCTATTAAGAGCATTATGGGCCCCTCGTCTACTCCGGCCCTCGGCTCTGGTAATCTGGCCTATCCTCTTAAAAGTGGAATTGATTGAAAGAATTGATCCTCTCCGGGTTGGCAGACACAGCCCCAATAATTACCCCACGTAAATCTCTGTGATAATATATGAAATATGAGGATCTTCTGTCTTCCTCAGCTGTTTCTCTTCAGTAACATGGAAGCCAAGACAACATGTGTCTTGTGAATGATAGAGAATGGCTGTACCATAAACATCTCAGACTGGCTACTGTGTTTTTATTTATGAAAGTTTAAATAAAAATATGCATTAAAGACAATTAAATCGGTACTTTTAAAGACAAAGGGAAAAAAATATTGCACCTTTTTTGGACAAAATCTCCACAAACAGATGTTGACATCAAACCGCTGCTTTGGAGTTGACACAAACATGCAGCAACGCCTTAAAATTTCAACTCAACATGTAATCATTTAGAAGGTAATCCTGTCTGGGAAGGTCACCAGATAAATCTCGATACATACATTTAGATACATTACTTATCTTTTTGAGGGTAAATCCAGTAAGTCATGTCAGGATATGTGCATGACAGGCTTAGGCTTACATATGCACGCTGTAAACCGCTAGCTAGCAAGATGACCAGCCATCTCTGATTGAATGTTACTCATAAGGCCCCTCTCTCTCAGCTTCACAGACAGAGAACATGCACAGGCGACCACAGAGCCCTAAAAAGCAGCTGTGAGAGTGGGAGGGTGCAGGATTAGGGCCTGAGCCTTACTCAGATGGGGCATTTCCATGACAGTGAGCTGCACCACAGCTTAACAGCCTGCCCCTGTTTATGCTTTTTGGAGAAGAAGCCGGATTCTCTCCCATGACAGATGGCCTTTCAGCCACAAAGTGCAGTGTTTAGACTTAGCTTGCTCTGGGGCAAGACAGTAAAGCTCCAATGACACAGCATTTAGCAAACAACTCCCAATTGCAGAGGTGGTGGCCACAGAGAACTGGCTGACCCACCAAGCAAGTAACCAAATAACCAGAGAAGCTTCTCAGCTTCGACTAAATCTGCCAGCGAGGGGGAGGCAAAACAAGGGACACCAGAGATAATGATAGAGCTTTGAAACCAAAGAAGTGGTTGGCTTGAAGATACATGACACGACTCAATTTAGATTCAGTAGAGTCCAATTTAAAGCTTTTGCTTACTGCAGACCAAATGGTCCCAACTGAATCAATACACCCTGAAAAAAGCAAGAATTGGTTCAGCTTTTAATTAAGAGGATTGTTAAATTTGGTCAGTTGAAGTGTAAAGAGATTTCTTTATGGGCAGGCAGGGCAAAGCAGCAGATTTTGCATTAGAGGGTAAACAGTGAGTGAAAAGGACCAGCTGCTGGAGAGAATTAGCCCAGTCTCATCTGATCCAACACAAACCTAGTGCTGCTTACTCTGCTTACTCTTAGAAAAAAAATCTAGCCTGACCCAGACTGACCTCTCATACAAAGCCAGAGAGGCCCTGAAGGCAGTGAATTAATTGCAGCCCACTAAGCCTACTACACCATCTCTTAAACAGGAATAAGTTACAGCCTCATAAGTACTATAAACTAGACCAGAAAAAAACATAAAACATGAATTATGCTCAAATTATGCGCAGTAAATAAAAACAAACACTCTGGGAACATTATTCCCGAGGAGAGAAACCCTACGGAAATGAGAGATTGGGTTATACATGCCAACTTTGACATGCACTGACACACAGGTGGAAGTGCATGGATAACAGAATAGTTTAAGGAAACAACATAAGCTGCAAGCAATTGAAGAAAACTTCCGAGAGCTCCTCTCTCCTCCACATCAGTCTGGGAAAATAGCTGATGAAAAACACCATCCTCGCACAATCTCCTCATGCTGAAATTCATTTAGAGTGGAGGCGTTATTCACTGTGTTTACCCTGGCTGCTCGCTTTTCAAACCCACACTGTTGGAGCAACTTAAATTGGCCTCTCGCACCATATAGATTTCCCATCACAGGCCAGCATCTAAAGAAGACACAGAGAGGAGAGGAAGGGGAGAGGAGAAGCAGAGCATTTGCTAGTGGGATCACTCACCCCATTGTCCTCCTCAAATAAAATACATACTCAGATTAATAGGCCCAATAATGCAGGGTGATGGCTCGTTGCAATGGGAAAGGGGTCCCTCATCACTCCAGTCACTAACTTGACTTCTTTTGCTTTCTAGGAAGGTGAATTATGCTGAGCAAATTTAAATGAAAGTGTGCATCACCAGCACTCAAAACTGAAAGAAGCCAGTTTAGTATGTGTTTTGTGTATTGTTTAGTCATCATCTACAGAATAAGCCAGTAGGTCTTCCAGAATAACTTGAACATGGGTAGTCATCTAATAATCTAGGTAGCATGGGAAACTAGAAATGTCATGTGTAGGGGCTTCTGACGTCAGTGGATCAATAGCCTCTGACAAGGAATTTTAAAAGATACTATCTGTCTGACTGCTGGTGGCAATAAACTGAAGATTAACCTTTACGTTCCTCTGTCCTGAGAAGTACCCTGAAGGGCATGCTCCACTGTTTACTAATAAAAAAAAAGTTGCTTTTTCAATACTGCAGGACCAGGGAATGGCTTAGTGGCTCTGCAATAGGTCCTGAAAGTTATTGACTTCTACCCCTACCGATATGAGCATCATAAATGTGAAACATGAACACTCTACACCCAAGTATTATATATCACCAGCACGGCTCCAGATATGCGTAGACACAGCTGGTTTATTAAAAATAAACACCATATATTATCTCTATGCTGCAGCACAAATGTAATAATTCCTGTTGCTGTGCATAGAAATACAGAAAAGGTAATCACATGACAAGAAAGCAACTGGGTGTTGTTTGGGAGAGCCTTTGCTGGCTGCATAGCTGTGTCTTTTGTGAGCTACAGAGACACTAGAGCTCTTTTTCTCCTCCAGAAGCATGATCCTCTTTCACCCCATACCTTTGAGCCGGGAGCCAAGGTTTTGAATGGTTGTGACCTCTATGGCCTCTACCGGCCCCCAATGGCCTCCAACCCTCCAGCTGTTCATCTTTCCAGTCCAGCGCATTGTCCAGTACCTCTGGCTTGTAGAAGCAAGAAGACCAGCACCCCTCTGAGTCTAAGAATTGCACCCCCACCCCCAGACCAAGGCTATAACACCACAGGCATATTGTTGGAGTTCCCACATGAGCGTCAGACCATGACGAGAAGGATTGAGAAGAAGAGATACAAAAAAGGGCAAAATTAACCGGGATATCTGTGGGTAAGGTTTTTATAAGTAGTAGAAAAAAGAAATATAGCCAGGGAAGGATGTTCTTCACATAGGAAATCATAGAGAACTGCTGTATGAAAGCTAAATGAAAAAGGGAGCTGGGAGTTAAGAGAAGCGTAGCCATACAAACTAAGCAGGAATAAAGCAATAAGATGGTGCTGCACCGACACAGACAGACGCCAAGGTGCAATAGAAGAGCTTCCTTCCCCTTCTGCATGGCTGGCTCCGATGACAAGACAGTATTCCCTCAGCACCAGTCGCTAACTGGATGATAGCACCAATCCCTCTCTTCTCGCTACCCTTCTTGCTTTCTGTCTGCATCTGTCTCGCTGTCGTTAATTTTCTGTCTTTCTTTCTCCTCAAGGTTTATTTTCCTGTTGCTCTCATACCTTTTTTCTCCCCCCCCCCCGCTGAAGTCATATCCATCCAGGGCCCGTATACTGCCAACATTGCAGCCGTCTAAAGCAAACATTAGCCTATATAGCTTTGTTTACCTGTGATAAATCATCGCCACAGGCCTATCGCTCATTAGAGTAGCCAAACAAAGACAACGGCAACTTGAGAATGCTTTAAAAATGCCTATAATTTGATGATGGTGTGTGAGTGTGGGAGGGAAGGAGGGAAGTTTTGCGCATTCGTGCAGGGAGGGCGAATGGAAATCGCCTCTGTACAGGAGGAAAACCTCAGAGGACTATCCATTGACTATGAAATGTGATGATCCCCTTCACCCTCACACACGAAGAGAGTTCAGCTTAACATTGCCCTGGGCACTAAACCTTGGAGCCTGTGTGTGAAAAGACTTCTGAATATGTGTTGGTAATCAGGCATGTTTCTCTTTTTTTTTAGTCATATAAAACACCTGCCTCATTCTTCACCCTTTTTGTTGCATTTTATAAATTGTATTCTGTCTGTCACAAACCCCACAAGGGGATAGATGGGAGTACTGAGTGTTTACTTCCATTCATTTGACTGTGACACATAACTAAATGATCCACTGGATTTTTCATTGAACAGGAGTGTATTTGAATATGAATGTGTGTGAAATTGTGTCACGTATAGCTGTGAATGCGGATGGTACTTCTGGGGGAGGTGTTTTGCGCACAAATGTGTGTTTATAAGTATGACAACACAAGTGTCGGGTTGGTTGGTGGGTTGTTGGCAGAGTTGTGGTACCCTGCTGGGACCAACCCTGCCCAAGCAGCCTGGTGGAAGGGACAAGCTGTGGCATGTATACACACATACACATGCACACACATAGAGCAGCTGCTCCTTCTGCAGCTGCTGCTGTTGCCCAACCCGGGGGTGGAGGTGGGAGGGTGTTGAAGTAACAAGAAAAGAGGAGGGAGGGTGTAGGAACTGTGGAGGGAAAGGGGGTAAAGAGTTGAAAATGGGGAAGGGGAGAGAGCTGACAAAACAAAATTGGAAAGATATGAGGATGAGGAAAGTAACTGAAGTGAGAGGAGAAGTAGATTTAACGGGAGAGGAAATATCTGAGACACACTCAAAGTGATTACACACTGAAACACACACCTCTCACCCATTAACAGGTGAAAAAATATTGACTATCACCTCCATTGCAACTCTACTACAGCCCACTTGTGTCTAAAAATTTGCCACAAAAAACAATTAATTCATACATTCAAAGAGTAATCTATGAACGTTTAAAAGTCCACTGATAAACTGCAGTTTTGATGTTACACAATTGCAAAGCAAGCTGAGCATGCATTTTCTGCATGTTTAGCATTAAATCCAGGCCTATATTCCCTCTGAGGGATAGCCCCCACTGAAGATAACATATTACTCTTGAGGTAAGCTAAATCTGTGTCTGGGAAATCAAACACCCCCTGCATATTATGTGTTGCAATAATCCAATCCTCTTCTGAAACGGAAACAGTGTTTCTGTTGCTCCACTTTTGGTTTAAATCATGTACAGCAGCAGTACTGGGCATTCATTTGGAACGATTGTATTTCAATAAGTAGAGAAAGCTTTTTACAGATTAAAGGAAGGTTTTGTTTTTTTTTTTTAATTAACAATAAAAAAAAACAAAGAATACAAAGCAGTTGTGGGCAAATGTGAATGTGTTAAAGTTAAAACTGGCTTGAAAAAGATATGAAGAGGAGCTTATCTATGGGAGAGGGCCCACGTCAAACTATCCAATAACTAAAGTAATTAGTTGATTAACAATGAGGGCCCTGAGGGCCTTCCTCATCAGTCTAATATAGACCATCTCTAAACCAGGCAGGCCTTGAAAGCTTTACGAAGCAGCACAATTCAGATAGACCAGCTCACTAGCCTACCCTTTCATCTGTCTTTTAACTAACACTGAATGTTGTTCAAAACGTTCTGTTTTCACACATACGCATGTAATCTGTGAATTCAGTATGAATGTGACATGTTCTGTCAGCTTTTGGCTCACTTTAGATCAGTTCACTGCTGCTTTAAACCGTAATCACACGTCTATAAGGTGGTTGGACTGTCTTCTGGTGACACATCTTTTATCCCACAACACATAACATCTAAGTGATCATCCACGTTTCATTCATCAGACTGTACATGCAGCTTTTACACAGCCATGCTTTATGGATGTGTTCGTTATTACAGTGACAACACCCCATGTAGCCTTTATTTCTTTAGTTTAAAGCAATCTGTGTTTGTAGCAAAAAGAAGAGAAGAGAAGCGCAAGTTAAAATACTGTCAGCCTCTCATCGCTTCATAGCCACAGGCAGTTGCACAGCACAGGAGAAATGTGCTTACATCATCACATGCAGCCCAGGCATCCTGCAGAGGGCACTGCTAATAGATGAAACAGAGCAGAGGAGGGAAGCAACCGACTCAGGAGGAACTCAGCAAGGCACTCCCACGCAACTAGGATATCTGACATTCTTGGCAGCCTTTCAGAGAGGTCAGTGGTAAAATATTCGAGCAGTGCTAACCTTCAAGAGGGACCATGTTCTCGCAAGCTGAGACCAGAAGCTTAATTCATCACTAATTAAAATCTGTATGGGGTACAAGGAAAAATCTTTCTCAAAGACTATCTAACCCCACCACCCAAAGTAAAGGTCCACTGACAGTTTTCCCCTTTTAGGAACTGGATGATATCAAGGCAAGCAGAGTACTTTGTTGAATATTTTGTTTCCCCTAAGTGAGACAGAAGGAGGGAAAGAGCAATTCTGCACAAATCTACTCACTGTGACCCAGATATGTGACTGTACATGTATCATGGATGTTCAGCTCATGCACCAGGGAAGGAAAGTAATTCAGCCTAAAATCACAGTTCTTAGACACAGAATGCTCCTTTTATGTTTAATTTCTAAACTTTCTTTTTTCCTTCTTTCTTTCTTTATTGTGTTTATAATTTTTTTTAAACATTGGAAATTAATTTGAAGACAACACATTAGATGCAAGAGAGCCTTTTTTTGGGAAGAAAATGTTCGCGACATTTTTAGATATGTTGAAAACTTAAGACAAAATTTAAAAAAAGTACAAATGTGTTAAAACACATCTGGTGAGGCAGTGCAGAAATGATTTGGTTTCTTGTCAACAGATTATCAGCATGACTTGGTAAAAGAGAGCAAATAGTTCAATTTACTACAAAATTGCAAACAAAAATGAAAATAGTCATGTCAAGTTTATTTATAAAGCACATTTAAAACAACAGTCGTTGACCAAAGTGCTGTACAGGGGAGTCGTACAAGTGATAAAAATACAAAATAGGATCATGGTGTCATTGTGCCATTGACTAGAGTCTTTCCTCAACAAGCACTGCATTAAGAGCAGTGATGATTGAGTAGAAATAAGATAGAAATGTATAATTTTGTTACACTAGTGGAACCTGCATTTCTAAAAATAAAAAAAAAAAAAGCTAAAGGTAAATTACAATATGTTGTCTTGTCGTTTGCATCAGCAAATCATTTCCAAGCACATTTTGCACATAATATGACAGTGTGATTCTGCAAGCCAAAAGGTCTGGCCACTAAACTTACAGTTCAGAACTTACAGGAATCCTTTGGCACAATTTCAAAGAACCAGAATTGGTTTTGAATTTCATTTCAAGCAATAATGGGAAAACATATCATTTGTAAACCTGCAGATGGGTCACAGACTTGGTTGAATATGTTTTGGTTATCCATAACGTATCAGGACAACTGCAAGCCAGAACTTAACTTGTCCTTATCTTTTTCAATCCGCAGGCATGGCTGCAATGTCACACAGCTGCCTTATTCAGTGTATCACACACAGCTCAACCAGCACCACTTTTCTGGATGTATTAACAGCTAGGATCACATAGCAAATGCCCAGGCAAAAGAAGGACATACTTGAACGACATTCTTCTTGTGATTCTTATTAACCACAGTTGCAACTATATCTTTATTTTTAAGCCTGTGTGTGTGTCTAAGTGTGTGTGTAAGTGTGCATCTCTGTGCGCTCCAGAGGCGTGGGTAGCCAGCTGCAGCACTGTTCTGGATGCTGATTGGAAGTGAGTGTTGAGCGCTCAGGACAATTATGGAATCATTACCTCTGCATAGCCGCGGGCAAAATATGAACACTGTCCCATTTGTCAAGCAACCACAGCTTTCTAATCAAGCTCACATGTGTTTGCATGTAAGGTTTAGTGTTTATGCGCATATACATGCATATGAGTTTAAAAGCCTTGGCATGTTGGCAGTAGAAAATGGAATGCCCCTCAGTATGCACATGTCTGTGAGGGGCTGTGATGACTCAAGAACCCTGCCCAATATTATGTTCTGTTTACTTGCTTACATTTGTTATGGTATCCAAATTAAGTGCAGTACATGGACAAATGTGTTTGAGTGAGTGTGTGTGCAGGGGTAGCGAGTGAGGAATGTCCTGCCCGTGTGCAAATGTCTAAACATGTCCCGCTCAGCTGTCTTTCTGTTCCCTTCATGGAAAAATAACTTAGCTTGAGTTATTTGTTATTTTCACCGCACCCAATTCTATCATCTCATATCGGCCGCAGAGAGGTTGATGATGAGAATGTCCTTCCATGACTTCAAATTGGAAGAGGGGACACAAAATTGGTGAGAGAAGGATAGAAAAAGGGGGTTCGGAGGTGGAGGACTCGAACAGAACCCCTTACCCTCCAATTTAATAAGTGTTTTTCATTGCTATCTTAAAGACACACCTATAATCTATCTCCTCACACTGGAATCAGGTTGGCAAAGACTGATATACATGTTATAGGAAAATTTAAATAATTGATTCAATGAGGGATAAAAGCAGGCAGCATTTGTCACCTGTTCATTCATTTTTATGGCTTCAGCAAGAAACAGCCCAAATTATTGTGTAAACGGTAAAATATTTCTTCTGCTTTCTATCATTTCCTTTGCAGAGATGTGACAGTGTGCTCAGGACACGCAACACGTCACACACTGAGATAAGAATATTGTTAGCAACTCAAACTTGGATC
The DNA here is from genome assembly GCA_037177335.1 of Kiunga ballochi. NCBI lineage: Eukaryota > Metazoa > Chordata > Actinopteri > Atheriniformes > Pseudomugilidae > Kiunga > Kiunga ballochi. The sequence continues at coordinate 10,984,317 of JBAMIG010000021.1, read as the reverse complement.
ACTGATAAACCACAAATTTTGGTCATGTGTGTTGTCACTGCCTCAAAGTTCTCTCAGCAATCTAACTCCTATTCTGTATGTAAAACAAAACAAAAAGAAGACATTCTGCCCGCCATGATGAAATCCCTATTTGACATAGCTAACCAAGATTATCCCGAACAAAAACAAACCATTATTGAATGTCAAAGGAGATCAAAGACATATCCCAGCTGAACGCTATGTTTTTAGGACTGCTGTATCTAACAGCCATCTGCACTGTAAAGACATGAACAAGCATCAGGCATTTATCAGAGAGGGGAAAAAAAAGTTTCTTCTTAGTGTCAGCTCTGTTAAACTTGCTAAACTCCTTTTTTATGTGCTCAAAAACCTCGAGTGGTTGGATATATGGAAAGAAACAGTGCATAGTAGTACAAAGAAAAGGGAGGATCATGTGATGAGTAGAGCATAGACAAAAGAGAAAAACTGAACGTCCCTTAGTGAGACAAATTGGCAAGGAGTTCACAATGGGTAAACATCTTCATCGCAGAGCCTGTGGAGCATTTGATGCCCTGGACAAATCAGCACGTTTCACAGTTTGCCTGCATAAAACGCAAATACCATCAGCTTCAAAAAATATGATCTTCCCTGGAGCATATGAGCAGGGGGTTTGCTCCTCTGGGTTTACTGAATTGGTCTGTGAATCGATCACAAAAACAGAATTTCAAAGGGTTTATAAAACTATGAGGTCTTTCTTTCTCTCTCTCTCTTTCAGACTTTAAGGAAACAGACTCCAACATAGACAGCCCTGCAGACACTTGTGGCTGTGAAGTCCCATAAGGCTCAGAGATGTCTCTGGTCTTTTCACTACCCATAAAAAAAAATACTTTGGTAAAAAAAAAAAAAAAAAGCACTGCATCAGTGCTTTCAATACAAAGTCTGGGGGAAGTTGGAAGTAAACAGAGAAAAAGAAACAGGATCTCAGCAAAGAAAGAAATGATCAAAGTAAAGATTAAAAGGAAAATAAGTTTAGTTTGTATATCAGACCAAATCTGAGGAGCAGGATCCAGATGCTGTATAGGAAGGGTAACATGTGGGATGATGAACATCTTCAACCAGCATGCATCAGTTTAGTTAGGACATATGTTTTGGCTATCAGAGCCATTAAAATCCCATTACATAGTACAACAACAAGGATCATAAGTCTTTCAAAGGCTTTCATAATCATTCATCATGTATATTTACCATGAATGATGCATTTACATGTATGTAAAGATGCACATTGTATGGCATTTAATCACTCTGCAACAATCCATCACTAATACAATTCTATGTATAATATCCATAACAGAAATTTTAAAATGAATAAGCAACTGTGTATCTTTGGGAACGAAGCTATTTTTTTTTTATGTTTTTTTTTTTTTAAGCATTGACACTAAAAAAAAACACACATACAGAGGTCATCGGTTGCTTGTTTCTCATGTAGATTGTTTTTGTGAGTTGTTCAGTCATCATAAATAGTGTTAAACTCTATACAGTGAAGACTAATGGTGCCCTGACCTACAACGGAATGCCAACTCTCACCACAGCTGCAAACTAAGGCCAAGAGCCAGAGCTGACTCTGGGATCAAAGGTCACCCATGATGTGACTTGATCCTACACAATCAATGGACATAAGGTCCTGGCCTTTGGCAAGAATGTTCTTAGGGCATTGCATCTGGACAAATGGTTGGGAGAAGGGAACCAAGAAGCACCAAACACCATAGGAATTACAAATGTGATTAAAACTTAAAAAATAAACACACTCAAAATGATTATCTAAATCTCTAACAAAAACCTCCTTTTTGTATCATTAAACCCCTAAAATATTCATCTGTTTCTTAAAAGTACTTTTTTTGGCCATAAAAAAGCAAAGCAGCTCATTTTCACTGAAACAGGAAGCCTGCTCACATAAAATCCATGCAGGGTACAACAATAAAGCATTCTTCTTGCGTCCCTTACCGATATTTGCCATTAGCTGATCAATCAAGAGGAAGAAGCTGTTAGCAGCTCGCAACAATGCATTTCCAATATGGATGTTAGCAATTAAACATGAATACTTTCTCATTCTAATATTTCTACTCATGTTTCCTCTGCACTTTAGCATGTTTATGTGTTTGCAGTGCAGTGGCTATAGCAGCACACTGACTTAGCCTTATAATTTCCCCTCACAACGTCCCCTTGCCTCTCATTTTATGGGTTCAACACAATGCATGCACTTCAGCTGTAAGCCCATTTTTCCAAGCTCCTTCAGTGCTCTAGATAAAAAGTTTACATGTACAAAATTATAATGGATGGTATGAATCAAGACACTTTGATTCATACTGGAAGACAAATTTAAGAAATATGAGAGCACATCACTCCACCAATGATGCAACCAGCTAAGTAAACAGATAATGAGCCTTTTTTATAAGGGACATGGATTGCTAGGTCATTAGGACACTGGTTTGTGTGGGTAAACCATTTAATTGCATTTAATTATAAATGACCAGGTCACTACGCAGTGTTCATTATCGCCCATTTCTATCATCTTAATGGAAATAGCATTTTGTTTGTACGTTAACTACACCAAGGCAAATTAAACTATATTCCCAAGACTGGACCCTGTTAAAATCTAAATGTCAATGGAGGTTAAATCTAGATTTCTAAACTGTTTAGATATAAACTAATAAATACTCATTTATATGAAGTCGCTGCCACAATGAGCAGCAGAACGAACCGTTCCCTCGGCTCGTCTCACACTTCATAAAGCAGAAACATGTTTAATCCATGCTTCATACTTGCATATTTCATCAACAGGTACAAGCTTAACGAGTTGAAATGATTCATTCTCTCGTCTATTTTCTCCATTTAGCTTTGGGTGTTTAATGTAAGTTTTAGAATACAATATTGTCTGGAAATGCCCGTTTTGATGATTTCACCTCACGGCAAGGTATGAACTGAGAATTACCTCTTGCCCATAGCGTTTCTTTAAAAAAAACAAACACACATCAGTGAAAAGAGGCTGTAAAAAGTCCTGTGAAACAGCATGGTAAATATCCCACCTCTGGATAGGCAATTTACTAAATCCTGTAAAGTCACTTAAATTAGAACTTAGAAACATTTTCCTCCTTTTGTTTTCATTTTTGTTTCTGGAATTAGTTAACATTCTAACATTTTTAAAAATAAAGACTTTCAATTTTGATCAAAAAAATAATAATTGGCCCCTTAGAGAGACATGCAGGATTGAGGTCAAAAGGTTAAGCTTCAGGTAAGTGTGAGACAGCTCTGCTTCGTATTCCTGTCTGCTTTAATAGAATCCATAGGGGGCCTGTGGTAAACACAGCAGGTATGTGAACCTTTCGGAGTGGGAGAATGAGTGGCTGGCGTTCTACTTTAGGCTTCATATAATGACCAACAAGCCCCCCTTTTTCTTTATTCCCTACATGCCACCTCCCACTCCACCATCACTGCTTCTGCTCTGTAGGTTTGACCACTAATACCCTCATTCAACCTGTGTATATGAGAAACCTTTCTTTTCCCTCCACTCTCTCTTCTCCAGTTCAGCGCTCCCTCACTTCAGTAAGAGGCAGGTCCTTTTCAGATGGCTGGCCAAGCTCCTGCTGTTTTATGGGAAGTATTGTGATCCCACAAGCTCTCTCAGGGGGATCAGCACTTACGAGGACCGATAGAGCTGCTGATTCGATCTTCTCTTCTTTCACAGCCTTTCTCAAGTTTTTCATCGAGACTTCATCACCCACTCGCCATGGGAAGTTTTGGCGCAAATTCTGTGTCCGTGAAACAGACATCACAAGTGGCACTGATGAGGACAGGGCCAGACTAAAATTCAGACTCAACTCTGCCACATAAAAGCAGTGAAACTTTAAATATTCAGCACACATTCCTTTTGAATTGACCGTTCAATATCTTAAACCCTTTCCCTCCCGATGGACGGTCATAGTCATTCTAGTGAGAATTAATCAAAAGTGCCCCTTTGGAGAATCCAATCATTTTAAAGGATTATTAAATAATCAATGACTTTAAAGGAGCTTATTTAGCATCTAAAGAGATACAGATCTTTGTTTACATTGGCCTTTTAATATCACAAATAATCAGCATAAACTGAAAGTTAAATTCTGTTCTGACATTTCTGTGTTTAACTGTGGCTTTAGAACAGTTTGGTTATATCTGGATTAAATATTGATTATAGAATGTCAAACACTGTTTAAGGGCTTTTATATTCCTTACATGTCTTAAAAACATCCTTTTTCTAACAGTTGTGGTTGTTTTATTTTTATATTTTTTAATACAAACATTTCTCTTTTTCAAGACTTCAATTATTTGAATTTAAAATGTCATATAATTAAATGTAACAGTAATGTGGCAAATGTTGTATGCATAACCCTTTTGTTCCTTTCATTTAGTAACCAAAAACATTGTGCAGCATCTACTAACATTAGAAACAGAACATCTTATTTTCACAATAATGATGTTCTAAAATGTTATGAATTAATGATCAACAACACAAAAAATATGACATACATGAATGTTCATTATAGTTGATGTATTAAAGAATGATATGCAGTATTTTACTGGCTGATTTTTCGTTTTTCTTTCCTTTTCCCAGTGCAGGATGCCCAATTACCTGTTTGATTCACTAGCATATGCTTGTGATGGGCCTAAGGGAGATCATGGACACTAATTGTCAATAACTAGGTTACTTTAACTGCAGACTTGTAAGTAATATGTCTTTTTAGTCACTGGAGCAGCTCTACAACAGTTCAGATTTTTTTTAAGTATTCAAGTTAGTTGTGTCCCTTCTTGGCTAAAACTTTGAAACATAAATATGCTGGTATATGTATTTGTAACCATTAAGGTTGATTTATGCTAATAGGTACAAACCACATGGGAGCTGGAGAAGCTAGCTCATAAGCTTACACCATAAAATTTTGGGTGAGCTATTTAGGCCTATAGTAACAATAAACAATTATTTTGATTAATCACTAATTCACCGTAGCCTAAAGTATGATTATGGACGTTATAATTATTTCCGACCACAGAAGCGTGGCGGCGCTGCAGGTTAAATGTTTTATAAACCTAAGTACAAAATAAAGGAAGTAAATGTGCAGCTAACAAACTTGCAGTCTTAGCTAAGAACAATGCACAATGTTCAAAAGAAAGCAAGTTAGCAAAACAAGGATTTACTAAAAGGCTGAAATAGCCAGGCAAGCCAGATGTAGCATTTATATTGCATACGTAGACATGCCAAAAGAAGCTGGAGATGAGTTTACAATACTGCAATAAAAGAAGAGGCTAGCAAGTACGCCAATCAGGCTGGACAACCTAGATCTTCTATTAAACCTGTTGGAGAAGATGCAGAAATAGTGGTCAAGGTTGCAAAGTTAAGGACTGTTAACAAAATCTGATTTTTGACTTCTGTGGTTGCTTTTTTGCAAAGGTAAGACCTACTTTATTTTATATTCACGTTAACTGTGGTTTGCTCACCTGCTATATCAACCCTAATTGTCTTGAGTAAAGCAAGCATCATTGTGTGTGTGTGTGTGACACATAAGGAACAATGCCCGAAGAGATGCTCATTAACATAAATGAATGGGTGACATGATTGGTGACATACCCCGTCTTAGGTGGTCATTTTTTAAAGAAATAGAAGAAGTAAATATTTAATAATAGAAACAGTAAAGTGGCCGAGTGGACTATCTACAGCAATATTTGTTGTTGTGACGCGTTGCCAAGGTAACTGGCAACGGATCATGCTCGTTGTTCGGTCGCTGCTGTTAACTTATGTCCTGAGTTTCTGTTGCTGGTTACCATAAAGCGGTCTTCACAAATCCCAGAGCCTGCTGTATGGTCCACACAGTTTAAGCTCTCTTAGGAATGTGCATTTCAAAC
>JBAMIG010000021.1:10952592-10969274 GCA_037177335.1 Kiunga ballochi | reverse complement strand
CCCTGTGACAGACTGGGGACCCGCCCAGGGTGCGCAATGATTGCTGGGATAGGCACCAGCTAATTGATGGATGGACATCCTGGACATCCCATGAATCTTTCTGTAATGTAGCTTTGTCTTCCTATATAATGTGTTATGTTATAATGTAAGTTCTAGTGTTTATGTAATGAAGAACTTATTAAAGTTATTTTTGTTTGTTTTTTTAAACCAAAACATACTAATTTTATGTCTATTTTTTAAATTAAAATTTAAAAGACCTTCTGACAGTATCAGGCCAAATGTAGCTCAAACTATAGTCTGAGTCTACTTCTTCATAGTCTATGTACTTAAACTATTTCTGTGGATGTTATGAGTCAAATGTTAACATTGTGATAGTTTATTACAGCATATGATGGTAGAAATTAGCCTTTATAGCACTGATTATAAAACTATTGTTTTTAGTTCTGTCTTTTATTTCACATTAGTTTTTTGGCTAATTTTAAAGCAGCATTCGGGACTTTTGAACACACTTAACCATAGTGTGCTAAGTAGTGTTAGTGTGCTGATTGATACACAGCTAGAGTGTAAGGGTATTACACAAAGATATTCTGAAACATCATCACTAGCACTCTAAAACTGGTGGTACTAGGTTGTTGTGAAGGTGACTAACAAGTTGCAGCACAGAATTAGGTGATAATATTTCGCTACATGCATTACAACCAATCAAACCAAAAAAAAAAAGAACGTCAAGGCCAAAAGTAGCAACAGGAAACTAGAAGAACTACTAAAACACAGTGAGATTAGTTTTATGAAAATGACTTCTGTCCCCATTTCTTAAATCAAACTTTCATCCTTGGTTCACTGTCTTGCCCGGGGATACTCTGGCACATGTTGTCAGCGGAAGCCTGGAATCGATCACCCATTGAAGACGACTGCTCTTCCCCATGAACTACAGCCTACAGCCGGAATGCAGCAAATAAACCATGTTAAACAACACTTAAAATGCCGTGCAGTTTCGCACAAATGGTAAAATATTGCGTTTGTATAATTCCCAGGTCCAAAATGGACCACTTAGAGAATAGTGCTCCAGTAGTTTGCCATTCTGCATATGGGTAGAGCAAACCAGGTTTGTCTGGGTATCTGGCTTTATAATAGTTATCTGTGCACAAATTCTACCAAACAAACTACCGAACATGAGCTGTTGTGACACAGTTGAGTTAAACAGACTTTGTTACAGTGCGGGTTTAGACATGTTTTTCACTCATCTTATTCAGGACTAAACAAATAACTATTCTCTTGCATTTCTAATTCTTAAGATGCAATAAAAAACATTTGACCTGAAGAAATGTAGGTCATCCAGAACAATGTCAAACAGCAGCACTCAGGCAGCAATATGCAAGTCCACGTTTCTCTTCTGAATTTACGACGACATTCTTAACCGCTTGTGGGTATTTGTAATGACCCACTGACAGCATTTCTCTGCTGGCGGCTGAGGTGCTCGAGAAAATGAATAACTGACCAAAAAGAGAAAATGTGTGTGCTTTTGAGTGTTTGTGTGTATAGTGGCTAAGCATGGGGCTACATGTCACATATCTTTAGACACTACAGTGCCAGTCCCCAGCAGCTACAGCAACCATGCAGAATGTTCTTCAGAAGCTGTGTGCACTGCATTTGTGCCACTATAGCAGATAAAATCCATCTCTACACTGTCTTGCTTGTTCTCTTGACCGGGTCATATGTTCCAGTAGTGTGAGCCAAAAATGTGTGTTATGATGGGAGCATTACAGAGCCAATGAAATCAAACTATATATCTCTTTAAGGAGTGATGGGAACTGGCAACTTTGTGCTTGTGCAGAAACAGATTTCCTCGCTTGTTTCTTCAAGGTGCAGCTTCTGGTGTGCTGTGGCTGTCGTGAATGTGGCCATTCTATATAATGGATATAGATTCAGCTTGATGCATATAAATTGTTCATACACAAACATATAAATTATTCAAAAACTTGATTCATTTTTTTCCCTTTTTGAGGTTCAACACACTCAGTGAAAGATATGGGGGAGGGACGTTTTAAAAGTCCCCCTCAGGTCTTGGCACATTGTCCTTTAATCTCTCCATTGCTTACAATAACACCTGAAGTTGTCTCTGCATCTGCCGTTGAACAGAATTATTAAAACCTGCATGGAGTTAATGATTTTTTTGGCAGTTTCCCCTGTATGAAGGCAATCCTGAGGAGACATTACTGTGTCTGAGCCTCTACTTTTCTAACCACATCTATCTGACAATTGTTTTATGATTCTGTTTTAGTAAAATATGCATTGCTTCACTAGAAAAAAAAAAAACTGAAATTATTCACGAGTGCAGTGGAGCTTAATTTGCAACTAATATTTTAAATAAATGTTCCATGAAACAAATGAATTTGCAATTCACAACACAACATGTTTGTGTAACTTGTTTAAACCTTTTATTATTGTCTGATGGAGGGAAATGTACAGCAATATGATGATTTGAGTCATTTTACATAATAGCTAAATGATTTGCTTATAAGAATATTTGTTCAATTAGCTTAATCAAAAACAACCTAAGATATATATTTTATTAAATAAACTAGATTATTGTTAACGATAAAAAATATATACCAAAGGTAACTGCTATGAAAAACCTTGCTTGATAGCAATCATTAGAGACTTAAAACCAACCCCCTTTCCTCCCCCCACCCTCACCCGTCAGTAAGCAAGCCATGCTTCCTGTATAGGTCTCTGGAGTATTCAGTGTGCTAATTATTTACTGAAGCAGCAAAAACTATCAAATGAGACCCTGTGTGGTGAGTGCCTACCCTGACAGTGTAACCTGGGTAACATGCAAATGGAGGCAGAGAGGGGGAATACTAGAGAAAAAGACAAGAAAAAAGGAGTAGGAAAAAAAGAGCGAGAGACTGGGAGGAAACTTGAGGTGTATAATGGTCAGAGTGAGGTGGAGGAGTTGAGGTTCAGTGGTGAGTCAGGGTAGGTGGGGCCAGTGGGAGGGGGCACAGCAGCAGAGTATTAGATTTCAGATGCATATGAATGACCAACTGCTGGCTTTGCTCTAGCTTTAGGGGGGAAATTGCATGGACTACCCTTCAGCTGCAGTTTAGAATCTGGATAACAGCATGGCCTAATCCTGAGGTAGAAAAGTAGGGGGTCATGAATGTCTGTTGTTTCCAATCATTAAAGTGAAAGAGCCCCAGAAGACTGGGATACCTTTCTTTTACCTTTCTTTTCTCGAGTTTCTTACAACTAAAGCCCAGTGTGCTTTAATCACAAAACAATAAACAATGCAAATGACTTAGCATTTGTCAGTAGCTGGTCTCATACTGGCTAAATCTTCATCGTATACTTGTATTAGTGGATTAAACGGCAACCTTAAAATCTACACACTGTAAACTCACAGACTACCAGCCAGACACAATCTCTGGCTTCGAAAAAGCGGGGGGAGGGGCAATCCTGTGGTCTTAAATCAGTGTGTTTGGGCAGAAAGCCAAACAGACTTTCCGCAGCAGACACACTCATGCAATAAGGGAGCATTGAGCGCTGACAATACAGTAATATCCACCTCATTTGATTAAAGGCCAACTTTCACAGTTAGTAAATGTGAAGTAATAAATTATCAAAAACATTTAAAACTGCCCTAAATGTATGATACTTATAATAATAAAAAAGAATATGCTATATGATTTCATTTGCTCTAAAGTACTGAATACATTATGAATGCATTGGCTAAATGGGGCTTCTGGGCTTTTACTTATTGGAAAGTATGCTATAGGGGTTTCCTGCAGCTGCTCTAAAGCTCTAAGTTAAATATCTTCCAATTAAATCCAAACAAGGTAACGTAAATCCTAAACTGACTGCAATCAAGCAAATCAGTGTGTGTGAATACTGTCTAAACAAAGCAAGATGTCTTGACAAGTTGGTTTAAATTACACTCGGTGCAGCTGCGTGGCATTTTTGAAAAAGGAAAAGGCCTCACTGATGCCAACAGAGTGTCCGCCAAGCACACACTGAAGCCCCCAGTCTGCAAAACGTCACCCAGAAAAACCCAATTCATCTGAAATAATACACAGAAGTTTGCCATGAAAAGAGAAGCAGGTGTGGAACTGAGTTCCTGCCCTCTCGCCAGATAATGCGTTTGAATGATGTGCGACCTCCAGCAGCTCGCCACAAAAAAAGTGACCTTCTCCCGAAGAGATCCCACTACGTGTCAGAACAGATTCTGTGAGGAGTGATTGAACTGTTTGTTTTTGTGTCCACGAGACAATAGCACTGCCAGCTTAAACTGCTCACGACAACCTGCTGTGTCTTCTTTCACTCCAGCAGCTCCCCTAAACTCTTTTCAGTGTTCCAATAATGAAAACCTGCAATGAAGTTGTGAATGGAAAATAAGGCAAGAGCAGATTGTGTGTGTTTCTTTTTTTTTTCCTGGCTGCACACTCATCATCCATTACTTTGCTTCTTTTGTGTCTAGCCACATCAGGTTAAATCTGAGTTTAACTCTGTTTTACAAGAACCACATTTTCCCACTACATCCATTTGCCTTTTATCTCCCCCTCTCTCTCTTTCACTCTCTTTCATTATGTGCGTGCACATGTGCGTATCGGCCAGAGCGCTAAAACACCATGGGGGAATTGGGGCCATGGCCACCCCCACTTCTCACAAATGTGAAGGGATAGTAAATATCAGCGCAGCAGATGGGGCTGATGCTCCCTCTCTGCCTCCCTCCCATACACAGAGAGGGCAGAGCAAATGGATAGCCATCAACAGCAGCAGGAGTCGCCCCAGGCCAAGACTGAAGCATACGACACGGGGACAGGACTGCTGCTCAGGCAGGCAATTTTAACTGACAAATTCTCCCCATCAGCAAGGGAACTGCAAACCATTAGGAGTGAATGCTTATAAGGTCACAGTAGCTAAGATTTCCTGGTGTACAGGTATGCTGGTGATAAACATATGGTTTTCTCATCAGAATTCACAAGATAATAAATTACATTTATGGTCCAAGTAGTTTTTTTTCTTTTTTTAAAACCAGTTCAGATCAGGTTGCAGGACTCTGTTACACAAGGGAACAAGTGCTGGTGTGTCATTTTGATAATTCTATCACACACCTTGCAGGATCTGTAACACACCGGTGGTGCGCAACAGCATGTCGTGCTTGTATATGTAACAGCAGGAGAAATGTTTACTTGGTCAGAACTGGTGTCAACACAACAATTACAGTTAAAGGATGTGGAGACCACAGTATACATCATGTCTACTTGTCAAATTAGCAAACAGGAAACAGGTTTAAATGTAGGCAAACAGCATTGTCATTGTTGTTATGAAACAACCAGCATGGAAAAAATATATCAGTATTCCCACAGCAATATTAGACAGCCTCCCACTGGGAGAAGAGGAGCACATGTGGATCAACGATGACACAACATGGAATCTTACTGCGCAGCAGCATAAGCTAGGCGATGATGTAATGCATCCAAGCTCACAGGGAGAGACGGTGTGAAAGAAAGAAAAAAAAGATGTGAAGAAATCATAACAAGTCTTATTATTACTGGATTTAGCATCAATAGACTGAGACATAGACGAGTCGCAGAGGGGGGTATGCAGCAGGGGTCTCTCTATAGGTGTCATATGCAGCCTATAAGTGTAACATTCCAGCTTATGTGAATGATTTAAACGTTCACAGGCTTGAAGATGTCTTTTTGCTACCACATTTTTCTCATCTTTTGTGGAGTAAAGCAAGAGTCTTTGATGGCATCTCACTCAGAGGCTTCTAAGCGTTCTGCATTTCCATTTATTTATTTCAGGCGGAAATAGAAGGAAATTTCAACGGGTCACTAATTTCATTTCAGCGTGTACCAGTGGCATTAGTCCTGAGCCAATATTTCAGAGGAGCACAAAATCAATGCTGAGATTCTGTTGGGAATTGTCCTAGAACCCATTAGCAACTTTGACCAATAGGTCACGTAAAGTAATAGCTAGATAAATGTTTTATTACAGATTTGCAAACTGCCTTAATGGGGAGGGGGAATCTGCTACCTGAGCAGACACGCATGGCAAATATTCATCATTAGATTCTGCTGCTGTGGTGAGGGCCTTCTTTATGTGTCTTGTGTTAAATGCGGGTTTCTCCAAACAAGCCTCAAAGGAGGCCAAAGCTTGCATCTGTTGTCCTCCTAAGGCACACACAGCATTCTGAAGATGCTATCACTCTAAATTATTGCTAACTTGTACTAATTGTATTTTGTATGACATCATATATAACTGAGATGTGTTTCACTTATACTGCTCTGACAAAGCACAGTCACATCAGTGACTACGATGTAGAAGTAACGCCGGGACAGCCTCTCTGCATCTGTCTGGGCAGTAACGTAATCAGCTCTGATGATACACAGCATGCGGCTCATATGTCTGTGGCCAATTTTAAAAGGTTATCTGATTGTCATTTCCACTCTATCCTCAGAAAAATCTCCCTATATGAAAAGATATAGATATTTTGCACCGTTTTTAGTGTTATGTACTGACAAAATAGGTTGTGTAAATAGGTCATATTTTATCATTTATATTTATATGAATGTAGAAGACCCACACAATCTTTTTTTACTATTTATATTTTGCATAAAGGTTTACAATTTGAATTGCATGTCACATTTAGATGTTTTTTGCCCTCTATTTATGCAGTCTTCAAACTGTTTTGTGCTGGACAGAGTGCTACTTTTCTGAATGAAAGCCAAACAGCCTGAGAGCTCCCACATGCTGAGAGGAGGCTCCTGTTTCCAGCTCTGTTTCCAAGGGGACCGCAAAGTCCACCAATCAGAGTGCTGAGCGCCAGCAAGCGGGCAATTCAATTTCTTAAAGCTGCAGTGTCTGTTTATAAGAGGTCTTGTGAAAGAAAGCTCAGCTTCAGAGAAAGAAATAAAACAGTAAAGCACCTCAAAATGCAGTTCAAACGTTTTTCCTTTTTTATTAAATGTGAATTCACATGGTAGTTTGAGCCCATCCATTAAGAGTATCCGCCTACATACAAAATAGGCATCATTCTGTTATCACATCCTTTTCAAACGCAAGAAATAACACATTTGTGTACATATATTCACAAACTGAAAGGACAGTTGATGGTGGTAGGTACTTATTTATTAAAAGATGAGTCAAAGACAGATTCACACTTGGAATGTGAAGTAACTACTGCCTGAAACTTCAAAAACGAAACAAAAAAGAAAGTCTCGGCATATAATTAGGTCATATTCCAAAACCTTTTATCAAACAGACTTCATATGTAAGACCCACATAAAAATAAACAATATCTGCTTTTTTTAAGTGCAAGAAATAAAAAATACAGGTTTGTGGTTAATGTCTTAAAAAAAGAAGGCAGTCTTCAGTTTTTAAAATAAAGTTTCATTTAATGAAACAGGACTATGGAATGTTCTTTTTTGCTTGCTTGTTAAACTAATGCCAGACCACCACTGTACCAAACTATGCCCTTTCGTGGAACTCTTTTTTTTTTTGGCCTAATTTACAGTCAAGATTACCATTTTTGATGCTCCGATGTGCACATTATCTAATCCTGTGTGTGACATAATGTTAAAGTTGTGATATTCATGTTTTAATTGTATGCATCACACCACAATGCCATATTCAATTGTTTTGCATCAGTTCCAGCTGATTTGTTTATTTTCCTGCCTGGACAGGCTTCAGCATCATAAAATGAAATGATGTTGACAGTGCACGAGTCTGTTTTTCCATCACTTGCTACAATTGTTGATGGTCTGTATCTCAAGAGTATATATTGCACAAAAAATGAGAAGGGGGGAAAAAACAGTATGTGCCATAAAAAATACCAAAATCCAGTTTTCACACCTGCGATTGGGACCCATCCACATATCACGAGTATGATATACATAAACTCCTAACTTTACTATATTACAGTACATATACAATCTTGAAACTAGTTCCAGCTCTGAGGTATGTGTTCCCCATGATGCCATTGTATCGTCTACAAATACTCAACAAATCTGCTCTACAACTGTACAAAACCTAGTTTAAAATCACAAGGCATTTTTGATGCAAGTCGTAATTTAACTTAATCCTTAAAACCAGGACTCCCTTGCATGCTAAAAAGAAATGATAAAGGGAAGAAGTGCCTGAAACTCACTGAAAGCACAGTAAGAACATTCCCTTTTAACTGTACAAAAATATGCCTGAAAATATCTTACTTTTCTTTTAAAAAGATGAGGTCTGTTATGTATCAAAATGTTTCCTCCACACCTGTATTCTGCAGAGGTTTAGGCTGCTTACATTTTCCAAACCAGGAGGTAAACGGAATCAGTTACAAAAGAAACAAACAAAACATTTTGCGGCATTTAGAAATGACATAAACAGTTGTAAAGTAGCATCCTGAAAAATTTTGTCAGTTCACAGATTTGCTTTGAGACAGTCCACAGTTCGTGTTCAGCTCCCTGCAGTTTATTTATTTACTTTTTTTATTGTTTGTTTAGTTTTTAAGAGGATTAGATGCATAGAAGTTCACGTCTTTTTCCCTTTGTGGTCCGTTTAAGCTGAACAGTGAATGCAGACCTACGGGGGAAAAAATCCATAAAACCCTGTCATGCTGCCAGATTAAAAATAAGTCTGCAGACTTTGCCTTTTTTTTCCTCTTTACTTTTTTTTCTGCTACCAGCTTCATAAGCATCTCATTCCTCAAACCTCACCTCGGCTCATGGTTCCTCCACCTCCTTCTCCGGGACCTTACAAGAAAAAAAAAAAAACCCACAGGAGGCTGGGCTAGGGACAATTTGACCGGGACACATATAATTTCATATCTCCCTTCTGTTATTACTTGAGCAACTGTTTTTCAGTATGTGAAGACCAGATCGGAAAAGTTCGCCTCCAGCCAGTCCCCGGCAATCATCTCGCTGAGTTCTGGCGTGCAGTAGTCTGGGAATTCAAAGTGAGAGCCCAGGCTGCCCTCACTGAAAGAGTCCAGGTCCTTATCCACAAGAGACAGGGAGAGGTTTCCTGAATTGGGGTTGCCCAGCTCCGAGCCCGGGGCGCTTGGAGCGAAATTCAAACTAAAATCAAACAGCAAATCGTCCGCGTCCTCACCGGAGGAGGAGCTGCTGCTGCTGCTGCTGGACGAGGATGTGGAGACCGACCTCGAGGATGCTGGTGAGACGGAAGCAGCATGCAATGTGCTCTGCTTGGAAATGTTTTTGATATTATAAAACAGTCTGTTGTTGCTCCGCACCTCTTCGTACATGCTCGTCCCCTCGGACTCGGCCGAGGAGCTCAAAGTTGGGCTCGCGGGAACTTTGGCTACATTATATGGCCTCAGGCGCTCCTCCTCTCCCGGTTTAATTCCCATCCGGTAGTCCTCTTCGTAGTCGTCATCATCTTCCTCATCGGTGAGCTCACTTTTCACAGTCTTTGTAACTTTTAAGCTGGGAAACACACAGTCGTCCCCGTAGCTGTGTGAGGACTTGGAGCCGCTCTTGCTCTTTATCTTGGAGCACTTCTTGCTGGGAGTCTTTGCAATCTTTCCGCCTTTTTCTGGAGACGGTGCTGATGATTTTGAACTGTCGAGCTTTGGTTTTTTCTTGGGTCTATACTTGTAGTCGGGGTAGTCAGCCATGTGTTTTAGCCGCAGCCTCTCGGCTTCTCTGATAAACGGGATCTTTTCGCTGTCCTTGAGCATCTTCCACCTCTTCCCCAAACGCTTGGAAATCTCAGCATTGTGCATGTCCGGCGACTGCTCCATGATCTTTCTCCTCTCGATCTTGGACCACACCATAAACGCATTCATGGGTCTTTTGATGTGACCGGTGGCTGTCTTGCACCAGTCCGGGTTTATCGCCACGGGGCTGCATGCCATAAATTCACTCTCCTCTGAATCGGTAGCCTCCCTGGACATGCTCCCATCCGTCTCGCTGTTGTCCGTGTGCTGCACCATTGTCCTCAGTTTCAAGTTACTTTGTTTCCGGACGCTGTAATGTTTCACAGCTCCTCACCGCCAAGACGGCTCAGCTCTCTGTTTCCGCGCCGGTTCGTCCACGTCCTTTGCTTAATGTATCTCAAGCTCTGCACTCTTTTTCCAGAGTTACAAACTGCCTTCTTAACTAGTTATCAGCTTTTTCATGTCCCCTGCGTCACAGACACTCATCCAATCACGGCTCTTCCACTCCGCCCAGCAGACTCCATCCAAGACTCCCCTTAACCCTTTTATTCCTCCCTCCTGAGCTCTCATTGGAGTGGAGGTGGGGATTTGTGGTACACAGTGTCTGGGGCAACACGCCGGGCGAGACAAGCATATTAAACACGCAGTCAGCGGTGTGCACTCTTGAGAGGACCATCACGTAGCCTACTAAAGCGCACATAAATCTAAAGTCTGTTTTCTTATTTTCTTTATGAAATATCTAAGCTTATGCTTTAAGCATTTGGCTTAGAAAATGCAGCATGTTTTACTGCTTTTTAACCCCCCTTAAGGTAGAAAACTGAAGGTGGCGCTTGGACACTGTTACAGGCGCCTGGATGCGTCGGTGCGCCTGCTTGTCTGATATTTAAGGATACGTTTTTGCAGCTTCAGAAAAAGATTGTGTTGCTATTAACTTTCGTATAACCTCAAACATGTCCCGCTTATGGGCGCTTATCCCCCCCCTCCCCCTCCATCCTGGTTTGTTTTCATGTCTGCATTTGAATGAAAGAAATAGGTCAGTAGTACATTCTGCTATGAATCTTGTTTACCGTGCGTCAACACGCAGAGCACCTGCACCATCTCCCAGACACTTAGATGAAAATGATATTTTTTTAAAAAGGGAAGACACTCAGATTGATATTTTATACGTGCTAGATGTGGTTTTACATAAATCCCAGAATCTCAAAGTGAAGACAGCTTTAAATGTTACCCATCTGAATGAGTGCTCATATAGCAACAGCAGTCATTCAGATGGTAACGTTTGCTGGTGCAGCCACTATCTGAGCCCATGCAGGCAAGGATAGATGGAAGACACCCTGCTGAGTTTGCTGTGTCAAGAGGCAGTGTAGCATCTAGCTGGCGTCTCCAGCAGCCCCTTCCACACTCCTCCCCCATGGCTTTGGGTGGTAGCCAGCAGTGCTATTGGAGGCTGGGGCGATAAGGCGTCCTGCTTTTTCCTCTCTGCTTCGTCCCCTAGAGGGCAATCACTTACCCTTTTGAAACCCTCCCCCCACAAAGCCACCGTATTTTCCACAGCTGGGGTTTAAGAAGTGTCTCATCTGATACATAGTGAGGCAGCTAGAAAGCACAGAGACAGGGTAGCAGGGAGAAAGAGAAAAAGGGGCACACAGGGAGAAAGGAGACAAGGCTAAGGAGAAAGAATCAGTCTGAGGGAGAGAAATGCTGAGATGGATAGAGGGGCTCTGGCCTTCACATCCTTGGAACAGAGAGGCAACCCTCTCTGAGTTGAAATGCTTTATCATGACCACCATGTGCTGATTAAGCCTTATCAGATATATGTGTCAGAGTCAGAATCTCAGGAGGTCTTCACATGCAAATGTCTGTTTTCTTGTCAGCATGGATGTTTTTCCCCTTTCCCCCTCATGGCTCCAGAGGAGTAGTGTTTTTGTTCATTTCAAACATCTATTTAAAATGAACTGTTCAGGTACACAATTTTCCAGCTTTAATTTAATAAAATTATTTTTTATTAGCCAAAACAAGACAATATGCTATCCCCTTTTTGCAGGGTACAATAAATTAACTAATCTAATTTTACCAAAATATGAAAAAAAATTATTATTGATTCATTTTTCTTACTGTAGTACGGTGCTTAAAACCTTTTTGCTGCTCATACCTTGTTTCTGCATATCTGCCTCCTCTTCCAGCCATATCTCTTTATAAAACGATGTCATGCTGGACATGAATCACGAGACAATTTAATGATGAGCATCAGGATGGCTGTTCTTCTCATTAGCATGGCTCATTATTGGCTGTGAATGAGGTGCTGGTGTCACCTATACAACCTATGAGTCATCTCAGGGAGGGTCTCATCACCATTGCGGCCTCACACTAGTGATATAACCACCCCTAACGTGCTTCTTCCCATTCCCGACTGCCTCATTTAGTGAGGGAGTATATGAGTAGAGCAAAGAGGGAAGTTGTGAAATACTGGCCAACAAGTAGTATTCTCATTTTATTTTCACTTTAGTGACTACATATGAATAAACTGTGAAAATGTAGAGAGCCACATATCCCTGTGTGATTCCAATATTCTTTCTGATACCCCAAAGGCAAATGTTACATTTAAATGCTTATTTGCTGATTTTGATGTCCAGGGAAAGGACATTTTATTCTAGAGCGATGAAGTGTTGAATTAAGTGATAGTTTTCATGTGGTAACACTGAAAGAGGGTTTCAGGAGAAACAATTCTCTTTGCATTGCTTATCTAAAAGCCCCCCAAAGCAGCTGCTGCTCTCACAAAGGGCCAGTGAAGCGTTAGATCAATACTAACCCTTGCTAGAGGCTATCTGATGCTCAAAATGCATGCATCCATCTCCTCTGCATAGCCCTGAGACAGGTGTGGACTTCTGGAAGCCACTATCTGATGGCTTCACAATGGGTGAAGAAGAGGTGCGGGGGTTAAAGCGGGTGGGATGAGGAAACGGAGAGGGGGAGGGGTTGTTTTGCTAAAACACAAATTAACTTTTCACTTGATAGACACGTCCTTAAGTATCCTCTATACTCGGGTTACAATGTGTATTGCCATTCTGTAAATTGGGGCTCTGTAGTTCATATAGTGGGGTCATCCAATGGTAATCTTGTGCTGTGCAAAGGATTTATGTAGCAAATCCCAAAAGCAAATCCACCCTTGTCTTTTCACGATACACACCTGAAGATATTTCTGTCCTGGCTTTGCATGGAGATGAAATCTAATATCATCTTATGTCTTAAGATTTATAGTATGTTCTTTTATGCCAGCAACTGCAACCCATTCTGTTATCTTAACTTGTGAGATGATACCAAAACGAGCTATGTCAGCTGGCCAAGCATTCGTCTCGCTGGCTGCCTGCTGCTACGGTCTCATTCCTTAAAGATCACGCTGTCCTCCTCACTCCCAAGATAAGGAAAACTTTGACAATGAAGAGGATTTTCACAGCAGTTTGGAAGCTGTTGGTTCCCCACTTAGGTGTTTGGTGCCTCCAAGGCAATTTTCTGCCCTGTTGTTGTTGCTTTACATTCTCAACTCAATGCAAATGTATCTCCAGGGTGTCAGGTTCTTTGTTGACCTCCTTGATGTGGCCCCTTTCTCTCGAGGTCCGATGCTTAACAGATACTTGAGACAGGAGTATCTTGTCGTGAATGTAAACAGCCGACATTTGAACACTGTGCTGGAAATGTTTGTCTCTGAGATACAAATGCAATCAGATGCTAAAGTTGCTTTTTTGCATTTGCAAGAACCCCACCACCACCACTCATTTTAGGTGAGCAAACTTTGAATAAAAGTGTTGTTGCAATTCCAAAAATAGTGCATTTTTTAAATCACCGAACAAAAATAAACTAAAGCTAAAATATATTATTTGGAAGGAATATGTTGTCATATTAATTCATGTAACCAAATCCATGCTGCAGCTACATGATTTTATTGATGTTTAAATGTAAGTCTATCTTATTAGCTCTATTATTAGCACTGTTATTAGTAAGAATGACAATAATAGTAACCATCCTTGTACTAATTACCTTATATCTTAACATACTTTCTTAAAGTCAAAGATTTACAAGCTGCTTTGCTTCTGCTTTACCCAACCCACCGTCCTCATGCATGCATTCAACTTAGAAAGACTTTAAATGTTCAGTGAATCTAGTTAGGGGGGAGCAACTATTTGGAACTAGTATTATTTGATTGTAAAGTTGTTTTCCAGGTTACAGCTATGTTACAGCCACATATAAACAGCCTGAACAAAGATAACAAGTGTTTGAAATCCCCAAGAAAGCATTAAAGTAATCTGCTATACCTTCCCGTCTATTTTCCTTCTCCTCCCAATTCAACGTGGCTCCACAAAGGTCCGAAAGAGATGTCATAATTTTAGAGCGTTATAGCTTACACAGTACAGTATGCTCCACTGTAATCATATTGCTATGTCATTCCCAATAAGCTTTGTCTATTTAAATCCTTTAATTGTATACCGGCAGCACTGAAGTGGTGTTTACTGCCAGAGTACGTACCTAGTTTTGTATTTGTGTCCCGTGTTAATAAACTTGTGTAGAAGAAGAGCCCTCTGGGCACTAGCAGCCACTGTAATGAGAGTGTGTTTAGTCTGGGGACTGCAGGACTAATGCTGATGGATTGTATGGCTGCAGGTCAGGTCTTGCTCTCTCACACATGGTGGTGGAGACAACAGAAAGAGGGAGAGAAAGATTGTACACTTCGGACAAATAATGCTCACATGACATGGCAAAGTAAAATGATCTTGTTAAAACACCTAGAAGAAAACCACCCAGTATTACCAGAGAAATAACACAGTACTTGTTTACAGTCGCTGGCTATTTGGTACTAGAGGGCTAAAACACTTCACTTGTTTAGTTTCTGTGGCTAAAAAGCAGCTGCACAGAAACAGATCTCTTGATTAAGTTTCACTCAAGAAGTGGATTTCTCAGAAGAGCAGGACTGTTCCTACTGAAGCCACACAGCTCTGCTTCCACTTTAGCCAGCCTCGACTTGCCCACTCACAAGATAAGATAGTGTTGCCTACAGATTGGTGTGTGTAGAGACCCGTGTGAGGCCTCTGCTGTGCTTAGTCACACTCATTCGCATCCTGTGCTCTGAAGTTTTACTGTTTTATGATCTTTGCACTGCCAGTTGAATAGTGACAGTTCAAAGGAGCATGACAAATTGAGAATCCATGCCCTGTGGACAAATCTTAAGCAGGATTGCTTTTGGTCCTTAATTAATAGGTAGCATACCCCAAAATTAACGTCAAGGACTGTTAGTTGTAGTTTTCTCTAGATGTTTTCCTAACACCCATTTGTATAACATTTATGATTAATTGATTGCTATAAACTTTAGAAAAATAGACCCACTTTAAAAGAAAGCTTTGAACTCCATGAGCAATCTTTGCCTAAGAACACCACAGGGTTGGATTACTTCCATAGAAGTTTGGACATGGCTTGCTCATAATCTCTTTGCTTGGGTCTGACATTATTAGAGTGTTAACAGAAATATTTTCAGTCATTTTCAGCTCCTTCAACAAAGAGATGATGCGATTGAGATTGATTAAATATTTATTTTTCTTTAATTTAAAGCAGTTATCGTTTTATAATAGGGTTGATCACCATTACTATCAATTGCTTTTGTTTTTCAAGAGTACGCACGGTCACACACAGACCTGATAGCAGAAACAAAATAAACAAAAAATGTTGAGGAAGTTGCTTTGAATTTTTGTCCCGGTTTAGTAGCCAGCTGTAAAGAGTTTTTACTGCTATTTGCAGATCAGACGATTGTATATACTGTTTTTACACCAAAAGTAGTATCCTTAGATTATTTTAAAATATGTTTGCACCTGCTTAAACAAGCCAATTAAATCTTTTCCCTTTGCCAATGGCAATGGATTTACCAACAGTGCAATTAGGGCCATAGTAAACACAGAACTGCAGTTACTTTCAGTAACTACCACTACCTCCCAGGGGACACTGTGCTATGAAGATGACAATCTAAAGATGGCAATTAACAGTATCCTGCAAGCTGTGTTGGACAGACACAAACACATTTTTTGAGAAAATACAGCATAATATAATGCGTTACTTGTGTGACCCGATGGTGGATGTCATTTCTTCAACAGGACTGAAAGTGAGTTGCCAGCTGTCCTGCAGTCAAGAACAGTCAATCAATCAGGTGTCTTTTTGTCCATAAACTGTCGCTACCAGTTTTAGAGCCTCAATGTGAAATGATAGATTTGGTAAATGTGTGCAGGTACAGAAAGACAAAAAAAAAATACAACATAAAATGAGAGAGAGAAATAGTGAAAGGTGACCTGTGCCCACTCTTGCAGCCCCAGAGTACAGCATCCTCACTAAAATTGAGCACCTGTTGTGTTTTTTCAATGCTGATCAGACTTGAAGCTGATAAATTCCAGTGACTAGATGCATTTAATATAAAACTGAATAATGGTTTAGCATTATTAGTAAGCATTACTTAACTGTCTCACATTGGATGCTCCCTAATGACATCTAATTCAGCATCTGTCTGACATCTATTAGCTTTATTCAGGCAGTAAGAGTCCAGCCTGTTACATACTCTGTGGGAGTTTTGTTCTGGTTCTTAAGGCTGCAAGAAAAGAAAAAAAAACAAACAGTTTTTTATACTCATACTTCGTGAGAGGCTTTGTTAGCATCTGGATTTAGAAATTACTACTGGTGATATTTGTTTTTCTATGGGAAATTAACACCTGACCCAGTGATTTAATACTTTATTAGAAACATTGTCCTTGTTAGGGTGAGGTTGTGTACTCAGTCTGAGTCTGTATTTATTTTCATATTGTTTTACTACCTCAGTCAGCTGTAAATTTATGCTATTTGTTAAATTATTGGGGTCCAAGATCCTTAAGATCAACAATCCTGCAAGACGCTCCCCTCTGCAACACACCTGAATCAAAGAATGGGATTCCCTCATTTGCATGTCATTCGGCTCTGCAGAGGCCTGTTAATCAGCCATTCA
>JBAMIG010000021.1:10912707-10926812 GCA_037177335.1 Kiunga ballochi | reverse complement strand
TAATTACCAACTCTAAAAAACTGTGTCTTTGTGTGCAGCTCTGAAAGGAGAAACTCTCCAGCACTGAAGAGATAAAGCTCAAAACAAAAGCAGCCTGAATTGGACCAGGATTAGCTTTAATGGTGGTAATTACCAGAGGGGATAACAGCTCAGTCCTCTCTGCCCATCACAGAGGCCCAGAGCAGAGGACGACAGGAGGGGGAGCAAAGACCTGAATCAGGGCCCATCGTTGGCTGCCGGTGGGGCTACACAGGGGCTGTAGTTTAACACATTCAATTGTAAAACACTTGGACGACCCATCTATATCTGGCATCTCCTGTGCTAAAAGCCACTACTGCATCTCACTGCCCCAATAATGGCTGTGCATAAAAAAGGACCAGGCCCTCCACACTGTTGCTTCTTGAATTACAATCTGAGCTGATGGTACGGATAAGAGTGCCCTACAGCGACGGGGGCACTGAGGTCTCTTTTTTCCTTTCTCCGTTTCTACCTCATCTTTATTGTGAAGTATCAGCAAGCCACACTGTGCACCAATAAAAGGTTATTATATGGACCATTGACAGCGATGGAGTCTGCTGCCTAAAAACAAGAGAAATTAAAATGCAGCATGATGCCACCTTACACCCACTGTGGAAGAAGGGCCCCCGGACATTAGCGGGAACAAAAGACAAGACTCAAGAAGAGCCATGTGCAGGACATTCAGCTGCTCACAGATCTTTAATTGATCTGGTTTTAAATCTTTGCTTTCAAACCCTAATTTGAATGTCAGACATTTATCCCCGATAGCATTGCACACCAAAGCTAAATCAAATATACTGTGCAGCTGATTGTCCCTGTTCCCACCTCCACCACCTCCCTACAATATTTCAAATGTCCACATTCTCAGGTTGTGTGTGAAATGTCTGACCTGTGGTGAGTTTGTTTCCTACAACTTGGATCAATACAGAACAACCCACAAGATGATCAATCCACAGAGCAACTGGATCTATAAATATCTATAAATTCCTCATATGTCCAGCAAGGCCAGACTGTCCCTACAGAAATGCCTTAGCAGATTTCACATTTTAAAGGATGGTGTAGAATACAATGTTCTCTCCATGTTACTGCTCTTTCCACAAATCATTTCAAAGGCAGGAACTGTATTTTACAATAGTGTCTTTGACAGTTTCAAACTGGCAAAAAAGGTTTTTTAAGGTTAATTTCAGTTTGTTGTCCTTTAGAATACCACCAAAATCCAGTTTGAACTTTCCAACACAAGTTACATGCTAACATTTTGATCTTGAATACACAGAAAAGATTTTATAACCAGAATGATGCGAATTGCAAAATGATGGCAGCAGCTGATATTATTTATTTGCTCCAGCTCTGATCGGCAGTTGATGCTGACCCAACATCTAGATGCACATTAAGGTGTTGTGCTTGGGTGGAAAAGGTGAGTACAGCTATTTTTTTCTTTTGCCCATTTAGAGAATGAATAAGGATCATTAATTATTAAGGGTAATGTTTTAACTGCACATTGACAGAAAATAACTTGTGGATAAATTACAGCAAAACTTTGACTGAAGCTGTCAGGTCTGTCTGTGATGGACAAGAAGCTGAGTGCAGGGAACTGGTCAATCAATATGGGAAATTATAGAAAAACAATGTTTTAGGGGGAACAGGGGTAAAACACTGTTTAAACACTGGAAGTAGTAGAGGTGGTGAAAGATTACAGATACCTGAGACAACAACTACACGTGAAATGTAACAGAACAGCTTTACTTCTGCAGGGCAGCTATGATCCTTCGATGTCTGTAGCAAGGAGTTGCGTAGCTTTAATCAGGTAGGAAAGTAGAGACTGCATCTTTTGGGACGGTAGCATTATTAAAAAAAACACTGAACGAAGTGATCAACATGACTTAATCCATGCTGGAGAGGATCATGGAGCAATCGGAGCTGAATGCTGCACAAGTTCTTTAACAAAATAAAAGTCATTTTGTTCCCGAACAAGAACTTTAATGACAAGTTTGTGGCAATTAATCATTTAGAACATGCACTGCACGGTGTAAAATACAGAGCGATGTCTTTTTGTATAATGTCATCCTTTCATGTTGTTGCACCTTATAAGTGAGAGGGAGTAGTCACTGAATGTAACTCCAGCTGTGATTGTTGTAGCCCTCAGACTACAAAGGATAACAAGCCACTGCTGGCTATAATAGCAAGTGAGTTAAACATTTGGTTCTGTGTAATGAAAGCGAATGTTAAACATGTATGAATTAAGTTTATAGCCTTTACTGTAGCCTGTGACTGTAATGAAAAACACCATGCTGCAAAACACATAGTTTCATTCTAATGAGGGCTCCTTCACATGAAAGAGAGAAGAAACTTCACCTGTGATAAAAAAAAAATGTTTCAAGTTTGAGAGTTACACAACTCTTATCTGGAATCATGAGACATTATCGCATTTCTTAGTCTCTAAAACTCCTGGTTGGCCTCATGTGTGTGTTAGGATTTATCTTTCTAATCATTCTATAACAGACAGAGAAGAATTCTTGTTGTTTTCAAATGTAGATTACTTGATGGCAGATCTTCTGCTCTTCTTGTAAGTGACTTGAAAAAGGAGAAAAAAATGTGGCCATGACTACAGTATATATCCACATTGCTGAATTCCAGAGGAAGAATGAGTGTATCATACCAAGGAGGGTATGTAAGCTAGCTCAGCATAGTTGACTTAGATGAGGACAGTCAGCAAATGAGCCATTTCTGCAAACAAATTCCTTGAAGCTGACATCAAACGTCCGACCACATGTCTGCCTGCCCTTGTGAGGAAGTCAGAATGGAAATCCCCCTCCTTCCTCCATCCCTCTTTAATACATTTGCGGTTACCATCCTTTTCTTGCCCTCATTTTAATCCACGAGAAACTGCAGATGAAACCAGAGTAATGGCACTAATGTATGTGATAGTCACAGTCACATAAACCAACCACAATAAATTAAAGACCACAGGCGTTCATCTTGGCCTCATGTGACCAAAGCCCCCCGAGATACAAACAGACAAACAGTCACACATTGTCCTCCAACGCCCTCCAAACCAAAAACAGCCAGCAGGCAGGCGCCCACATTCTCCTCTCCAAACCTATCTGGCTGTGGAGATAAAACCAAACTGTAAACACAACAAATTTTGACTCATCTCTGTGACATGACAGGAGAGCTGAACGATGATCTAATAGGTCTGCAGCACAGCAGAAAATTCTCCTAGTGACTTTTCAAGTTTAAATCACTTGTGGTCCTGTGATAGACTATCTCAGATGAACCCTTTTACTCACCCAGGGTCAGTTACTCTTTGCTACCTATAACTGGCTATAGAAAATTGCATAGCTGAGTGTGTTGAGCCTTGCTTGGATGTTAATCTGACATATGTGAAGGCCCAGACTTTTCACACTTTATATCCTGCACATCTACAATATAACATGTTCATGGATTTTAAGCACATGCTTTTCCTGCACACATGCACTGATGGACAATTTATATGCCCAGCTCTATCTCTCTTCGGCACACACAGCACCCATAAAATTCAGATGTCTCCGCACTTCATCCTTTGTGAGACCTTATTGTCCCGGTTATTACCCCGGGTATTGTTACAGAGAATTGGTATGCTTATCAAGGCCTGTAGTCTAAAGTTGATACGACACTAGCCTGGCAGCTTCATTAAGATTGATATCCTGCTGCGGCAACACCCAGATGAGTCGATCTAGGACATGTGAAGAAGCAGCTGATGGAGTTAGAGAGAATAGAAAGAGTGAGAGTATACAGGTTTACCTCCCAAGTAGCTCAACTGCCATCTACTGAATCACTTGAGCTCAGGAGAGGGGCCAGGCATGCATACCTCTCTTTTAAGGGGACATCCCCCCCTTGTAACCTCACCCTACCAGTCATAAATTACCTTCTTTTCACAGTGGATGCACAGAAGGCCCCTATAGCCTCTCTTTGAGCAATTAAGGCCTCAATGGGATGGTATCAAGGCACCCTGACCTCATCCAACCTCTCCTGTCATTGTCACCTCCTGAAAGGTCCTGTCTGCTTTGTCCCCAGAGTGCCACTGCTCTCGATGTGCGCCATGCACTAGCCATAGTTATATAATATATAAAAGGTCACAGGTCAGCCGGACTAGAAGCTTTTCTTGTACACGTTTCTCAGCAATGTTTACAGCTGCTCTCTCAGTATGCTGAACTCAACCTTTCCTCATTCCATTCGCTGTATGACAACACTACTGTCTCATTTAGCAGATAATGCTCAGTCTAACTGGCAGTCTTTCGAGTCATTCTGTCATCCAAGCTGCATTCATTTTGTGTAGCCAACTGGAAGGAAACTGGTGCTTTATGAGAGATCCAAATTCAGCCAGTACAGGTCAGGGAAGATTACAGTGTGTACATTAACCTGGCACACAGGCGTGTCTAATTTGCTGCAGTGGACAAAACAAAGGCTTTCATTGATATCTTCATATCAAGTCAAGCCTGGATTCATTGGATTGCCCTGGTTTTCAGTGGCCAGACCTAGTGATTTATTGCATCACTGACTAGTGCACACTATCTGATTGGCAAAGCAAGGGCCCATTAAAAGGTATATATCGTTTACTGCTTGTATACAATTTCAGTTGTAATGTTATTCACTTCAAAGTTAGGTTGAAATCACAATGTTACAGAGGATAAAAAATGGATGACTATATCAGTTCATGTATTTAAAAAGTAGAAAAAAACGTTATACAAGTTAAGCATTACCTCTAAAGCTTTCCTTTCACCTTTAAGGACCTTCATTAAAGATAGAAGCCCCAAATGTGAACCAGTGTATAAACATCTGCTATTGAAAGGCATAACATCAAGCCAAATGTGCTCCATTCTCCTTGTCTTGACTCTTCGTATGCCAGGTTTAAATGACTAAAAATGCCATTCAGGAAATGATAAGAGTAACCAAGCAGGTTAAAAATTCAACTAAGGTTTATCAGACATCTGTGGATAATAAATCTTGCATTCACACTTCAATGGTGTGATCCTTTACTGTTGGGCATATCAAGGCAAAATTAAGGTAGAAACTTTTTTTTAAATATTCTGTCATGTCTGCTGGTCAAAGTGATACACACAGAGCAGTATTATAAAAGTGGGGGCAGTTGCAGCATGCCTGTGTGATGGCCTATAGAGTGCTCCCTATATGCACACAGAGTCATTGGACAGATGTGACCTCGCCAGCACACAGAGGCTCTTTGTGTCCGAGGGATTTAGAGTCCCATGGGCCTCCTGACTCTAAACATTAACAGACATACTGAAAGAGAGAAAGAGACTCTTACTCTGCTGACATGCAACATTAACCGGGGCCAACTCTCTCTCCATACTTAAAATATCAGAAATGGCCGAGTATGCGTGAAAGACACACAGAGGGTTGCGGCAGGGGCATTGCATCGGCTAAAGCAGACACTAATGAGGTGGAGCCAAATACTTAGTAAAATTATACCAGCTATTGAACTGAGGATATATGTTTATTTGACTTGTCAGACTCATGCATGTATGTGTAAACAGTCCTGTATGAACGCTTTTCATTCATTTATATTTACTGCAGTATGAGCAGAGGTCAGCATGCATAACATACTTTAACTCATCTGCCATGATGTGAATGCAGTTACTGATATGTACTTGGAAGACCTGTCTCTTACCATGCTGCAAAGGTTTTAAATAAAAAATAACCTTTTTTTATCATTCAAGGATTGATGCTACAAGCCTGACATACACAAACTTATCAGGATTCTTGCTGTTTTCTTTCCTCGCAGTAATAGTGTGATTATTCACCACTATGGTTAAAGCTGCCTTGTGATTCACTGATACTCTCATCATTTTTGCTAATAATAATGATACACCATTTGCATAAAGGAAATGAAACAGGTTACATTTGCATATATTAAACATTTATATGTATGCATATGATATGTTTGCCCATTTCAGGAAACTAGCCAAGATAATAGTAAGACTAAGACAGGAAATAGAAGCGGCACAGATCCACAGTAAATATTGGCCTTCTTTATCTGCCATCCCCTCAGACAGGAGGCAGTATCATTTTTCAGCAAAGAGCCCCCTGTTCTTGAGGACTAGTCCAGGCCTTGCTTTATTAAATTATCTCCCTTGCTTCGCAAATACAATTTCCTGCATAAATCACTCAAATGATCCTTCAGACTGTCAGGTCCAAGAGAGTGTTTTTTCTCTCCTATCTGCCTCCGACCAGGTTATGCAAATCCCAACCACTGTGTGTTGGATATCTATTGAGATGCTTCAATTGTGTGCATTTGGCCCTAAATCCTTTGCTTGTCCCCATATTATTCCCTTGCCCTTGATAAAAGTGACACTAAACATCAAGTCACCACCAAGTCAGTAATCCATTGCCTGAAAAAAGAGCATGCCAATTTAACTAAGCCAGAAACACTGACCCCACAACCTTGACCTTGTAAACATTTCAATGGGGGGAGGCCACAGTTTGCACATTGGAGATCTACTGCATGTATCAGTGGGAAGGGCTTATGATGACCCCTAAGCTGGGGCTGAATTCAATCACACTGGAAACAGGCTGAAGAGAAAAATGTTTTCAAGAGGTCATCTAGGTGTAAGACCTCAGTAGTACATAACTACACCAAATCAGCCAGATAGAAGTCTGTATTATTTTATTTAATAATAAGTATTTATAAACAAGTTGAGTTGGTTATTATCATTCAACTTACAGCTACCAAGCTAGCAGTTTGAAACTGAAGAAAAAACATCTGTAATGCATTGGTTAAAATGGGAACCAGCTTAGCGTGACTTCAGCCTGATCCCAGACAGCTGTTTGGGGAACAGCTATGGCCTGATTGCAACTGGGGGTCTTGCTGGATGTCCTGAAAAGGGACCTCCAAAACTCTAAAGGGACAAAAGAACCTCCTGAACAATGTTCTGCTGATACAATGGTAGTGCACAGGGAGGAAGGGGCAAAAGAGCACTGCCTATTCTAGGGCATGAATGACCAGCACATTCCTCACCAGTAGCCGGGCAGTGAGCGCAGTGACCAAGAGTGACAAGCCTTCACTCTGCTTTGTTGATACTCTGTGTGCTTGACCAATGCATTCCTACTGTTCTTCCCCTTTTCTTTTTCTGCTTCCTTCCTGCTTTGCTGCATTTCTGCTCATTTATTTTGTCTGTGTGGGTACCTTTGAGCCCAGTAAGCAATATCAGTTGATTAACGTTTCGAAACGTTCAGCGTAAAGCACTGAAGCAGTATGATAAAGCATATTGTCATAAATGTACGTTGGGGTCATAGGCAACAACGTAGCATTTCTAACACACATTCGGAACACATGTTTGTTCTTCACACAACTACATATCAGCCAATTGACATGTGAAATGACTGAATCTAATATAATGGACAGTTTCAGGGGTTCATATGAAGGACAGGATTACAATCGTCCTTCCTACCTCGCCCATTTCTGCTCTCTTTCTCCCTCACACACACACACACACACACACAAGGGATGCTTGCTGCTGATCAGAAAAATCCAATTTTTTTAAAAGTCTAACAGCTTAACATGAGAAGCCAGTTCCTGATTACATTTAAAGTTATGATCAAGTAGGAAATTTGTGCAAAATTTACAAAGAATCTATTTCGAGAGTAAATAAAAAGACATGAATTGAGAGCCATAGAACAGATGAAAATCAGACAAACTGCGTCTCTGAATTTATGTCAGTGACTAGTAAAGAAGTGGGAGTTATATCTGCCTGACTTTGTTGTCATCTACATGCCTCAGACTTTTAGAAGAAAGAGTGTGACAGAGAAAATGCAGAGTTAGTTATGGAGCTTGTCTTGTGTGAATAGCTTATACTCCCTAATTGACCGAGTAAAGCCTGTGTTAAATCCCTCTGAGCTCAAACATCAGCAGATCCACACCTGTGACAGCAGTGCAAGAATGACGAGGCTCATTAAAAACCTGATTCAGATCTTCAGCAGGGAACCCCGCTGAGTCGCTTTAAAGCAACACGCTCATTGGAATGATAGGTGGAAAATACAGTAGCAGGGGGAAATTGGACTTGAAAAGGAATGTCTGCAACTCCATTTTTAAAGCCTTCCTCTTAATAACCTGTTTTTCTTTGTACTCTCAAATAAAAATGGCTTCTAGTTGAACATGAAGGTGAGCTGCAATAGGCATACACACACGTCTTCTTGTAGGGCCTTAATTTGATGCATGAGCACTGCCTTCACTCTTGTACGTTACCTCCGTTTGAAAAGAGAAGACTCATTTGAGTTAAAGTAAATTGCATCAAATCTATACAACAATGCATTGATGTATGGATAGACAGAACTTCCTCTCTCCAAAAGGTTGGTTTGAATAGTATTCTGCCATCTGATTCCACAACTGATATTGCAACACAGTGTCAGGGTAATTTGTGAAACTGTCAAAAAGAAAAAAGTGAGTTGTTGCAATGAGCAAAACTTACTCTTTTATATTCATAAAAAATCAATTAATTATACACACATGTGAGGCCTCATGACGATTTGGAAATTGACCACTATCAAAAACAATGTAATTAATGATAAGTACAACAACAGATGAACCAAATTACATGTGGTATTGGATTGTTATTTTTTCAAGGACCAGAAGATGTGTGGAAATCTAGGTATAGCCTTACTTCTTCCAATGGAAATTCCTCCACAATGATGTGATAAATCCAAATGATCAATTATTTTGACGATAAACTTTTAGGTCACGACGTTTGGTAAGTCAGAAATAATGCCACTAAAATGGCACGAGTTTTCACAGGCCTCACAGATAATTTTAAAATTGGGCAAATATCATGTATTATACACCAAACGCTTGAAGTTCCATGATCAAAACAATTTAATAATATATATATATATATATATATATATATATATATAAATATCTTATTAAATTGATAAATTATCAATCTTTTACTTATACATATTAAAAATCTAACTGTAGTCTAACACTATGGTCTAACTACTGCAATATAAAGTGTTTTCTTGCTTGGCAGGTAATGGCTTCCAGCTTATCTGCAAGCAACATAAAACTTGGTACAAGCATAAATGAAACCTCCCACTGAAAAACTTGCTGGGTCCCTAAAGATTTACCAGGAAACAATTAAAGCTATCTGACACTGAAACCCCTGCTTATCAGTGATAGAAGGTTCTGAAGAAGGGCTGAGGTGGTCATTGGAAGTATGGTGGATATGTGGTGAAAAGGAATCCAGGACAAGGAATGAGTATTGTGATGAGAAATGTTCAGGTAAATTATGACACAAAGCATAATTCATGTGATAAAAAGAGGGAAATATTGCATAGATGGAGCAGATTATTGAGCTAAAGGCACCTACCTCTGAGCCATGAAATTATCTGAACTACCTCCTATAAGAGATAATAAGCACCATCTTAATGGTTTATGAATCTCATTTGATTTATGGTTATTAACCATAAGAGAATTATAGTGGTGCTGAATTGATGGATGGGGGTATTTTAAGATAGAGCTTATATGATTGTAATGGTATTACAACCAAGCTTAGGGACAGACATGATAAAGAAAATATGGTTTGTACACACAAAGATCTGAAATATTCTATTCTTACATTTGAAAAAAAAGTGTTCAAAAAACAAAAAAAAACTTTCCACAACTTACACATAGCTCCAAGCCAAGGATCAGTTCATAGATATTTTTCCTTGTTAGTGATGCCAAAAGTAGAAGCAAAAGGGAAGAGGAGGAGGGGAGTTATCCAGGGGGCGACACCATACCCATCCTGAACACGCCTCCCAGCAACCACATCCCCTTGTTGACACTCCCCCTTCAACACCTCCCTTACAAAAAAAAAGAAAAAGAAAGAAAAAAAGAAACATCAATAACAGAACTGTGATGCAGACTGAAAAAGGCATGAGCAGATTTCAACAGGATTTCAGGAGAAGACACAAGGGGTAAAGATACTTTCTTTGTCTGCTGTTCAAATGGGTCTGATGAGCATTGAGCTGGAGGCTCTACTTGTCATAGAGGTCCTGATCTCTTGTGAGAATTGATTTCCATCATTTTAGTGGAGCTGTGCAGACTCAGGGTATGTCGCAGCCTGGAAGACCAAGATAAGGGCCAAATAAACTAAGACCAACTACTGAAAAACAAACAAACAAAAAAAAAACTAAAACAAAACCTCAGTGGGCCATCTTAAAGACGAGGGGGTAAAAACTACAGAAAGAAGCAAAAATAAAAACACTTGAACGTGTCTGCCAGTCAGTTCTCAAATACTGGATTAGTTTTGAAAGAGTAGGAAACCTTGTCCTGTTGTGACGTTTTCTCTCTGCCAGGTATTTCATCTGATTATGAGTACTTTGCAATCTGCGACAGCATGATTGATGCTCCACTTTCATGAGGGGAATTTTAACAGCACCTCTTCAGCGCTCAATGCGCACCCAATTATGCGTCTGAGCTGGTAACCTTGAATTTATGTCACCATGGCAACAAAACCCCCGGTCATGCATTATGGATTATCATTGAAATTCTACACCCCTACCTAACATAATGAGAGCCCAGGACTTAATCAAATCAGCCCATTCTGTGTGACACAAAGTGAAGAAGGAGCTCTCATTGTATTGGGGTAGAGGCTGGGAGAAGCCAGGCAGGCAAGCAGGCAGGCAAGCGGGCAGCAGACTGGGCTGTGATGGCCCCAGCAGCTGCAGGGCTAGCAGCCTGATAGATGGCTCCCATATACATCAGTGAACATATAGACAGATGGCCCTCAATGCCTGGAATTTCCAACCCAGGAAGCAGCTGTTCAGCCTAACCTCTGCTGTCTGTCTCACCTTGTTGTCATGGAACATTGAGCAGAGAAGGAGAATGTGGATAGTACATGGTGGGGAGTGTGGTGCAGCTCTGCAGGGGTTCAGGGTTGGGAAAGGGGATGGATTTTGTGTTAAGGCTTGAGCAGGGCTTCCTGAATTTACATTAGGTGGCACTTTCTCAGTCTGTGTCACTCCTCCCAAACGGTTTTCTCCATCAGTTGGCAAAAACAAAGAGGGACGTCCTGAATTATTCAGCTATTCTCCAACTTTTTCTCTCCCTGTTTCCATCAAATGGATGACATAATTGTTGTAAATCACTGCACAAGATTAATGTAATCTATTCTTCACCTCCTCCCTTGCTTCTCCCTCTTCACTACTGCTGGCCCAGTCTGAGCCGTTGCATAAAATATTGATTGCACTTGTGTATTTCTCCCATTGTATGTAAGCATTTTCATTAGCTCACAGGCACACTCAAAGAAGGCCTGCACCTTCCCTCCCTCACTCGCTGTAGGAACTTTTATTAGCTCAGCAGATTTTTGTTGCTCCCTCTGTTTTCCTGCATCATCCCTGCGGACTACTGGGAAGCCCTGAAGATTTCATGAAGGGAATACTAAAGCTGGCATGTAGGAAATACAAAAATAGGTTAGTCTTTAGTTCTAATTTAGATTTATAGGTTTGGGTTTATGAAAAAGTCACTTTTGTAGGAAGTGTGGATCTCATTAAACATTATGCACTGAATGTTTTTTAATATTATATTGAGTAAAATTGCAGATGGAGACAAAAGATTTTAGGGTTTCAGGACACGTGGGCTATGCAAGTTTTATCAAACCTTTAATTAGTATTGTACCCGATGTCTGCTGGGAATTAAAGATGAAGATTTAGTTAAAACTGCAACCACATGATTCATCGGCAGGATTTTGTGTTTTGAGTCCTAAAAGTAGCACGTTCTCTTTCAGCATACCTTTAAGATCGCTTTTCAAAGAAGCCCTTCGAGGATTTTTTATTCACTTGGAAAAAATGGGTGTACAAAGGCAAAGTTTCTGTGTTTATTGAATCTACTGCTTTTGGAAGCTAAATAAAGTCTACTGCAGGCAGCCAGGCATGTCAAATTTATTCTGTGCACAGCATGTAAAGAGACTGTCTATCAGCATCAGAATACTAATATCCATTATTCTGGGAAAAATGAAAGCAAGAAAATGTATGTTTATGTGTAGTAAATGGGACTTCATTAATTTTATTTACACCTGTAGCTAATAATACATTTGCATGTTTCCAATAAGCATAACAAGTTATTTACTTCTAAGTCAGAGCATAGGAGAAGTGTTGTCAAAAATATATTATTACACTGTAATAAATTAGAAATGTTTTTAACTTAAAATTATAAGTTCAGTTGCTGCTTTAAAAATGTGAGGAAGACAAGTTGGTTAACTAATGACTATGTGTTTTAATAATTTGATGATGTGATTCATAATAAATTACTTTGTGGTATTATCCATCTGACAGAACTCAACTCGTTATGTTAAAGTACTAAAGAAGTCTATGTTCTTACGTTTTATCATTTTAATTTTGAATAATCTAATGTACACCAGTACAAGCCAACTTACTATATCTGACTTGAAATGACACATATATCCATGTTTACACAATCTGCAACTAGGAACAGTCAGGAAATGCATTTAAATTGTACAACTCATACAACGCACGAGTTACTTGCAAAAAATGTAAGATATTGTTTTGAGGGACTGTGAGATACGTTTTCTTAAACTGCCCTTCTCACTTATGGTGCCAACTTTGAAAACCAAACAAGATTAAAATTTTTAACAGTGAAAAAATAATGAAAAACAACAAACAAACAAAAACAGATAAGCTAAATTTATAACACAGAAATGTATTAGAACCTTGTGATTGTTAAAATTGTGCTGAATCTGCATCTCCCATGTGCCTTTGTGGCTCAGGTATGTTTTAGCTCCGCCCTTTCCAGCTTCAACTTATAAAGATTAATTCAATCAATGTTGACAATCTGAACAAAAATTAACACAACTTCAAACTACAAGTTAAACATCTGAAAACACTTTAACTCAAGTTCTGTATGCAAAACTCATAAGTTCAGTTTAAGTAGTAAAATGAGTATATATAACCCAATGGGGCTGTCTCTTTTTACAGGGTATTTGTTTGATAGGTGATGCTCATCACTCTGTGATGATGCAGCCTTTCTCGTGTGTTACGCTTCACATCTTACTACCATCTTCCTCTAAACATAGTTGTCATTATGTGTTTTCTAAGATTCCATTGGAAGCATTGCGTTGGTTAAAGCATTCATGATGCAGGGGGTAGGTAGACAGGCGTTACTTGAAAGCCTCTTCAACTGCTCAAAGTCTTCACCTGTCTCTCAATTATATTTACTGAGGCTACCCTTCACCCCCACCACACAATCTCATTATGAAGCAGAAAGGAGACAGGGCAATCAGGAGGATACTGTAGGTGTGATTGCAGTTAGTGTTTTCCAACAATATAGATGCTGTGTTTTTGTTAGAATTTGTCTCCTGCATTATTCATATCAAGTTCATAGAGAGTGCCATTGTCATATTGTTTTAAGCATGTTAATATCTTGGCCCTTACTCGAACCCTTTGTGGAACGTAAATGAAGTACTTGTATTTTTTAGCTGTGTGGAAAAAAGGATTTCTAAAAAATTTTTATTTATAATTTAAATCCATTGTGAATATTTGTATAGCATTTGCCATGACTGTATAGAGATGAAACAGAATACAAAGCAAGATAAAATGCTTAACGTTGCATTCTAAATATGTCAAATTTAAATATCATGAGCCCAATATGGCACTCTGAAACAAATAATGAGGAGGGAAAAAATTATAGATGATGCTTTCTTTGTAGTACAACTCAATGAAACAAAGTAAGCTACAACAGCAGTAACTTCTCAGACCACCTTAACATACTATTCATCCATCCATTTTCCATACCGCTTCATCCAATTCAGGGTTATGGGTGGCTGGCGCCTATCCCAGCAATCAACAGGGAAGAGGCGGGGTACACCCGGTACAGGTTGCCAGTAATTACATATTATGTAACAATAATACATTATTTCAACCAACTGTAACCTTATGAAGAAAAATACAATTGCTTAAAGTCTTTATCCATGTAGCTCAACTGGCTAAACAAATAGGCTTTTTTGACTATCCATCCATCCATTATCTACCGCTTTGTCCCTAACGGGTTCGCGGGGGGGCTGGAGCCTATCCCAGCAGCCAAGGGGCGAGAGGCGGGG
>JBAMIG010000021.1:10896484-10912607 GCA_037177335.1 Kiunga ballochi | reverse complement strand
TTATCTACCGCTTTGTCCCTAACGGGTTCGCGGGGGGGCTGGAGCCTATCCCAGCAGCCAAGGGGCGAGAGGCGGGGTACACCCTGGATGGGACGCCAGTCCATCACAAAAGTCACTTTTTTGACTATAGTATGTCTAACTCCAATACAATAAGAAATAAGACCCCATTTAAATATAGCAAGAATTGCTTTCTATTTGATTTATTGTGTAATGGATTAACACAACTGACAATCTTTTTAACTGGGGACCAATGTGAGGTTTGTGAGGTTGAAAAAATAAACAGCAAAGCACTGTACATTTCACAAACACTGTAAACGGTAGAGCAGGGGGATGTCAACCCCTAATTCCATTATATTGATTGATTAGTCCAATTTTTAAAATGTTAATTTAGTGATGTTTCAGTTTTTTTCCACTGTGCCACTTGAGCAAGACCCTTAACCCCTCAAAAATATTCCTGGGGCACAAAAACATGATATTTCTCGTGATCAATGAAGTTACCCCCCATCCATCCACTTTCTATCGCTTTGTCCCTAACGGGGTTGCGAGGGGGTGCCTATTCCAGCTGTCAAATGAAGTTACAATTATTATTATTATTATTATTATTATTGTTGTTGTTATAATTATTATTATTAAAAATCATTAAACACTATGTTTTTGGTTAGACTTTTTAAATAATTTTAACATACTATTTATTAATATATTTTTAGTGTCATCTGAACATATTGACTGACAAGTTATTTTTTTTCCACATATCCTTCATTAATCATCAGCACTGCATCTACATGGATGCAAACTAATGGCTTTGTTTCTCTTTATAACCTTGCTCTGACAGCTATACCATTAGGTTACATGGAAAGTCACACCAGTGCAGTCCCTACTGTCTCATTTGCATAGAATTAATGATGCATGCATATGCAAATGAGCATTTTAAACAATGTTGATTACTGCCTATGTATTCATAGGCCAACAGTCACACTTGTCTGACATGCCACTTCTGCACATAATTTGCACCACAGTAAAGGGCAACTGGTACCGTCCCTCATGTCGGCTCATAATGGCTGCAGGCAGCAGTGATAAGTACTTCCTCTGTGTTTTGACTGATGTTTGTTTTACTTCGTTGAATCTCTCTTCTGAGATGTGACTATATCACTTACAATGTCAGCAGAATTAATTGTGTTTGACATGGAATATATGAGGTTCTTTCATTTCAAAGACTACATGAGGAAAAGAAAAATAAGACTAGTTCCACACATAATGGCAGTAATATTTTACCATCATCCGCTGTGTATAGTTAAGTGTAAAACTAGAATTGGTCTTACACAGTTTTCCCTGTTAAGGCTAAATGAGTCAGAATGGTATTTTGTACGAGACCGCAGATGTTCTCGACCATCTGAGTCTATGGATACATCATAGCTCGCTTTCATCCTGCTCTCGGCATCCTGAGGCCCATAGAGGCCCTCAGAGGCCATTCTGAAACGCTCTCTTATTTGGTTAAGGGCTCTTTAGCTCCAGGCCTAAAGCACTAAGAGCCTCTGTATGTCAATTCTTCTCTCTTGTCTTCTTTTTTTGACCCCCCAAGTGTTAGCCCTGTTCTTGCTATATTGCATTTTTAACACATACCATTCTAAGACTTACCCTTTTTGTGCAGCAACAGTCTTGAAGAAAAGCTGCTTCAATTTAAACAGTAATAGAGTGGATTCTTCTTCCTGGTGTAACACCTTCAGTTACAAACTGTTCCAGGTTGTTACATTTAAAACATCCCTAAAATTAGGTGTTTACTTTAGTATGCGAGATAGATGCTGTAAAGGTTAACAGGGAAGGGAATATGCTCCTTTGCAGTCTTATTCCTTCCTTAAAGCTCAGGGTTTGAACACCTGCTTTTATAAGGTTCCATTTGTGTATACGTTACATTTTATTGTGTCAACATTTAAACTCCATTATATCAAAATGCATTTATGGGGATGTTAAACTAAATGGCTTATTTTCCTTGTACCGTATATGTTCTTGTAAAGGTGACTTTAAAGTCATAAGCATTTTTATAATTGATGAGATTGAGTTGTGTGCAAAACCTTTTTTGTGTACAGGCTGGCCTTGATATAAGAAAAATGTATTAGAATCAATATACTAATGTATTTCTTCTTCTATTTTTTATTTCTTTTCTTTGGCCTGGCACAAAATGGTAATGAATGCTCAGGGGATGTTTATTCCATTTAGATTTCATAGAACTTGGTGTCTGCATTGATTAATGTGTGCCTAACCTATGTTTTCATTATCAGAGGAGGAGGCTGTGTGTTTGTGTGTGTGCATGTTTTTGTGTGTTTGTGTCAGTTTAGAGACTGGTAGGGGTTGATATTTTGGGGTTGTATGATTGAAACCCCCCATTCCTCCATGTGGAGGTAATGAACCTGGAGACAAGCAGCGTCTAGCCTGAAATTTCATGCATTGAGAGAGCATCAGGCCATACATAAGGCAGGCTTGGTCATTTGTTATCATTAATCTTAACATTTATGGCAGCGAATATTTTATTAGAAGGTGTGTCCTGAGTGGTTTTCTTTGATTGTGCTTGGCTCTATGACATATTGATCAGCTGATTTAAAGTAGGGACAGGGCTAAAAGCCAATGCGTCCATGACTTTGTGTTTGGACAGCCGCAAAGGCATGACCGTGTAAATGGGTGTTCAGCTCATTTTCAACATCCCTGTAATATCCCTGTGCAGAGAAACCAATGGCACATAAAACCCATCATATTTACACCTACCACTAGTGGACTGGAGGATGAAGTGACAACAAACACAGAAACCAAGATGGGGGGCCTGCAATGATCAGCCAATCTCCTCTGGAATTCATTCCAGGAAATCCTATCCATCTTCATTCAAGCATTTCAGTGCTCAGTGAAATGGTAAGGCCGAATGGACCAAATTCAGATTGATTCTGTGTGTTAAAGTGTGTGTGTGTGTGTGTGTGTGTGTGTGTGTGTGTGGGTTGGTGAATGCATAAGTTATATCCAAGCAACTACTAAACCAGACTTCAGCAGTCATTCCAGACTGCCATGTTTAGCATGGTTGTTAACATGCATGATCACAACCCTACAACAGCTGCTGAACTGAGCCCTAATAAGCTGACACCACCCCTGTATTAATCACCCAAGGAGATTTCTTTTATAAGTGAGCGATGACTTGCTAGAAACTCAGGTCAAAGCCAGCAACTCATACGTTATCAAGCATACAGCTCATATCTACCAAACAGACACAACCGTGCCTGGGTCTCAATCAATTACATAGGTGTCTGAAGCTGTAACAAGCTTCGCTATTTGTTAGTTCAAGCAGAAAACACCTAACTAAAACCAACAGCAACCTATCACATGCACAAAGACTATTGTGGGACTTTATGAATGAGATTATGAAAGTACAGGGTCTGGGTTACCTATTTATACAGTGACATTGCTTGAACCATATCCATCTCTGTAACTCTGAAAATATTCTGTCATTAGTCATAGGAATACTGTGGGCTGGAACATTTCCAATTCATGAAAGGCTTCACATGCATGCACCTACACACCTGGTGACAATGTTTGAGGAACGTACAGATCAGTATCTGATCAAGGTAACATTCTTCTCTGTCTGCAGTTAGACTAATGTGAAAAGAAATCCCATTTGGCATGCTGCACCATGTAGCGTTTGGAAAGATTTAGTGATTTGTGAAAAAAGACAATAAAATGTTTGTGAATTAGCATTTCGCTGTCAACCGAAGTCATCTTTGCATCTTCTATGTTGCTCATAGGCAGTATGCAAAGTGTGTTTAACAATTACTCTATAATTTGAATATGTCACTGAAAAGTGTTTTTTATGTTAATTGCAGAGCTAGTAGTAAATAGTAGACCTAATTCTTGCAACCATCTTAATGATTTATCATGTCTTAAGATATTTATGCTCTATTGCATAGATTATTAACAGAAGAACATGACCAAAGGATATAAATGTACAAAAGACTTTGGTGACAACGTAATGTGCAGACTGCCTCCAAGTTAATGTTTGAAAAGAAGGTAGCATGCACATTCAAAATTGAATGAGGATTAAGGTAAGTGTTGACCCTCATATCATACAAATGTAATCTCAGTCAAAACTACAAGCCATATTTAATGATAACAGTAGTTCATATTATTAATTCTCTGTTAAAAGTGGTGATTTGTATGAATATATATAAATAAATTATCATGCTAAAATGTCATCAAGATTAATGGAAAGACCAACACACATCGAATTTATGGAAATGAAAGTGA
This sequence comes from Kiunga ballochi, assembly GCA_037177335.1. Taxonomy (NCBI): domain Eukaryota; kingdom Metazoa; phylum Chordata; class Actinopteri; order Atheriniformes; family Pseudomugilidae; genus Kiunga; species Kiunga ballochi. Next base: position 10,908,329 of record JBAMIG010000021.1, on the reverse strand, counting down.
TTTGTAAACCATGGTTCCTGCTAATGGGTTTCATGGGTCTCATGGCAGACAGCCATGACACCCAGAGAATAGAGATCAGGTGCAAACATGTAGGTTATTATGCATCTGGACTTCCACCCCTTCTCCTGGCCTCTGTCTTTTCTCTTTCCTTTGCCAAGTGCTTAATTCCTGGTCATAAATAAAGAGAAGATGTTTGCAACAATAACTGTTTACATCCACCCACTTCAATTCCAAATGAGATGATACCAATGGTGGCTTAAAGTAAATACATTTTTAAAGAAAGCAAAAAAAAAGACGGAAGGCATTTAATATAAATGATCTGGTGTTGATTGTGATGGATATACTGTGTAGAGACACCTTGCCTTCAAGGGCATTGAGGGATAAGCTATCATTTTCTTCCTCTTACGCATGAAGGAAAGAATGACAGAGGGTCCAATGTCATCTACAATAACACACTGCAACACAGAGAAGTGCACATAACCGGATTTGTGTTTTTCTTAAATGCATGCACACATATTTTAATAGTTTTTATATGTATATAAAGCAAGGAGGGTTAAAGGTTTTTGCAAAAAAAAATGTCTCCTTGTGCATGTGAACGTAACAGGATTCTCTTGGGTAAGTGGCTGACCTTCTGGGACATATTATGCTGAAACTACAACAAGTTTTAGTCTCAGTGATTTTTTCCCCTGTCTCACCTTTGCTGATATTTCAATAAAAGGAAGCAAAGTGACCCAGCTTTATAGACCTGTGCTCAGCATAATGAGCTTATGTTACGATTAATGAGATACCTAGAGCATTATTTGTTATCTTACATATCTTATTGATTGTATTGCCTTTCATCTTTGCAAGGCCCCTTCTTTGTATCTCTTCAACTCTCCCCACCAACTTATTTTCACCCTCTGGCTGTCTGTTTTGCTCTTCTTCAGTCTCATCATTACATCCCCTCCCCTGAGTTGAATGCTCTCACTCATATAGTTGTTGAAGGTTGAATAGTTATGACATGCAAAGAGCAAGCTTGTATAACTACGGTTCCTTTATCTGCAGCATGTGTGCTAATAAGTAAACTTAAGTCAATGACCCGTATATATATTGAATTTCCAAGAGAAGCAATCCAGGATCAGTGCCCGTGCAGGTTCCCTTAATCATCTTATTTATGACAGCTTTCAAAGCTTTAGCTGATGCTCGATCGGTTTGTCCACTTTGAAATATCTGGTAAAAACCAACTAGCTGGAAGGGAATTGAGAATCATTCCCTGACAGGTACACTGAAATGATCCACACACATACCCACATGCACATCTTCCACAAAAATAGTGCCTTAAGTGTTGCCTGACCTGCCAGGATATGAGAGTAATGCCTGCAGGAGGCTGGACAGCCGCATTTTGCTTGATCACATCGAGCAGAGAGGCTCCCGGCAAGTTCCAAAAGCTCATTTATTGAAGCTAGGTTCTGTTGTTAAATAGAAGTAGAGAGGATTGGAAGTGACATGCCATAAACAGGAACCGTCAAATAATTAGACAGTGTAAACAGAACAGATGAGCCACTGATGAATCTGGATGTCGGAAACCATTAAGATGAGTTAAGTCAAGCTGCCTGAAAGGGGCTTCTGTTATTCCATTCGTCCTTATGGGATGAATGTTCACACAAACCTTCACATAAAGGATTTTCTTATGGATGTCATGGTTTAGAAAATAGAGGACAATGTTTTAACCAAATACTTTTTAAGACAAGCACAATTAAGTGTCAAATTTTCATATTTTATATAATCTAAAGAATGTGCTATCATCATTGTTGAAAAAACAGGAATGTGTTGCACAAAAAAGTTCCCCAGAATGCAACACAAAAACAGTAATGTGGATTTAAATTAATCTATTTTAAATGCAGAGCTGAAAAGGTTTCAATATGAATGCTCCAATCACTGTTGTGTTTATGATAAATGTGTGCTCCCTGTCACAGTGTCAGGGTCCCCCGGCCGACAAATAGCAGGGTAATGACAATAGCTTCAGCATATGGTAATGGGGCACCACAATACTCTGCTGTCAATGACACCTGGAACCTGCAGGGTTTCTATTCATGTGAACCTTGCAAGCATCTTCATATTTAGTGTCAACTGCTCATTGTTTATGATGACTGAGCATCTCTTTAGCATTTTGTTTGAGGCTGAAGCAGTTGTTGTGTGTACTGTCAAACACAAATGTGTTCAGAAATTTTTCACTGCTCAAAAATAGACAATAATAATAGTATTAGGGTTTTAAAATCAACTATAATGTTGTTAAATAGTTGCTATTAATGGTGTATGCCATGTGTTTCCTAGTAACATCACTCATTCCATATATCTCACAAAACTCAGTAACTTTCTAATCATGATTCTAATTCAAATATCAGTCAGAGCCAAACACATACATTTTTACCTTCTAAATCTTTCAACTATGCCCCATATCCCAGCGGAAAGTGACCAGAATCCCAAATACCCCCTTAGCTGTGTGAGGTGTTGAATTGCTGTGGTCTCCCCTGTGCTAATCCAGGCCCATCCATCCCCACATCACTGGTCTGTGACAGCCTCAGAGTATGGGGAATGCTGCTAATCACTGAGCCCCAGTAGCCAGTGTGTCAGCAGGGAGTTCCTCTGTCTAAGTGGGGCATCCTTGGAGGCCAAGGCAGGAGGCAGCTCAGCCTTCTGCAAAAAAGGCACTGGCTGTTGGCTTAATCCACCTAGAGGGATATGCTGTTCCTGATGGGCTACTGACTCATAGGACCACAACACATTGGACTCTGTACTTGTTACAAGAGAGCAGCAGTTAGGGACGATTACACTGTTAGTGCTCCGGCCACAAGCAGCTTTGCCAGAAAGATGAAGAAAAATGTCAAATAGATCTAGCATCACAACCAGTCAGCTAAAGTCTGATACAAGAATAAAACAAGCATGCTGTGTTTACATGTAGAGGTTGTAAATGGGAATGTAGCTTTAGGGCATTGTGGAGAAGAGTTGGAGAGGTGTGTGGTGGTGGTAGTGGGTGGGGGGGACAGGGGGACACATACATAAGCAGAAACATGTTGCCATGTTCCTGTTCCTTCTCTGTGAAAGATGCAGCAGTGCACTTATAGCATATGATGGAGAACTAATTCAATAATTAATGGCGATAACCATCATCAGCAGCCCAAATCGATTCTTATCTTTGCCCGTGTTGAGCAAGGCTACATTTTTAATGTTCTTGTCATTTTGATTAAGATCACGTCATTGCCTTTGTCCTCATTCATGAGTCAGAGATTTGAGAGCTTTTTTTCTTTTCTTGCTTAATTACCCAACTTATAGAACTCATAGCATCCTTTCCTCAAAGCTTTTAAAAAGGACTGAGCTCATTCCTCTGAATATCTTATCATCTGGCCGAGACCTGATAGCTTGAGGTTTGTATGCATTATCTTAGTTGTTCCTAGGGCTGCACTTTCAGATCTTTCCGATGTTGTTCTTGGGATCTGCTGGAACAACTCTCCCAATATGTTACTAATGGTCCTGAGTGTTTCAACCGCAGGTTTTCTTGTTGTCTTGTCATTGTATGTTTTGCCAGATTTACTTATGTAATGGTAATAAAAAAAACTATGTTAAAAAATTGTAATACAATTTTCAAATTTTCATATTACCTCCCATTTGTACAATACACCAACTGACAGCTCAACAGTCATATTTTTCTTGTTTGATTATCAATTTTTTGTCACCTCCCTTCTGACACATTCCTCACCTGCATGTGATTTCTTAAAATGACTAAAAAACATTTTAGTCACAATGCCATCTTCCTAAAAGACAAAAGTTCAGCTGGCCAAACACTGATGCTTTTATTGAGTATATTTAACAATAAAAACACTGAAAAAAGTATTTAAAAACCAGAAATAGTTTTAAAATGCAACCCGATTTAATAAATAAGTATTTAAACCAACATGAATTACAGATTATTCTCCAACCATGTGAATATTTACTGTTGAATTTTTACTACATGAAAGTTTTTTTTTTATCTGTCTGGCAATATTTTACTTTTTTTTAATGCATGAACAATCAAAAAGCTACATGAAGCAAAATGCCAGTTAATTTATAAAGAACCAAAGGGCAGAAAATGTTATCTGCCTTAAATATAACAGATTACCAGCATGTTTATGACATCATATGTCAATCTTATTAAAACATTATTCATCTGTCGACTCAATGACAGCAGCTTCATCAAGTGTTTTCGTCTAGCTTCTGTGTTGGGGGTTCATTTGTTTTAAATACCATCAAGCATCAGTAGACAGTATGTCGCTTGTCAGTCTGCATTAACAGAGTATATTATGATCCAAAAGTCTCAAAATTGTGAATCCTCGAATTTACAATAAGCAGTGAGTGAAATAGTTCAAGTGTGCAATTGACATTTGGGGGGATACTCTGTTAATTTTATTTTAGACAGCACATTTGTTTAGTCTTGTTTGCATCAATGAATCATTAAGCTGAAGATGATCTTAAACCTAAAAGAGGTCTTGATTTAATTTTGTTGACTACTAACGTTAGTTTGCAAGTAAATGTGCAGAAAATAGGTACTGAATTTAGCCAACTAGAAAACACTTGGATGTAAACAACCCTGCACCTGTGCAAGAAATACAGCAGTATCATTTTCCTGTGGCAGACTCACACACACTCACAAACACACACACCTACACCCACTCAAATGACTGGTACCCTGAGGGCTCAGGCAGCCATGATGAGGAAGGATTAGGAGGGGCGAGTTGTCAGCAGGATGCATGTTTGAGTGTGTCTATGTGTATGTCTGCAAGTGTTTAGGAGATGGAGAAATCTTGCTGTTTTGGCATTAAATTCCTGCTAAATCTTGAGGTGGATGCTTTTAAGGCTAAGGTAATGTCCTTGCACTTCAGATTCTGAAATTGGCTCTGACAGCGATGAGGTATTAGAGATCAATTTGGTCCAAATCTTCTTTTTTAAATGAAGAGATCTCATCCTGTAATCTTTGAAAAAGGTGAAACCAGTCTTTTTCTTTTGCATATGCAGTTTCTAGGACACACATTTCACCTACTTTTGCATCACATCCACATTTGCACATGCATTTCTCCACAACAAGCCAAGTTGGATGATAGGACATCATCTACGCTGAATGCTTTTCTGTGTCTCAATTGCAAACCTGTTTCATATTCATAAACTCTCCACATGACATTTTCTCACTCTTGTGTGATATCCAGTGTCCACACAGCACTCCTGTTTAGAGTGCCTTTTCATCCAAGCTCTAATTCAAAGCCTGAAATTATGGTTGAGTTAAATGTTCTGTTCCTAATGCACTGAAATAATGCTAAATTACAGATGGCTGGTTTTATTTGTGTGAATAAATTTGTGAGCTTAATGGTTTGTGAAACATGTTTTCTATGCATAGTTTACAAACACGGAAGGATGCTTGAATCTGTGTAAATTGTAAAATACAATTACAGATAATTTAAGTAACATTCAATAATTAAGTACAAACAAGAGTGAAAAAAACATATTTTATCCACAGAGAGTAGGGGTAAAAATCTGCAAACACAAACCACTAAAGCTTTTCTGTTTTTTGTTTAACAATGAAACTCGCTTTGGCTAACGCAGATATCAACAGCAGGCAGGCTGAACTTCACCTGTAAAGCTCCAACGCAAATCATGTTTATAAATGAGTATATACTCTCCATTTAAGATAATGACAGCAAATGTGTACCAAATCTGATCACACTGGCTGAAATTATATCTAGTCCTAACAGATGGTAAAACACTGCCCACAATTAGGCAGCACATGGCCAAGATCTGTCCATTTCTGGAAAGTAAAGCTGACATATTTTCCTGTTATCTGCCAGTATCTGACATTAATCTGGCAACAGAAAAAAGCATTTGGCACAGCCTTCAGTGCCCGTAGTGCTGTGTGCTTCCTGTCTGCATCTTCAGATGGAACACTATCTAAGACAATATCTTTTTGCTTACATACACATTCAGACTGGCTTTCAGTGCTGCTTTTGGTGCAAATTTGAAGCCTGTTGTTGTAATAATTTCCATACACATCTGATGAGCAGCTGTTTAATGACAGAAACGAAAGTGCTTTACTTGCAGGCTTGTAAGTTCAGCACAATTCACACTCATAACCCGGATATTGGAATTGTCAATTATAAAGAATATAAACATAAAGGATGATTTGAGAATTATCTATCAATTTATCAGGATTACAATTTCTGACATGCTAAATGTGTAATGTTGTGAACAGTGAAAGCTCAGAATGTGGGGAGGGGCCTTTATAAAGATTGAGCAGTGCAATAATCAAACGCCATTGGGCACAACACCTGCTAACGCTGCAAATATCTCAATTGTTCCCTCTCGTGAGAAAGATGGGTACCATCTAATCAACAGAGCAGGGGCGGTGTGGTGTTGGCAAGGGGATGAGGTTATACACCCCCTTGCCTCTTGCAGTTGTTGTTGACACACTGCACACAACACTCCTCTTATCCCACACAAAACAGGAAAAGGGGATGGAGCCGAACAACCGAAAGGAGTCTTTTATTTTTAGTTAATGATTAAACAAACAATCGTAACTTAAGAGCTGTGCCCTCTGGTGGGTGTGGTCTTCACTGGGGTCGTGGAGGTTCTCTCTAATAAGCATCCCGTCACAAAAGGCCCAATATTCTCACAACTAGAGGGGGAGATGGTTGGAGCCGTTATGGATGTATAATTCTATGACAACGCACATATAGGCATGAATAACACTGTGTGTTTGTGGGAGATGGATTGAAAGGCGATGGGGGAATGGACTAAAGGAGGTGGAGGAAGCGGATGAAGTATAGTGGTGAGTGCTGATGGTTGGGCAGGGGGCCTTTTCTGCCACATATAGTACTATGAGGAACAGATGGGGCCTGATAAATCCTGAAAGGGAGGCATTACCTGCCCAAGTCACCAAGCAGCCACAATTATCACAGGGCTCTGGGTTCATTGTCAATTAGAGTGGCAGTTAAAGCCAGGCAGCAGCTGTGGCAGATGGCTGGGATCCAGAAAGGCTGGGGGAGCCGGGACAGAGGCCAGCCCCCAGGCTTTCTCCATATCTCCTCCTACTTTACTCTCCATCCTTTTTTTTCCTTTTCTTAATGCAGCACGATCTACTTTACAACAGGGTCCACAGCAAATTAAGGAGGGTGAGAAGAAAGTATCATTAGAGAGCGATTACAAGATCTAGCTTGTTTTACAAGAGCTTTTTATCTTTTATAATACTTTTAAAAATATTAAATGTAAAAACAATAATAAATGTGATATTGCAGCACATCGAGCATTCAAAGAAACGAACAAGTTATGATTGTTTTCTTTCTTGTGGTTGTGACAAATGCTGTTGTCAACATCACACAATAAGTAATTTATGTTGTTGAAATTGTCATCAATACATAATGAAAAAATACAGTTATATGGTAACAGTTGCGATTTACAAATTGTATGTGAGATGTAGCAGAATACTCGCTCAAACAGGGTTGGAAAATGCAAACAGTATGAATTTGTCCTAGAATCAATTCATGATCTAAAGCTGAAGACTCGCTTTAAGCATGTTTGGTCTCTAGCTTTTTATCAGCTAACTTATTTTGAGATTGTGTACCAACAGTAGGCTTGCCATATATGGACAACTGAAGGGCAGCCTTTTGCTGAGCTTGTCCCCATGATCTTCCAAGCAGTCTCTCCCTGTCTCCCAGCCTGAGCCAAGGCTCACCAGCAGGTTTCATCTTCAGCAAGTACCACCATTCATCACTAGGTAGGGGTGCTAGAGTGGGGTTGGTAGGGTAGGTGAGTCTGAAGGGGGGGAGCTTCGGCAGGGGGCCAGTAACGGGGCAGTGTATGCCCCTCACCCCTCCTCTTTTTTTTCTCCACAGGCTGCTGAGACTATAATCCTTTGCCACAGACAGCAGCCACACTCCTCTCTTACACTCTTTTCAATTGAGCTCCAAATTTATTCAGGGGAGGAGAGACCTGCTCCCTTCTATTGCTCCTTTGCTTCTTCACCCTTGTCTCTTGCCCCCTTCAGTATTGTTTTTTGTCTATGACGCCTTCTTCCTTGACTCTACTCCCTCATCTCTTACCCTTGTCCCTCCTCTTTGCCTTTCTGGTCCCTCTCACCCTTTTTCTCCCCACTGGGGCATCATTCCTCCTACTTTGTTCCGCCAGTCTTGGGCCCAATGTCTGGGCTGTTCTGATAGTAGAGAAGAAGTAGCAGCCTATCCATCTGCCTGCCCAGGGCCTGCCAATAAAGGAACCGGAGCAGAGGTCCTCATTCATAACAATAGCCATTAACAATGCTAACAGCTCTGCTGCTGCTCCTGTGGAAGCTGGCGAATGAGAGGATGCAAGGGCTGGGACAGGGGGCTGCAAGTGCTGGGATGAGGAAGTGAGAGTAAGAGTGGGGGTTTTGGAGGACCTGTCGCCAGGCAGAGTTGAAGATTGCAGAGATCCGATAGGTTTACGGGACAGACAACACTCTACAGCATGTTGTTAAGGCATTAAGCAAGGTCTCAGAGTCTCCCAGGCCAGTAAAGAAATATTGATTTCTTTTTTTCTTTTTTTTTTCTGCTTGTGGTCAGACAGCATTTGAAGTCCTGTCCGTGTGAAGCGAGACAATATCTCATGTTACTCCATGGCTTCATTCCCAGTTACTTATGAGTCTGCAGTTCCACTATGATTATTTCAGGTGCTGTTCAGTGCTATGGGTTGAGTGTTATTTGTGGAAAAAACAGGAAAAGTAAATTATCCCGAGTAAAAAGAAGAAACACAAACACAAAAATATAGAAACTATTAGACAAGTGGAGGGTGAACAGCAATGCTCCAAGGTGAACTAATTTACTAAGCAGAAGCTGTATCAGCAAAAACATAGTACAATGTGAGTGAATATACTGACAGCCACACAATAGCTGTAATGATGCCCAAGTAGGCCAAATTTACCTCTGGTACTTTCCCGGCTTCCCTCCTGAGTTTTGACACATTTTCACATTTATCAGGAATGCCTATCTGTCTCCAGTAACAACAAAAGGCACCCCCTCTAAGTAGCAACCCTGCATGAAGTCTCCTGTGAAATGGTTACAGTAGGCTCTCCCTTTCCATGCCTCTCATCCCTCCAATCAAACTGTCAAAAAAGCACAGCCTTTTGTATAGAGAGTTTTAATTAGATTTGGATGGATTTCAAATCTGCTCTTGTTTCTTGGAATGATTCCGAGTGAAAGAAGAAACTCCACAACAAGATTAACCGCTAATCTATCCTTGTGTTGCAGCTATTAAAATTGGTCCATCTGGCCATCATTTCAAATACAAAGTAAATCTTTTAGATGTTAAAACGTCCTTATCGGACATGTCTTTTGTTTGGACACATCTTTAATTCTGCAACTTTTTTAATTAAATAAGAGACACAAGGAACTTTCAATGTGTTGGCTGTGAGAATGGTTTTATGACTTCAGTGGGATGTTTATCTGTCAGGGCACCACTTGTACACAACCAGTACTGCATAGTTTGTCCAAATTGACTTAAATAATTGCTTCTAAAACAGTTCCCTGTTATTCCTACATGCAGCATGACATAGGTATGCACTTGATCCTTTCAACGTGCTTACATCAATGGGATTGAATTTGTCCACAGGGCAGTGAAATATACTGTATTCCATCAATGATTCTAATCAATGCGGTCCTGTTATGGAAACTTATTGTAGCTGCTGCAATCTATACCAAACACCGTCAACAATGCTGCCTTCCAGACTTACAGCAAACAGTATTTAGTGAACTTTAGAAATCTTTAGGACATGTGCGATTAAGCCTTTCAGTGCATTTAAAGGCATAAATACCACTTCCTGTAATGTACCAAGCAAGCGCCTCGCATTGTGTACTAAACAACTGCATTTAGTAGCAAATAGAGTTGTTAAGAAGATTAATAGCTCACAGGAAAAAGGTCTGAAAACCTGAAGCAAACCACACAAAATTTGCTAACAAAATTGTCAATGAGTTTTGTCAAACAAAATTATCGGTGTCACAGCTTTTCAGTCCATTTATAATGAGTTTATTTTTATTGGAAGGCACAGATCACTTTCTCTATTGACTGCAAAGCTCTCACAGCACACACGGAAATGCTGAGAAAATGCCCTTTGAAAGTGAGATTTCAAAAGATAAGTCAAACCCACTGCGAGTTGGGTCTTGGGCTAAACAGACACAAATGGATTTGGGATGCCTTGTTTAAAATATTATTGAAATAATTAAATAATTTTCCAGGAAGTTTAGTTGGAGGGACTACTTAACAAGTTAAAAGGTTTATCAGAGTCCAAAAAACTGTAAAAGTGTTTGTAATAGTCAGACAGTTTACCATTGGACTTTTTCTTCCTTAACTGATGTCATATGGCAACGCAAAGCATTTTTAAAGACATCAAAAGTTTCCATCTGTTTGACGCTAAGATCAATAGCATCTTAATGCTCCGCCAGCTTGTTAGCGCACACACCTTACTGGTTAGTTGAAACTTATAGACCCCAAAGAAACTTGTGAAATTCATTATTGAAGGTGGAATTAGCCATTATTATGCTTACAGTAAATACATTCTGATTCAGACGTAGGTTATACAAGACCAGATTTTACTGTGGGAGCCTGTAAGAATCTTTAGAACAGGCTGCTTAGTCAAACCGTCACCAGGTCAGTTTTATGATAGAAAAGAAAAGTCCCCATGGGGCTACAATACACTGAACCTACATTAAAAAAATTAAGTCTTGAAGCCATCTGTCCAAAGAGAACTTGTACCTACTCAACAGAACTCACACTATATGCCTGCATAAATAGACATGAGGAATTGTCAGACTAATTTTTTGGGGCAATTTGGCCATTAGTGTGTACATAATATAATAACAAAAACCAGAAGAATCTGATTATTTTTTTTAAATAAAGTGAAAAAGTGGGCCTTTTGGTTTTTCTTGCCATGTCAAAAGGAGGTAGCCTCTCAAATGTTGTTAAAATGCTGCTTATTTTGGAAAAGTAAAGATTAACTTTGTTGTGCCATTGTCACCATTTCATGCATTTGTTTGCGGTGATCAAAAACTAAGCAGAGCAGGGCCCCCCGTAGCAATTCAACATGTTGAATTGGCTAAAGATGGACTTTGACAGAATCAGCCTGAGCCATGTGTACATGTAAAATATACAAAAGAGATGGAAATTCACTAATATACCAGATGTCTGCCGTGTGATCATATGGTTGATGAATAATAAAGAGTGGGTGGACAAGAAGAATGTGTGTATTCCTACAAAAACAGCTAACACATTAATGAAACAATTCTAAAAATGTACATGGAACTATATTTAATAATAATACTGATTTCATAACAGTAATAAATAACCATGAATCCAGGCATTCAGGTAGAGTGCATATAAATCAGATATGACCATAGTGGAAATGAACTGAATGGCCTCAGGACCACTACTGAAAACCAGTGTCACTGAATACACTTTATTGGTGGATCCTCCATTCTACAGATCTGAGCTTATCGGATATAGACTATGGGGAGGTCAAAGTATGACCATCTTTTGGAAAATCTGTAATGTTGTGTCTACTGGGCTGTAAAGCAGAGATCATTTTATTGATTAAAAAAGCTGCATTAGAATGCATGGTATGGTTAAATCAGTCTTGAAAGGCATTATTAATGATAAAAGATACCTATTATATACACATATACACATATATATGTACATACATATACACATATATATATACATACATACACACACATATATATACACATATATATATATATATATATATATATATATATATATATATATATATACATACATATACACACATATATATACA
>JBAMIG010000021.1:10875723-10896384 GCA_037177335.1 Kiunga ballochi | reverse complement strand
CATCTCTCTCTTGTGTAGCTATGTGGTGGGGGGCATATATATATATATATATATATATATATATATATATACCAAATTCTAAGTATTATACAACAATAGCTCTTAACAGGGCACAAATATATCTGAAACACTTTGCAACAGTAAAGGTGTCTTTTGTTATATTCTTATTTTTATTTAATTTTGTTTCAGAGTTTAAAATCAACATCAAGCAAGAATTGGAAAATATTTTGCTTGACAGACTACTGTACAGTTTCAAAAGGATCTTCTAAGCTCCTCAACTCTTATTGAACTGTTAGAAGAAGAGTCTATGTATGTGTAAAAGTAAATGTCTTAAAGTCAACTATTGAAAATATATATTTTTTTCAACAGATACAAGGTTTACAAGTCCACGTTTTACAGTATCCTTACGTGGTTGTACTTTCAATAAATAACAAAATAAGCAACACACAAGCAAATTAAATTATTATATTGATATGCACCAAATTTGCATAGGTCATCTCTACAAAATGACATAAATCGGCTTTAAAAGTCAGCTTTTAAAGTCAGAAGGTGGCTCATTGCTGGAATCAAAACTGCAGGGCTGACCCTTTCACACCTAACATGAGCACACAGGACACGTGTGCAGACGTGATCTAAAAGGTCTTCAATCCCTGACTGTTTATCCTTTCTCCATGTGCCCTTTTATAATGTGTTCATCTTCCCAGCATGCATAATTTAATTAACTGTCACCTTTATAAAATGAGCCAAAAAAGAAACAAGTAAAACAATGACCCTGTTGAAGAAAAGGGGCAACGTGTATCACTGAAGCTATGTGAAGATGTACAAATTTAAGTGGTCTTTTGCAAGAGTTGCTCCCACTTGAAAAATGTCTTTGCAAACTCCAACAAGCAAGGCTGGACCGTGCTTCAAGTAATAAACATATGCCTTATGTGGCAATGACAATTTTAGTCATTTCCCACCAAAATCAATCCTTGCATTGACTTTTGTGCAGCAGCTGACACTACTTACTAACTGTACTTGATACATGTCATAAAGCATGAACTCTGCCTGCTGATAATGAAGCAGGTGACTACTGTATGGCTCCCGAATGGTCGCAAATGCACAGTTTAATGACTGTGTATGTGTCTGCATATGTGTATCTGTGTGTATGTGTGTGTGTGTGTGTGTGTCATCCTTGTGTGGTTCTTTCACAAGGCTCCTGTCAGGTCCGTAATTGACAGTCTAAGTGGGGCAGCAGAGAGGCCAGGCCCTGTTAATTTATTTTCTCAGACTCTCCATCCATATTTATGAGCTCCTGCTGTTTTGTCTATCACCGCCGATCAAACTTACTGTGTAATTGTACTCGCTAAAGCAAGAGAGCCACGTGTGAGTGGTCACTCGGCCCACAATGTTCACATTAGTCTATTTTATTTCATTAATTCATATCCCAGGACCAAAAGGGAAGGACATAGAGGAGTAGAGAGGGATGAGGGAAGGATGTCAGTGGCAACCACGATTAAAGATCATGAATAGAATAAGCTGCCAGAATCAGGTCATTATGCCAGCACTCTCTGATCTGGCTAAAACTAATTGCTGTGGGTCCTGTGGGTGTGGGATCCTATCTCCTTTTTTTGCCCTAATAGCTGTGTCTATCATGGTGTGGCTCTTACTCATTAATCATGAACCATCATTAATAAAATAATATTCTAAATACAATAAACCTGAGCTTAAAGCTGAAAATCTAATTTAAACCTACTATAATCAGTAGCATCTAGATTTAATGCATGATCACGTTATGTTAAGTGTAATAACATCCACAGACTACAAGCAGCACACAAAGCATGTTTACCTCCAGTCATCCCCCTTTAATGAATTTAATTTGTTTACAAACTAACCTCAAGGAAATATTTGCGGGAGGGACCTCCATGTTTGTGGTGTTAGACGAGGGCATACCTGTATCATCAGGGGTAACAGTGTAATTATGTGCTATTTTGATCCCACAAACATACATTCATTTCCATTCATTATGACTTGTTATGCTTTCATCAAAACAACACTACAGCCAGATATACGCATGCATAATGGAGATTACTGTATGTGGCCTGGTGCCAGCCAGCTCGAGTTTCCTCCTGAAGCAATGCAGTGTGCTGAGAAATGCAGACTTCTGCAATCTTTAAGGAAAGTTTGTGGGACTGAGCAAAGTGTCATCCTTCTTGCATCAATCTAATCTGAAGTAAAAAAAAACAAACATATTCAATAAATTATGGCTTTATGTTAGTTTCACATAGTCAACAAAGCATCCTTAACTGGCAGCACTTAATATGCAATGGATGATTTAAGATGTTCATTTGCTCAAGCGCAAATGCTTTAATTTGCATGTTGTTGCCTATTTTCACTCGCAATTTTCTATTTTCAAAATCTGTGATTGCAGTTACTAATGGCAGCATTGCAAGTTATAAACTACAAATGAATTCTCTTCAGTCCAAATGAAACTTGCTCTGATAGAAGCTCTCAGCATGCACTGGCGATTATAGAAACGCCCCGTGAAATAGTCTTTGTAATTGTTTCACTGCTCATATAAGCTAGCTACTTCCCTAATAAACCCAGCTGAGGAGACACTGAAGGCATTTAGATTGTTTCGATTCCTCCAATTTTATTTGGCTTTCTTAATAATATATTGGAGCATATTGGTTTTACTTCTATCCAGTGTACAAGGCTAACACAAGAGAAATGTTATGGGCCGCTTGAGTCTACGCTTTAGTTGTTTTTTAGTTTATTTTCTACATTGGGTAGATTCTAGCTTGTGAAGAATGCTAGTCATGTTTCATGCTTGCACAAACAATTGAGACAGTCCACTATAGGCCAATAAAATCTATTACAGTGGGTTAGCCATACAATATTTACCATCATGCACAAAGTGGATCACTGTGGAGGTCTGAACATAAAAAAAAGACACTGGACACATTTAACAAATTAAAAGCAAACCCAGAAACATTAAACTGAATAATACATATATTAGATACATGTTTTAAGAAAAATAACAGTCTTCTCAGGCCACCATATTTACATTCTGAAACCTGCTGAAGCGTCACTGTCTTATGGTGTTGAGGGTCATACTTCAATCTGTATGTGTATTTTATCTTGCTCCTTATGCATTTAATGTCCCTGCTAAAAAGGAAATGAAATATGCTGCACAACCAATTTGTCTGCTGCATAATGAAGTCTTTAACCTTTTTATCAGCTTCTTTCAGTAAAATAGAGCAGGTGTAATGGAGATCGGAGAAAGATATCATGAAATTAATTAAGAAAAGGAAGCAACTTCAGGCTAGAATGTTTCCCAGGTGAAAAACGTGTCATTGAACTGACTCCTCTGAGAACAGAGGTTGATCCTGCATGCCTTGATTAATCAATATGCAGTGTTTTCTCCCCTACTTGAACCCAAGGCCGGACCATATTTCAAAAGGAACAAATTGAGTAGGGCACTGACACAGGTGTAACAGTAAAACCAAAAGGTAATTAGGATCCACTGGAAGGCCCCCCGTAAAAGACAGTTGGTCAGACACATTTACTGCACACTTTGGAGTCCGCAGAGATAGACAGCACCACTGGCTGCATGCAGACTGAGGAAAGAAACCACATAAACTCAGGGAGATTAAGCATTTTTTCCCTAAAACTATTATGAATTCACTGGGCTGCAAATTTTGACAAATAATACCTTCACATCAGGCGGTAATTTCATTTCCTACGAGGTAATCTAAGCTAATTGACAGAAGAATTGAATGAGCACCACACTGATGTTAAAGCTTCCTGGCACCACATTCACAGTGAGATGTTCTCAACATGTCATGATTAAGTGAATACCTCATCTCTGGGCCTGTGTCGTGCCTGTCTGTTTTAGTTGAGGGTTGAGTTAGGTTTCCTGTTAGTTTTGACATGCCATCCCGGTCCCATTGTCAATATATTTACTCATCTTCTACCTTTTTATGAACACAAGTCATTCTAAAGAAAATAAAAAGATAACTTTCTTTTGTAGCAGACACAAAATAATAGCAAGAGTAGCAGAGAAGTCAAAGTGAAAATTCTTCCTATTAGTATTTTTGCTTAAATGCCTTCGCTGCAGTACATCACTGGTTATAGGCCCCTTCTTTATTATAATACTGTTATGAAATCTGCCAAGGAACATCTCCTCTGGCTCTGTGGTTAATGTAGCTCGAACAGCAAATGGTCAGACCCTTTTCTCCGCTGTGCTCTCCTCATTACAGAGACAGACAGAAAGATCGAGTCTGAGCTTCAGCACGTTCTTTCATTTTTAGACATGTCTTTTGATGTTTATATGCACAGTGAGAGAGGGAGCGAGGAAGAGCTGCAGAATGCACAGTAAGCATTTCAGGCCACTGTTATTAGATCTATATTTAGATGTATGTATACACCAGGCCCGGGCCTGTTGCTTGTGACTCACTTGCCATATTAATGCCTGTAATTTAATTTTCCCCAGATTTTGGATATTGGGACATGTCAGCACGAAAGATCAAATGAAAATAATAAAAACTGAACGATGGAGAAATCAAAAGGGCACAGTTGCTGTTTCCACTAACAAAAGAGAAGTGAAACAGCATTAGCCTTTGAATAAGAGGTGGTTTCACCTTCTTCAAAAATCATGGCTGTCACGTGTCACCATACATGCTGATATTAATTACAGCTGCAATCAGTTAACGTCTGCTGTGAGACTCCCACTCCCCCCTACCCTTCAATCATACATGGGTTTTTGCTGTCTTGTACAGTGAGCAAAGAATAAAGAATATATAGAAAAAATAATAACGAAGAAATTATTTAAAGGGAGAGGTTCTGAACCTTGGAAAAAAAAAATAACACAAACATAATTTACAGCAAGGTGCGATCTCTGGTATTCCTTATGGCTCTCAGAAACAACCCTTATGTCGTCCAATGAGGATTTGGCCACATAAACGAGAGGTAATATTTTACTTTTATTTTTAGATGACTTTATGATCATCTAAAACATTAATCATTCATTTTCTGCTGCTTAATCCAATTCAGCATTGTGAGTAGCTGGACCTTATCCCAGCAATTAGCAGGAAAGAGGCAGGGTATACCCTGAACAGGTCATCAATCCATCAGAGGGCCAACACAGAGAGACAAACTACCATTCACACTCACACTCACTCCTAACTTAACCTAACATGCATGTCTTTGAATGATGGATGGATGCCAATGTATCCAGAGAGAACCCATACACGGGGAGAACATGCAAACTTCACACACATTGTTCAAACCTCCTTCGAACCAAGGCTCGAACCTGTTCTGATGAGGCAACTGCTAACAACTATCCCACTGTGCAGCCTCTAAAATATGATCCTAAAGAAAATAAGAAAGGCTTACAGAAAATTACCAGAGGTCTTTTAAAACTCACAGTCATTATGCAATCAAGATATTTTGAAAGCCATAGAAAAAGAAAGCTTCCTGGAAGTTATGCTGAGAAAATACATTTAAAAAAAATACTATGCAAGGTATCTGAAGAGTTTCAGCCTGACCGACGCAATGAGCAATCTGCACCAGAGCTCTTTCGAGACTTTGGTGCTTTAGTTTGTTATTCAGTCATTAAATACAGATCATTAGGTGTCTGCCTTGTTGACTTTTCCATTCAATACTCTAAATACATGAAAGTAAAGCATTTTACAAATAAAAAATGTCAGACAGCCTGATCCGGACAATGATGCTAAACACATTTTAATAATACAAATGTGTAAAAAAGATACACAATTCAATTCGTCTCCACCTACCCTGGTGAAAACCTTTGGAGGGAGCTAACTTTTCTACTGCAAATATATTCAACAATGCAAGCAGCAGGGAGGAAAATATCAGCAGACAGGACAATGAAGCTGTAGTGATTGTTGTCCTACCACCAAATATTATCATCCCAGGGAGAGCGTCGAGCGTGGAGTCGAGCATAGCTTTTTTTGTCAGCATTTTATAATTTTTTGTAAGCAGGCTAAAGTTATTTAGTTTATTATAAGATAACTTGGAACATCACTTTGATTATACTATTTTACCTTCTGACTTTTCAACCTTCTTAAATCTAAGATTCCCATTTGGGGAGGCTGTAAACAGATGGTGCCAAACTGTGCCAAAAGGACCATTGTGGACACATCGCCTGCACTGTCTGTACCTAAAACCTCTCTTATCTCTGTTATAACTCCCCTTTTCAGTGTTTATTTTTTAAGTTATATTTTGTTCTAAAATTAAATACAGGTTTAGAGCCAATGCAGCATTTTTGCAAAACTATACTTAAAAATGTTCATTCGGGATTTAACATGAAACCTCTCATATTGTGTCATGTGCCTCCTTCATTTATCCAACATATACTGATGAGAACACATTTTTAAAACTCAAAAATTTACCTTTAAAATATTATTTAAAAATATGCTGTACATAGCAGGATCATAGCTATTAAAGTGTTAAAGAAATTCTTTGTCCAAATCTAGCTGCTGGAACACAAATTATAACTAGCAGATAATGTTTGCATGAACCAAAACAAGTTGTTTTGGTGCCATATATTTATCTATAACCTCCAGGCATATATGTACATCCTTATTCTTGCACCATCTTGTGGCTTACAAAGTATCCATTTTGATGAGATTGTCACGTCTTTAAAATAAGGTATAATAAGTATTAACATAAAAATTTATAATAAATTATTTGTTCATCCATTATAATCTCTTTTTATTAGTGTAATATTTCATATCACAACACTGAATTTGGTCATATCAGTCGTATTGTATTGCACATGAAAATAATTCCAGGATAATTTAACATTTCATATTCAGTCACTCGGTTATGTCACCAGTCTTGGACAGTGTGAGAGGCTGCAGCCACAGTCAATGCAATCATCCAGATGGCACCCGCAACATATGTGTCATGGCCCTGTGCAGCATGGGCACACACGGGCACTGAGTCACCATGCAAACAGCGAGAAGGGTCCTCAGTTCTCTGTGGACCCCCTGGGAACAGCAGCAGAATGAGATGCCCATCACTCTGTGGCTCTGCAGATGCACCTCACAACTGCCAGGCTTTCAGCTTCATTAAGCCTGGATCTGATACATACCGAGGAGAGCAGCCTGAGGCTATCACTTGCAGCCTTGCTGTCAATGCAAGCAGGTACACACACACACAGACACACACACAAAGGACATAGACACAGTCGCATTTCAAATCATTTCCAAAAGAAGCCAATTTCATCAGTAGAAAGACGTAACGGTGAAGATTTCTTCTTTCAGCTTTGTGTTTAAAATATGATCAAACCTGTATCTTAGTGAGAATAAAGTTTTCTTTTAGATTTGTTGTCCGCAGACAAAATTTACAAAGAAGAAGCTTTGAAAAAAGTGACAAACAAAGAGATACTGAGATCATGAGGTGCTACCCAGAGTCATTATCCTCTAAACTGTGAAAGCAACTTGACTGATAAAGAGCAGCATTCCCCCTGTGAAATGGCAATGCTTCCCTGCGAGCAGCTGGACTTTTATTCATCACCAACAGACACATTCCCACCATGCAATTTGTAATTAGTGTGTAATCCCCTGCCTTTTAAAAATGAGAGCAAAAAAATGATGATGCGGAACCAAAATGAGATATTAATTCAGAAACACTGCAGATAGAAATTTATTTTTTCCTTCCCTCTCCACCTCAATAAAGCAATGACGTATAAGTTATTACAAAAGCTTTAATGTAGAAATGGTTATTACAGCAATTTGTATGGGCAATCAGTGTTTCATTTCCGTTGCTGTCTGTCTGTTTCTCATTAAAACCCCAATCCCTATCTATTTGTCACTAGTCTGTTTGGAATAACTTAATGGTGGAAACGATTGAGGTATGGTATAGGAAAAAAAAACAATACACTGTCATGAAATAAATGTGTTGTTGGAAGAAAAAACACATTTTAGTAAATTGTCATATATGTGTGTCCTCAACTATTTAGCACTCCAGGTAACCCTCCCCTAGCTACCAGTTTGTTACAGATTAGATATGTAAGACACAATGTGCCAATTTTCTGTATTCCCTGAAAAGGTTCTAACAATGACAAATGAAAAATGAGCACAGAAGGCGGAAAGGCGTTGTCCAAATGCAATTAATATGATAAATTGTATTTGACTAATTGCATTTGAATATTCTGCAAATCTATAAAAAGGCCAGCAACAATTTATCTTAGCTTGAAATCTTCTAAGGAATTTTTTCTTGACAGTTATCACTTTCAATGTGAAGCACAATATTTTACCAAAAAGCCACAAGCTCAGCAGTCATGCTAATAAATGATCAGAGTTGCTGTTTTTTTTTCTTAAAATGACCCATTATTTTTATCATATGTCAAATTTCCACAGTTGCCTCTTTATATTAACCTTTACATAGATTATGTACACCAAATTTCCAGTAACTCTATACTTCCAATCATTTTTGCTGAAATACATTTGTCACCGTCAAATATTTGCATCACATATTAAACAGAAATGGATGCTTCCAGATTGCATTTTGGCACTGTATCCAGAGTGTAATTGAATATGTGCATTTTTGCATGGGGGTGTGTATTCAGGTTTATAGGATAGGGAGCAAGGGTTCAATGGGCTTCAAAAGAGTTGGGTCACTTGGTTGCCAGGTAACAAGCTTCAGATTGACAAAAGATAAGACTACTTTCCATAGAAATCAATACAACAGGCCTGATGTGATAATGTGAGATTAACCAAGGGAGAGGAGCCAACATATTTGGCAGGGTTACTTCATAACCAAGAGAAGAAGATGTGGGGGAGATTGAATCTAAAACACTGAATCTAAAGATATAAGGTCTGGGTTCCTTGTTTCTGAAATCTCACTAAAATGAGACTTCTCTCATCTCCCACGGGTAATGACAAGTTTAGTAAAGTGAAAACTCTTGGGGAAGGATGAATCTGATTTTAGCTCTGTTGTTTAATACCATCTGTCAGACTGGCATTAATATTGCCCTGGGCGAGGGGGATTCTGTGCAAAGATGCAATATTGGAATAAAAAAGGAGTAAGATAAATTGAAGGTGAATAAAGGTTTTGGACAGCTGTACACATGCAGACTATCTTCATGCATAAAACATGTTTGCTATAGCAGCTATAAAAATGGAGACTTAAAGTTACTGAAGTTGGAAAAAAATTTTATTTAAAAAATCTAATAGAGGGTGTAGATGATATTCAGTGCTTCAGGGATACAAGTCACAACAGCTTAAAGTACACTATAACTTTTTTGATAACTATAAACCAATAGTGTAGAATGATAATTAGATTTTTTTTTTAGCTTACCAAGGACAACAGTACAGAGTTAACACACAGAGTGACACATTTTCAAATTGTTGTGGCAAACAGTTACCACAATATACTTCCATTTGGGTTTCCGTTATCAGATCTAACTCTGATCTCTCATTTTATATCATGGTGAATTCTCTATGTTTGTTTATAAATGAGCCAAAAGGGCATCTTTTCAATCCTAACTAATGTGTCAAATTCTGATCGTATCAAATTTGCTCTTCAGATCAGATGCTTGGTTAAAAAGTAGCTGCTTGAGTATTTATGCAGCATTCACAGAAAAATTATGTTGCCTCCTGATTTGTTTTTTGGCACAGATGAAGAACTTGAAACATATGGTTAATTAACAAGCTTCAAACTCATTAGTTTCTATGTGACTTTTATATTTTATTACATTTCTACATCTCATTTTGAATACATTTTCACTTGTTTCAATGTTTCACCATATAAACTTATTACACTATTACAGTGCTGAAGTAATGAAACTCAAACTTAAAATTCTAAGACAGATGCAAAAAAGGACATTCTTCTTCATTAATTGTGATAAATCAGTTCAGACAGCAGTCATGTCCATATAAATTCATCATGGATACACTACCACATTAAATAATCAAACCAAAAAGTTAGCAAATTGACTAAGGAAGCTAATGAATAGATCTAGCTCTTCTGTGCTAAGGCTTAAGTTAAGTAACTTATACTATAATTTCATTCCTTTTTTTTCATGCTTCCTCAGAGAGTTCTGGAAATCTTGCTGCATTTTTGTTAAATTTGTCCTCCATTATTCATTATACTGTATCTCATTGATAAAAAAAAATAAAAAATGACAGATTCTTCAAGCTATGTCGGAAGAATTTCAATGCAGATAGACTGTTGCAACAAAGCGCTCGGCGATTCATAGCTGAAGCTGAAAGCTCTTTAAATGACAGGGATTTGTTTGTATGTACACTCATCACTTCATGCCTTCTTAATTAGGCTACTCATTCAGCTCACTTTCCTTTTGGTCTGAACACAGCCTTAAGAATAACATCTTTGATGGCAGCATTTTTTCAGGAATGAAATTTTGCGTGTTTGGTTCCCACTAAATCTAGAAATAAGCTCTGTTGGCGCTTTGGCTGCAAGGTGGTCGATGGGCATTTAACTAAACACAGTAAACCTCTTAATGGCTTTTATAACAACTTCAAAATGACACTTTAAGATATCATAACCACAGTGTAATGAAGGAATTGTTGACATATTTCAAGTTTTGGATTTATAAGTAATATCATGAAGAATCCTTAGCTAGTGAAATAAAACCAGCCATTTGTGAAAGCCAGTGATGCATTTATCAAACAGAAAATTGAATGAACCAGAGATTGCCTCCTATTGACCACCTCAGGGGGTTTGCTCCAAACAGGCCTAAATAAGTTTCTATTTGAATCTGTGCATGCAGCTTGTCCAAAGACATTTAGGTTAGGTGAACTGGAAACTTAAAATTGCCCATAGGTGTGAATGTGAGTGTGAATTTGTTTGTCTTTCAAAGGCGTGTCAGAGCCCGGTGACTCTCCTCTAATGCATGCTGGGAGCAGTTCAGTGAAGCAATTTTAACCCTTGACAGATTATGCAGTTATGGATGGATGAATGATTCTGCATACGTTTGGTTCAACAAGCAGGTAGATGCCAACAATCAAGCTTCCAGAAAATTCTGCAAGCATGTTGTTCACTGTGAAAAACTCTTTTATTTTAATATGTGATAAAAAAAAAAAAGCTTGATTAAATTTACTTCAAGCTGTGAATTTAATCAAGAGAGTGGAACAAAACTGTAGCATTAGACTATATTATGAGTAAAAAGTTAAATGACATTTTGTGATTTATCCTCAAAAGACATGCGCTCTTGCTTTGTGGCACCAGATAGGTAATATTTCAAACCCTAATATATTGAATCTATCTATCATACAAATGAGGTCGACATTCCTGGAAGTAAGGCAGGCCGAGAGAGAGGAAACAAAATAGAGACAGACACAATGACCAGAGAGGGCGATGAGATAAGCAGGTAGAAGGGAAAGCATATGAGAGAAAGACAGACACAAAGTCTAATCTGGATGAGTGGAAGAAAAGATGGAGATTAGAAAAACTTTCACACAGGCTTGTCTTCTGCTACATTTCAGTGTAACAATACCCTGCAACGCTAGACAGTGAGAGCTCTTGATGGGCAGGAATGTGGCTCCTGAGAACACCAGGAGATTGGAGGGGACTGAGAGAAGGCAGGAATGTATCAGCTCTTGAGCCAGTGGGAACAGAACGGTGGGAGAGGATCACCGTGACCTGTGCTGACACCTCTGTCATCGCACGTCCTCCGTCTCAGGCCAGGAGAAAACGAGGTAATGGGGAGATACTGAGACTGAAAGAGAGAGAGAAATGTGGGGGTTTGAGGAAATGGGGAGTGGTTTCCTTCATCACTGACAACAGGAGACAGACTGTGCCAAACTCCAGAGGAAGAGTGTGTTACCCAGAGCAGTTTGCCTTAGCAGGACTTCTCATTACCATGAGTCTGGTGTTGTAGGACAGAAGTTCATGTAACTAGTAAGCACATACAAAACACAGAGCTTCAGAGAACATAACTGAAAATCTTTACACCTTAAACTCCATCTTTTTTAACAACTATAAGGCAAAATATTTATTCAAAATCCTGTTGTAAACCATATGATACTGGTCTCCCTTCTCCTGGAGAATATCAAAAAGCAGAAAAATACACTACAATAATTTTGACCCATCACATAGTAACAAAATGTAAAGATAGCCTAAATTTAAATTGCTGTTTTTTCAGATTCTGAAAGGGTCAAATAAAGGCGTTAGATTTAAAAAATTGAACTTTTTTTTACTAACTTTTTGCTATTTTTAGGTAGGGTTTTAAAGGGTTAAAGACTCTTCTCTACAGCACACCAAGTAAGACTGAATGATAGAAAAGTGGCATATTAGCTAGCCAAAAACTTTTTTCTCAGATCCATAGTCAGGGTTCATATCAAGTACATCCAGCTCAGCAATCATCACCTAGAATGAAGTCAGCCTGAAACAGATTCACCCAGGAGGAATGGACTCCATAGGGTTTGCCTATATAATGATGAGGCAATCAGCACTAATAAGCCCTCTCCTTCTCCTAGTCTATTTCTCTCACTAACATTTCCCATCATTTAACAATATCTGTATCGTTAGTCGGCCTGGACTGGCCCCTCTGGACGAATCTTTCTGTGTCAGGACCTGGTGCATTAGACAACCGCTCAGGTGCCATAATTCACCACAGAACGGGCAAAGGGTCAATGGAGAGATGAGGCTTGCTGACTATTAGCTAGTCAGTGAGAGACAGTGAGGTTGTACTAAAGTCACCAGGGGTCATCATTGTTGAACACAGTATTGCTCAGCTCTCATTGATTATCAAAATTAAGGCCTGCTCTTTTCAAATGTATTCAGAACCTACTTGGATTCTTGGCAGATTACATTCAAATAAGGATAAGCCTGCTCACTCATCTACATCAACATAGACAATCCCTTATTTGATACCATTCAATCTAATAAATACAAACACCTTTCTGTCTTTTCCTTTATCGAGGATTCTGACACAGACAAAGCTCTCCTGTCAGTTTGTAGTAGACCAATTTCTTCAAACAAAAGGAGTTAAATCCAAAAACTAACATCACGTTGCCTGTGAGTCAGCTAAATGCTGTATATGAATAAACCTAACCTGAAACATGGAGGAATGTGTTGTTTTAATTATCCTTAAGACAAACTTTTCAAACAAAGGTTAGAAAGGTGAAACAGAGGTCAGTAACTGTCCTAGCCGCCAAAGTCTTGAACGTCAATCGTTTTGGTTGAGCAATAATGAGAACTCATGGAGAGCAGATAGCATACGTGTCTCAGGCCTGTGCTCATAGAATCACATGTGTACCTGGAGAAATCATGCCCCTTAAGCTTCCCACCAATCCATTCATGAATCATCAATAAAAGTACAATGTTAATTGAGTAGTTGTGCTAGCTGAGTCATCTTTTAGCTACTTGAATGAGCTGAGTAACACAAACACTTGACAGTCTGCTAGTAAAGTGTGCCAGCAAAGCAAGCATCATTGTGATGGTCTTTATGCACAAATACGTAATGCTTCTTACATTGACTGTTATGTACCCTTAGATAAACATATAGATCATGCCACTAAAACAGTGGAGATTGTTATTCAGTACAAAAGTTGCTGAAATAGTTAAGAGCGTGCTTTTGAAGCCAATAAAGAGTTATGTGAAGAATGTGGCTTATATGTTTAAAAATCAGCGACACATAACAGTCCTCGAGGCAGGCCACTCATGGATTCTGATAAGACCCATGACATATTCAGTATATTACACTGAGATAACGGAAACCATGCCACAAAAGCATATTATATCATTCACTTGTTGCTGACGGGTAATTTTATCTATGTTCATGTCTCTAACTTTGTACATCAAGGGGGAAAAAAGTCCATTGAAGAAAAGAGTGGCTAAGTCCTGGCTGGCAATTCAAGCGACTCAAATATCTGTTAACAGACTGTTTCCTGGCAGAGTTACATCAGCTCTGGCACCAGCCAAGCACACAGAGAGAGACATTAGTCAGCACTATTCTCTTACCAGCCTCAGTTGCCGCAGTGCATAGCTGGGGTTTCACAAACCAGCTGATACCTTACAGTCACTGTCATTTAGTGCAATATAGGTCATCTACAAATGGGTTTTAAAAAGAGAGAAATATATAGAGATGACAGACAGACAGACAGACAGATAGACAGATAGATAGATAGAGTCAGCTCATGCATGCGCATGATGGTGTACATTTGTCCAAACTCTCCCTGGCTGCTGCACAAACAACCAGTCCATTGCAAACCGACCAGTTTCCTCGATAGGGCTCATCATTCTATGGCAAATTGCTAAATGTCAGCATTGAAAGCAAGGTGACAAGGAGAATGCAGGCATGAATTCTCAGCTTGTAATCTGAAGCTAGATGTGTCACGCTCTGGAGTTTTATCACCGACGCAGCATGGGATGAATTCCACCATTTTCTCTCCACAGGGCCATGACAGAGCTCTTCTTTCTAGCAGGCCCCGCAGGGGAGAATGAAGGAAAGGGAACCCAAAGAAGAGAGTACAAAAAGGGAGGATTGGATTGACTAGGAGCTGTTGATAAACTTTCAGAATAGTTCACTGTCGGAAATACCTCACTGGACCCATCAAATGTAAGAGAAGGAAAAAAAAAGTTATAAAAAATAGGAGCAGACTGGTAGAAGATAAGTGAATGATTTTCTTTGCTGAATCAGAAGGAGCTGAGTGAAACATGACAGTTTCAGAACAAGTGCTGTTTCACTCTTTTGGCTGGGTTTCAAATTATTTCAGTAATCTTTACAGACACAGCAAATTACTATATATTACAACATGGCTTACAGCTGTTTGATAGCATGTATTACATAGAGCAGCATCATGCAGCACTTTATGCTTACACAAGTAATAAGTTATACAGGGGTCTCTTAAACATAAGGTGACATGTTTTAACTGTATTACCAATCAAATGAATCATCAAAAATGCTACAATCCATCAAACAGAGTTTGGGGTTGTATTGCTTCACAAAAACCTGACAGAATCTAATAACTCAACTTTGCAAAGTAATGCTTAAATAATGACTTAATACTAATTATGATGGTTAAGGAGTGTTATTTATCCTTTCTCGATAGTAATTCTCTAATTAGCATATTTTCATTATCTTGGTAAATGAATATTTTAAAGGGTCTGTAATAGACATGAATTATTAGCCTATGATACAGTGATGGATTTAAAGGGGGACCACACTCCATTTGTGTCTCAATCCCTCCCAGGATGACATAAATAATTTGTAGAAAGCAGCCATTCTGTGAGTTCTTTGGAGTGAAAAGAAACGAGTATTGGAAAACTGAATGAGAAAGCCAAGCCTACTCAGTATCATATCCTCTTTATTGTTTTGTAACCACTGGTGAAAAGATTCACATTTTGCATTTAATTTAATAAAAAAAAACATAGTTGTGAAAAACCAAAAAATACCAAAAAACCCATGTAGGCAACCTTGTCTCATTAGCCAGTGATGAGTCTCTTGAATTATCTTATCATAAAATTCACAGCGCGTAGACTTGGAAAAAAAGGGGTAATTTCTCCGTCTGTCTCTCCAGATGTCACTTTAGATTTTTCTTTCACTCTCCAGCTTCACTTTCTCTGGTCCAGCTCTAAACAGACTTTGTCAGAATAAGACGAAAATAAAATGATTTATGTTGTCCCCCTACCCACTTGTTCAAAGTAATGAGATTCCATATTTCAACTCACTTGACAGATGGATTGGAAATTAAAAACCTTAGATAAGTAATGCCTTTTTGATGTTGGACTGTGAATTACTCACACAGGCTGATTGATTTCAAAACTCTTGTGACAAAGTGCACATGCTGTACAGGGGACAACATGCCTATAGCATTATATGGCCCATATTACTTAATGTGGAAGGTCTGCCTTTGAGAATTCACAGGAAGCCCTATTTTCATTCATTGTGGCACATTAGAATACTTTAGGGTCGATATTTACAGGAGTGACTGTTGTCAAACGAAGAAGAGATGCAATGCATAATGTAGGAGTAGGCATTTCACCTTGATAATGACAGCAGAGCAACATTAAGTGTGGTATTTCCCTTCATGCAGGTGCATACAGCTGGATTTCAGAACATCCGCTGCAGTGTGACAGCTTTATGAAGTACAAAAAACACCATTAGAAACATTTTCATGATATAATTATCTAGAAGATATTTGCCATAATAGAAGATTTTTTAAGAGCCCTCCACTTCGTGCTGCTCCTCTGCTGTGATTGGTACAAATTCAATGAGGGAAATCAATAGTGTATGATGGCTTTTGCTCACATATTATGAATTTACTTCAAGAGTATCCTTCATGCAAAGGAATAAAAATCCCTATCATTTTATTCATTTAGTGTGCTGTAGTCATCTGAGCTATGCACATTATATCATTTCTGCATGTGACCTTTGCAAATTCTGCTCTTGTTCTCCCCATAAGCCAGCGCTACGGCACTTTTATTACCTGCAGTCAGCACCTGCAGTCAATTTGTGAGAACAGACAGCTGTCTATTGCTTTGGAGGAGACGGAGTGAAAATATCGAACCGGTTCATTCCACCAAGAGACAACACCACCAACATAACAGTGATTCATCAAAAAAGTGCTTGATGAGCAGAGTCTTCCCACTACTTTCAATTTTTCATCAAACATTTCAGGCGCAAAAAGTAATGCCCTGAATGAAGCAGAGGTGCGCAGCTATCTGAATGAATGGTGTTAGTAGTAATCCATGCTGTCACCTGCTGCTGAAAGACAGAATTTTTAAACAAGAAGCAAAGTGATTGATTATGCCAAAGTGTTTTCTAGAGGTCATATTGATTGGGGGGGTTTTAAAAGGTAAACTGCTGTTTTTTTACAACTTGACAAAATGGCAGGACCCCACAGACATTTATGGGTTTTATACAACAGAATACATGGAAAACTGAGAAAGGTGTGGGATTTTGCTTGGACTATAAAATACTATCTCGATGCTGCTGAAGGCTTGAAACAGATTTGATCATCTTTGGTTTTTCCTTTATTATTTTATTCTTTTCTTTGTAAAGAAAGCCTGAAAACCAGTAATGTTTGAGTAATGTTTGAGTATCATAAGGACCACAGGTGTGCAATACGTAACAACCTCCCTCCCCCAATTCATAGGAGAAACAAATTAAGGATTAGGAAATCCAAAATTTCCTAAAAATAAGTGGAGAAATCAACATAAATTCAATGTGTTTTTCCCCATAAATAAGACAGACAATTCAGTACACACATAAATACATACAAATGAATAAACATAGACGGATAACAGAGGCTGCCAGCAATACCTACCTTATACCAGAGTGTCTGGGAAACAGTGGGTGCTGTCATTAGGCATAAGGAAGACATCTAGTGATTTATTACTTGCTTCATGCAAAACCCTGCTATTAAAACTCTTAAAAGCCATTAGAGAAATCCATAATGAACCTCACAAGCAGCAGGTGTACATGTGGATCTGGCTCTAGGAGATGACACGAATAACACTGCTGCATGACAGTGTGGGACTGTGTTATCCATTAGCATCGCTGCCACAGTAGTCACTACCATTCTGCTACTAGCTAATGCTGGATGGTATTAACTAGTTGACAGACAATTTTGGAGTGACGTCTTGCTCCACTTAGCTACATTTGATATTCGGTACAACTCAGTTGCAGGCATGGCACGGAGGTGTTAGTCAAACGTGGTGTGACAGTATTGACTGCAGCCTGTTTACTGAAAGGAGTTCAGAACAGGATCAGCTAAACATACATTATGGTAGATCAATACTGGCTGAAGAACTGAGCAATGGGCTTAATATTATTCTAGCTTCAATGCCAGCTTGTGTTTGGTCACTTAAAACTTCCCTTCCTGCAGCCCCCCCTTCCCATCTCCAGACCAGTAACTGCTGGAGGGAAGTTATTCTTCTGTGGTGCAACAGATTGATCTGGTGCAAATCTGGTCTGAGGCTAAATAAACACATATCTTGAGACCAGCTGGGAAAAAAGAGGGGGAAAACAGCAAATGTAAAAGAGAGAGCAGAAAAGAAGGCAAAGAAAATGTGTATTTGGTCTCCTGGGTCTTGGCTCCTCATCATTATAACCTTAGTCATACTTCATACTTCCTTTCCTTTTATCTTTGACTCCCTCCATCTGTTTCTCATCACGTGAAAACCCAATATAAATACAGTACCAAGCCTGTGCAGTTCACAGAGTACTACACAGAGCTCTAGTGCATGTGATTTCTTGAGTGTATAATAGTATATGCTTTCAGTAGTTTTTTTTTGGCTTAAAATGAATTTTTACTCAAGCCTCTATCTCTATTGCACACTGCACAGCCGTGTACATCCAAGATCCAGTGATGTATAATGTATTCACTACATGTGTGTTTAGAGTCCACATACAAACTGAATGACAGAAATACAGACCAGGTAACTCCTTGGACCGCAATCATTTAATGTAAGAACACAATGGTCATGTAGCCCAACTGGGAAAGCAAGGTTCAGGACAACTGACCTCTAAATTCCCTATCAAACACAAAAACAAAACAAGTGTGTTCATGCAAGGGTCATAGCTTTTCCTGCAAATCTCGCTGCCTTTAGACCACTCAACCTGCAAGGTGTGTGGGTAGTTGGAGGACCAATCCATGGGGAGAGGGACATAGAAATGAAGTATGTCCTGGGTGGCTGTGATTGCCCCTCCACGGTGCACCTCGTTCCTTCTTCCGGGGTATGCAACCATGAAGTCAATCAGCACGACACAAGGACATCAATCACTCAAACTCCCTTTGGGGTGACCTGTTTGCACCTGGATAGCATACAAGGAAAATGAAAGAAGAAGAAAAAAGAGGCTGCATATATTTCTAGTGAGGGCAGTGGCTATGGAGTGGGTTTGTTCCAGCCCATTTCTGCTCTGGGTAGCACAATACATGCTATCACGACATTGCATTTATCACTTCAGTCCTCTTTTTAATCTAATGGGTTTTCAAATTGTATTCTCTGATTTAAATGATAGATTTTTTTAGACTATAATATCTCCCAATTCCATATTCTATCAAAGGAGAGAATATAATTTTATCCTGTCTCGATTATCCCACATCCAGTTTTGCGTCCTTCTCCAAACAAATCTCCTGCTCCAAAGAGCCCTTGGCCCCATTAATAATTCCCTCTCTAATCTTCCCCTTCCATCTGATCAGGTCTTTTCTTCACAGCCCCTCTCCATTTCTCACCTGCCCAGAAACTCCATCAACACCTCCTCCTCTCCCTCTGTGCAGGGTTCACCGCTTTTGATGTCCTGTTGTTAGCTTAAAATGAGTTTTAACAACTGTATAATCTGAAATAACATTGCCTTGGACAATTCCTGGAAGGATAGGCAGAAAATAAGAAGAGATGAAGGAGAAGAAAGAGCGTGTTCCGAACTAATGCATGTTCCCCGGATGTGTAATGTAATCATTTTTGTGAAAAGGAGCAGGAGAGTATAAGGGCAAGGAAAAAGGATGAAGTGGATGGATGAGTATGGGAAGAGAGGATGTGAGGGCAGGGTAGAAGGCAGTGAATGGAATGAGTGAGAAAGTAGAGAAAGAGGGGAAAACAGATGGAGCCAAGAAGAGGTTGGGCTGATTTAATCTATTCACAGACCCTGTGGTTGCTTCACTCTGACCACTTTGACAGGCAGAAGGGATTTGGCTCACTGATCAAAATTATAATATTATGCCCTTCTCGCATCTCATTGGCAGATGGCATGCAAGTGGGGACTTCCCCGCTAATGGTACCACTGAATATGTGATAGGAGTAAATGGTCTATTAAAGAAAAGTTCTTAAATTAGTCTGACTTTGACGCTACGGTGCAACTTTATTACCGCCACAATCTTTACAGTATGAAAGAACCAACTTTAAAATATTCTATATATGAATTGTTGATGTGCCCAGAGTTTAGAAGTATGTCTGTGAGCTTGCATGCTTGGCTGGAAGTTCTCTGATGTTTAATTCATAATAATTATGCAACTCAGCACTGAGCTAGCCTTTGCTCGACCTCAGTAATCTTTGAGGATTTCATTATTAGAGATTGCAATCTCCGATACTGCAGAGGAAAGATGACCACACTGTAATTCACTCTACCATGACTCATCATTACACTCCGCAGCTTCTGCAAGTAGCTGCACCCACCTCCTTACTGTCCTCATCCCCACCAATTCCCATTTCCTTCTTCCTCTTTACCTAGCATTAAGTAGCAGGCCCTCCTCCCTCTCCATTCAAACCCTCAGTATTGGATGTCACTAACAGCACTTACTGGTTCTGCAATACAGCAAAGAAGCCTGAACTGCTTGTCTGTCAGTCCCTGGTGTGGTCAGAGTAGGAGGGCAATTGTGGCCATGCCATTGATCGTTAGAAGTAATGGATCTGACTTTGGCTGATAATGTATGATGTAATTGTCAAAGGAGTTTAATTATATGTGTATTACACGGAGCACTGAGTATTCACTCTCCCTCCTCATTTACTGCACATTTTATGTGAAGGCCATATGGAAAATGTTTGGTATTTAAGCGAAAGACTAGGTTTGTATGTGCTGTACTCTTGAGACACTAAATATAATTGAAATTGTTTGATACAATCACACTTATTTGAGTTGTAGCAGAAGAGTGAATACCGATAAGATACAACCATATGGATATAATTTGTTTGAAGGTATAATGAAAGCTCCATCCATCCATCCATCCATCCATCCATCCATCCATC
>JBAMIG010000021.1:10845468-10866957 GCA_037177335.1 Kiunga ballochi | reverse complement strand
TATATCATTGAGTGACATAAACATGTGGTTGTATACACATAAGAGCTAATATAAAGATATCAAGGGACAAAATATTTCCAATTAAAAGTGGGCCAAAGACTAAAGCCTGTGGAAGACCAGACGTCAATATTTAGTAGTATAAACATTTATTGTATTTGTTAATACTAACACAAGTTTGAAGAGCGCAAAAAAGCCAAATTGCTTAATGCAAAGATGGCCTGTAAATAAAGCTGAACTGAATTGAACGGTGTGACTCAAATTATTAAAAGAATTAACTTTGAGTTAAACAGTAGCCTTTAGCTCAGTACTCTCCGCTTTATTGACTCGTTTGTGGCAGTTGCTTTTTTCTGGATTCAAGATCCTTTTCCCAAAGTCTTAACCGATGTGGACATATACGGTGCTTCTTTACTTCCAAAAGAGGTGCACTTGAAAATCATGAAAACACTTTATAATACATAAACATAACACACATAAACAAAGGCATGTAGGTACAAAGACTGTTTATAGAGACTAACACAAAGTCAGTGTGTGGATATCCAGTTCTGTCCCTTTATCCAATCACTTCTTTGCCAATGCCCATTGGTTCTTTAAAGATAATGTCAAATCCTGGTTAAATTCAGATGAACGTTTTGTTCCATTCTTCAAAAACATGCAGTGCCACAGTTTGCTTGCTAGAGCCCTTCGTAAGGAGGTAGGGCCAGGGGCGGTGAGAGGAGAGAGGAGGCAGCGATTCACATGAACATACACGAACATGCTGCTGGAGACTAACACAGAGAGACAGTGAGTGACATCATGTTATATTCCAGATGAAATTATCTCTGTTGTTCGTTACACAGTGATACCTTAATTCCTTCAATCTAAAAAATGATGAATTTCCGCTTGTTGTCACTTTAAAGCCATTTTTACACTTATGTGGACTTCATACCAGAGGGTTAATTTCCATCCTAAGTCCTATCCATTTGATTGAGCCATTTTTATATCCCAGTTTCCTTCACAGTATTCCCAGTTCCATTTTACTCTCATTCATTTGAGTCAACTAACCAGCTTTAAATAACACATTTAGTTTGATATATAGCTAAATGAATTTTCAGAAATATGATTTGTTTAATGTAGCTACAATGATGAACCTCTATTTAGCAAACAATACCATTAACTTTTAGCTTTGAGTAGTTTGTGCTCGTTTGTCCTGACCCTACACACAATCACACAAAGCATGGCTGATGTAAGCGTCCTTGTCATCAATCTCATTGTTGTATTTACCATCCACCACGTTCTCTCTGTCATGTTAATAACCAGTGAACTCCTTGAACCACTCAGGCTTCTACATATACGAGGCAGGCTGACCGTCTCCTTCTTGCAAGACCTCTGGCAGAGCATTTGATATCATGTAAAAAGCGGATTTGCACAAATAGCTCCATAATCTCTAACAGCCAGTAACAGGGTGACGTAACTGTTGCTGTTAGAGAATAACGAGGCAATATGGAGGTGAGTCATTCCTCAGTGAGAATGGGGTCTTAGCCAAAGACTTTAAGCAGATAAGCCTGTTTGGGCTAATGAATGGGCAGATTCTGAGATGTCATCTGAGATTTCTCTTCCTCACATAAATAGCAAAAGGACATTCTGAGGAAGGGCACACAAATGCACCAGCACAAAACCATTAGAGTCAATAAAGGAATTAGAGAGTATGTCATTTTACAATTCATTCAATGTTGAATCTTGTTATAATTCACTAGCTACTTTATTATAAATATATGAGGCATACAAATAAGACAGCCAAATGTCTTTGATGTACACCGTAAAAGGATCTAGCTTGCATAGCTATCCAGTCACAGTTGCATTATATCAAAGCATTACTATCAGCACAGAAACATTTGGTTTTCACCACTCCACTCTTATTAAGAGTGAAATTAAATGAGATGGAAATGAGTGAGAGCTGCATATTCAACTCCTCATAATACTGGTTCTGTGGACTAAGATAGGAATCGGAGAAAAAAACAAAATGCACAGTTAGTTTGGACCTCAGATGTTCAGTGTAAGAGCTACTCGTCTTATCAGTCACATGAAATGGCCCTCTAATTGGGGACGTGTCCCTACGAAACGTGTATAAATTGAAGGTAATTGCTTTTGTATGCATGGAAATGCTAATTTTCCTTCATAATGGCTATCAAGAGAAATATGCAAACTAGTTCAGTGGGTTCTTGTATCATGAACAAGAGAACAATAAATAAATGCAGGCCTTGCACACAGTTTTAATGTAAAGCAAATGCAAATTTGAGATGGGACTGCTATATCTCATCCTTTCAAGTGATACTATGGTAATTACTTACAAAGACCTACACAACTGCAGCCTTCCCGTCTTGTGTTTTCTCTCCAGAGAGTAGAACATGGACATAAAATGTAGCATCAGAACACTTTCTGAACCAATGCACCCACTTGAGATGCTGACTGCCTGTGATAACTCCTGGGTTCAACGTCCCATAGGCAGAGATTTGCAATAATCCATTCTCCATACAGATTTCTCCCACGGAAGCGGCTTTATCCCATTATCACAGGCATTATACAAATGTATACTGCTGTAATCCACACACTTAGAGCCAGATGCTTTTGGAGACAGCCATGTTTTCAGAGACTAACAGCCCTATATACAGAACAGCACACACAGAATCAGCCCAGAACAAGTGAATACATGCTCTGGGGGTAATGTATGTTATCACAACACAACAAAGTTTGAATCCCAATTAGTTAGCTTGTGTGACTTGTGCACACATGTGTTGCTGCAGTTCTAACTGAACTATTTTCAGAGGAAGATGTGTATAGAAAACTTGGCCTAGGCAGTATGGAGATGTTTAACATATCCAAGATCTCCAGCAGAGACAAACAGAGACAGAAGCGGGTCATGGGGGAGGGTGATAGCCCTGTGAACTCAGCAGGTGGTTGACTACGATGTGATAACTAGATGTTCAGGATGACAACAGCAGTGGAGCTGGCCTGTCCCTAATGTACTGTATTTGCCTAATAACACAGCAGGCAGCAGAGGTCTGGGTATGATGAGGAAGAACCTCACACTCAAATCACAAACACATAAAACGACACACAAGCATGCATCATATACCCTTCAGGCCATGTGACCCATGAAGGACAAAAGAAAGAAAACAAGAGATAAAAGAAGAGAGCATCTAACAGGATACACAAATAATAATCTAGCGAATTACATTTTTCACAGAAGCATTTTAATTGGGAAAAATCTGTGCGCACCAGATAGGCTTTTTGCTCTGGCATCATCTTGTGCACATTATTAAGGTGAAGCTTGCCAACTGATGCAAAAGATTTATGCTTCTCTGGGTAGCACAGGGCTGTGGGAGACATCATCCACAGATGTGCACAGCTCACCACTCTGCCACCTCTATAATTGACATCTGCATGTAAGAGAATGGCAGCAGCACCAGTCTGTGCCATGTTTCTGGGAAATAAGGCAGAGAATAAGCAGTGCACATCCTAAGAGGTTTACATCAACTGTCTCTGTAATGCCTGCGAGTGCTCCAGCATTAATGGAACATATTATGCCTCAAATTAGAGAATCATATACAGCAGCTGTTGATCCAATTTGGATGTGGCATTACAGCTAAAACAAGTCCCTTCAGGGCAGAATGTCTAGTTTTGGTTTAAATGGCAAGATTCTGATCTCTTCAGCTGGCGTCCTTGGTGCATTTCATAATTTTATGTAAAAATGCTCCATTATTTTAGAAAGGATAAAGACAGGCCTCAGAGGATGGAATTGTAGAACTAACTACAACAGCATGATCAATAGCACAAAGCAATCTGCAGGAGCTTAGAGGCCACTACAGTCCAGTGATTTAATCCATACAAGTGCATTGTGTTATTGGTTCAAATCTTAGGATATTGGATTCACTCAGTTGAAACAAAGTGTCACAAAGTTGGTTGATGTCTCAATGTTTTGTTTTCCTTTCCTCATTTGTTTCTTTTGCAAAAAGTGAATTTTACTGAGCAGTAAGTGGGTTTTTTGTGATATAAACATACAGTTTATACCAACATCTCCTTAAAAACATGTGACAAATATCCTAGTAATATTTATTTCAGAGGGCATATTGTCTGTCCTGTTATCTTGAGTCATTGTATATACAGCACACTGGACAAAATGAACTTCTACCTTCAACTGGGATTAAGCACAGACGCTGTAACTAATCAGATTTCTGCTATGGAGAGAATTCATCGAGATTTACATTGGGCTTCTCTCCATTTGGGGTTAATGAGTGTCTTCCACAGCCTCCTCATAGCTATTTCATACCGAGGGGATTTGAATAATTCCCATTGATAGTTTCAAAATCTCAAATGAGACAGGATTAATCAAAAGCAGAGAAAGTAAAGCTGATGAGGGTAAGGTGGCGCATGAGGATGAGGAGGTCCAAACCAAGAGGAAGGTGACTGGTTATACACAGTGGGAAACATATGCGTACCATTTTAATTGCTGGTGGGGGTCTACTCTGAGTGGCTTCACACAAGAGCAAAAAGGATTTTTGGAGCTACAAGAACATTTTGTTTAAATTGTTTTAATCAAAAGACATTTCTACTTGATTTTAAATATTAAGTAGAGCTGGAGCACCTTTTTGTTATCCATTTAGTATGGTTCTACTTAATTAGAGATTAGTTGCTCTCTTCTAGTTTTTTTTTTCCAAGGAAGTTGCAGAGCCTGCAGTCTGGCATGACCTAAAAGACATGGTTAAAAAACACCTAAAGCATAGTTATAGTATGTTTTATTTGTAAGAAGCGAGGTTGCAGACAGCCATTACACTATTTAAAACCAATGTGTGTCTATTTTTCTAGCATTTGTTCATTCATCTTAAACAAGTCAATTTCATTATTCACAGCAGAGCTTTTGAAAAAAACATGTAGAAGTTGAGCTGTTGCAGGGTTGACAGCCCTGTGTGGTATGGGCATTGGTATTTAAGTTCGCCTGGATAAATCATTTACGTCAATTCACTTACTGATGAGGCATGAATACATATGGCGAATTCGGTTCAGATGTGATTTATTTTAATTGTCACACTGGGACCAACTATTGCACTCCTGCAGAATGGGTCACTGCATTGGAAAATTAAAGCAGACGCTCCAATTTGAAATCTATTTGTATATTCTGGCCTGTGGGATAAGGATGTGCTGAGCACATATAGATGGCCTCCCTGTGCGACTCGAACTTATTCTAAACCAGAAACCAGTCACCTAGGTTCACTGCTTCCTCCCAGGCGTACTCTGGCAACGCGCTCACTCTGAGGGAACTCAAATTAAGCTCCAGCAAAGGCACAAGTCTTACATGAATGAGTATGTGGTGTCTGAAGTGCCATGTGTGGTGTGAGGTCAGCAAGTGTATGGCATGCCAAAGGCTACTTATGTTCTGGATTTCCTGGGCTCCATTTCCATGGATCATTTAATGCTTTTCCTCATCCACTTTTGGGGATATCTCAGTAAAAGCTGTGGCTAGCTGTAGCTGTTGGCAGTGAACCTTACTCAACCTGGGACTTGTGCAATTAAAGTTGCCAAACTACTGTATAATCATGATTCAGGACTGCTGCTGCTGCTGCTGCTGTCTATGTCGAGCTCAGTTATCGTCTAAACAGCTGTTTGACAAGTAGTAAGTGTAGAGTAAAAAATTTATGACAGAAGATCCAACTTTTATGTTTAATTCCCCAAAGATGTGCTCCCTGGTGACATGTCACATCTACTGGCAGGGAGGCCAGGACCCCACAACCTTGTCTGACAGGTTAGATTTATAAAAGTGCTCTTTCACATGGCCTTTTGTCTTCTGTTGTCATCAGTGTCTTCTCCACTTTGATGTTTCTTTCAGTTTGGGACCATATTGTTCCAGGCCAAATATGAGCTCACTGAACTCCATTTAAATAAGAACCATGGGTCATAATATAGTTTTGGTAGCTAAATTTATTTTTTCATATGCTTTCCATCCTTTGCTACTGTTATTTCATCTAATCTAAGCACCACATACTATAGAGTGACAGTAATGTGTAGCTTTAATATTCATTGGGCTTTAGATAGGCATGGTTGAGAACAAACAAAAATAAAAAAAAAGAATTACAGGAAAAATGTAGCCAAAATTTAAAAATTTTACATGGAAAAAAAGTCAAGTCAATTCTTTGTTTTCTGTATATTTATATCATCGCTGCGCTACTAATGAAAAAGATAATGAAAGCAATGTTATCACATATAAACTAGAATAAAATAAAATAAATAAACCAAACAAAATGAAAATAAAAGTAAAAATGTATTAAGCTAATTCATTTTCTTTTAAAAAATCTAATTAGATCTCTTGTAGTCATGCATGACACAGCTAGAGATGTGTGTAGAAACAATAACTAATGGAAATAGTCAGTCAAACAATGAGAATATAAATTAAGAGAAAACGGAATGAATGAATCATTATCATAGTAAGCAAGCTCCAAAGAATGGTCTATTTTCAGGTAAATTATGCTGTCTGTTTTTTTCATCTTCTCCTGTTAAGAATACATTACAAAACATACAAGCTGAACAAGTCAGAAGAATGTGAGACGTGCACTTTCACACAGCAGATAGTCCCTTCAAAAATACCAGTTTAAGTGCCGGAAGGCTCCTGTACCGTCTACCAGAGGGTAGCAGATGGAAAAGTCCTTGTGCTGGATGAGAATGGTCCTTAATGATACTGTGTGCCTAATGCAGACCCCTGCTGTGGGAAATGTCCTGGATGGAGGGGAGAATGCTGCCAGTGATGTCCTCTGTTGCTCACACCACCCTGTTTTCCAGCTCTGAGCAGTGCAGTTCCCATACCGCACTATGGTGCAGCCCGTCAGCCGGCTCTCCGTAGCAGTTAGTGAGGATGCTGGTACTCCTTCCAAACTTTCTCAGGAAGTAGAGTCTTTGTCGGGTTGTCTTTACCACAGTGTCAGTATGCAGTGTCCAGGACAAGTCCTCTGTAATGTGGACACAGAGGAACTTGAAGCTGCTAACTTGCTCCACTTTAGCATTGTTGATGTAGAATTCTGTGTGCCTTTATCATTTATACATCCTACCAAAGACACTGATAGCTAAATGCACTATTCCACGTTATCACGTAGTCTTAAATCTTAAAGACTTGATAGCTCAATGCAACGACACAATATTTCAAGCAAAATTTTCTGTAAAAGTAGAAACATCAATGAGTAAAATCACGCTTCAAACTCTAAATATTACATCTGAACAAGATTCAGATTAGTAGCCTATATTCACTGACAGAAATTATATGAGAAAGGAATCCATGTCCTAGATAAAACTAAAACAATAACCTTTTCTTTACTATTCTCAAAATCCTTTATCATGAGCATTGTAAAAGACTGATCAAAGACAGTCCACACCATCTGCTCTGAGAACAAGTACAGCTGCCTTTATTCTGTGAGAACTTTAAATAAAGTATTTTAACTGTGCTATGAATTCTTTCACTTCTAAATTAGAAATTACTTGCTTCCAAGTGAGCTTCTT
This sequence comes from Kiunga ballochi, assembly GCA_037177335.1. NCBI lineage: Eukaryota > Metazoa > Chordata > Actinopteri > Atheriniformes > Pseudomugilidae > Kiunga > Kiunga ballochi. Next base: position 10,859,439 of record JBAMIG010000021.1, on the reverse strand, counting down.
TTCGATAATGATCAAGCATAACTAGAATGAGCAGTGAGTCTAAAATAATGAGATCCTGTTTCCTGTTCAGTCTACCTTTGCTTTCCAACATTAAAGTCAAGTTTAAGTAGAGAGAGAGGATGATAGATTAGTTGAAAAGGTTTTCTGACAAGAAGCAGAGAAGGAGATAAAGAGAAAAAGAAACCGACGAGCAGCAGCTGTTCCATCAAACCTGGATAAAAGTGCTGTGTAATACCCCCCTATCCTCCACCCTTCCCACCCCCTGGTGAAATGCTGCAGAACTGATCCACCCCCTTCTCAAGCTGACATCCCAGCAAAGAAAAAAAAAAAAAAGAGGACAAACAAATGAGATCATGACAATTGGAAAAATTCTCTGAAATGTCATTCAAATCTAAGAATAAAAAGGAAGGGAAATCAATTATCCAGATTGTGACCTACTAAACAAACTATGAAAGCTCAGGAAATCTGAGGAACAGCAGAAACGAAGGATGTTTTTTTCATCTGGCGTTTCATCAACTTTGCTTTGTCCCCTTAGAAACATTTTGTTCAGAGACACATCGTCTTCATAATCGTAAGTGTGAGATGTCTGATGTTATAAATGCAAAGCTTATAAACAGGTCAAACAATTTAACACAAAACAACAATGAAGTTTCTTTCTCAAGTGTCTATATTTTAATGGTGGAACAGAAAAAGCATTACTACTACATTACTACTACATTACTACTACTCAAAATGACATTTATGAGAGCTTGTTATATAATGGGTAGAGTTTACAAACAGTTAGTTTCTTTGTTTTTAAGTGGAGTGTAATCCATAAGTATCACTTAGGCCTGAAATATTATATTTGATACTGTTTCTGAGACATTTTGCATCACTTTATGGTAGAAACTTTCCTCAAGCCCTCTTTATGTCCTGCATCCTGGTGAATACCAGAAAGCAGAAGATAACACTGTAATGATTTTAACCCTATTACATGGTAATAAATAGTAAATAAATGGAAAAATACATTTGGTTTCTCTTTCAGATTCTGTTAAAGGGTCAAATAAAGTTTTTGGATTTTAAAAATAGGATGTTTCTGCCCAGTGCCTTTTTAATTCAGACGTTAAGGGGTTAAATACAAAACTATCACAGGGCTGATATTCACAGCCTAAACCCTATAGGGAATATTCCTTTTTTTTCAAACCATTTTATTCTTCTGTCAAAGCAGTGGTGTATATGACAGCTACATGTCTGTAGCTAGCAAGTGTAGTTCATGGAATTTGGTGGATGAGAACAACAAAACAAACAAACAACAAAAAAAGAAGTGTTAATTAGAGGGTTTAAGAGTGCATCATGTTTTCACATTGCTATGTTCTACAAAGACAGCCCAGCTATGTACCCTGTCTTTTTGGTCGTCTTTACACTTTACATCAATGATCCTGCCATGGAGCATAGAGAAAATGAGCCAGACAACATAAAATATTTGTCACAAAAGCAATAAATCTAAAGAAATCTACTTTGTTATTGTCCAGAAAAGATGCATCTCAGTATCTTTATTCTGCAAAAAAATATTTGACTATTTTGATTGACATTTTATTAGATACATTGAATAATATGTGTGGTGGAGTAGTAGAACTATTGCCTCACAGCAAACATGTTGCTGGATTAAGCCTCTGAATGAGGGAGGTTTGGAACAGCGATATTTCAATGCAGGGTTTGCATGTTCTTCCCATCTATGTGTGGGTTTTTCTCCTGGTGCACGATGGGAAGCTTGCAAGTAAGGTTGATTGATCACTCTAAATTGTCCCCAGAAGTGAGAATGAGGCTGACTGCTGACCTGCCTCTGGCTTGCTAATTGCTGGGATAGGCTACAGGATCCCTGCAACCCTGGATTGGATTAAGCAGTTTAAAAAAATGAATGAATGAATGAATGAAAACTTTTAGCATGTGTGCGAGAGAGGTAATTAGGAGGCATGGCTACAACCATTAAACACAAGCATGGATTTTAAATCAGGCGTAATAGTAAAACATGTAAAATGACATCCAGTGGGTGGCAGTGATGAGGAAGAATTAGTCTGCTAACAGCAAAAGTCCATATAAAGAAGAAGGGATTGCTAACAATGTAAGAACATTAGGTAGAATGGCTTGGCCTTATTTATGCTTCTGCTTGAACAACTTTCTGTATTGTTGGCAAACTCCCTTCTTCTTAATATGATTCATTACTGTTGACAGACCAATGCCAATAAATTATAACCATCCACTATGTGTTACTTTTTGTTATCAACTTTAATATCTAATTTATACACACACTCCATGGTAGAGTAGTAGCCCAACTTCTTATCTGTCACACATACATTTTACAAGTTATTCAAGTCAGCATTACCTCATACACACAGGTAAATATATCATCTCATTTATAATATGATCAGCTCACACATACAGATATACAGCACCTCACATACAGTTATGTTATCACTGATTCTAATGTGTGTAAGGAGTCTGCAAGACTTTAGTAGTTTGTGTGTATGTGTGGACTGTCATCAGTTTATATACACAACATGTTTCTCCTGTGTGTGTTTGTACAAGTGATCATAGATTTATATTCAAGATTTCAAAGGCGTGTGAGAGAGGTAAATATGCAGTCTGTCTGATAGGGCACATCATAGTTTACTTAGAGAATTACTACCATGGTCAAGAGCCTTACTCATTAGTTGTTGCTTTTCAGACTCGTCTTTCATTTTAACTACAGATAGGGAGGGAGGACAGCAGGAGAAACTAGAAATCCTGATAATTCTAATGTTAAGCAAGATTTTGAAGTATTTGAATGTTATACATCTGCCGACTCCTCCAGTACCCATTTCTTAGACTGAAAATAAGGTTTGACTGGTGTGAATTAATGTGTTTTGGGTTTTTTATGCTACAGTGCCTTCTACTACTTTTCCATGTTTATAATCTTGTGATTGGTTCTGAGACAGTGTATAATACAGATATGATATCTAGGTCATGGAAGCCCCAATATGGAAACCAAGTTGCCTGCATGATAACCAGTAATCCACTTTGCTCTGGCTCCAGCCTGACCAGTGACCCCTGTTGACCTCTTTGGAATTGATTTTGCGCTTGAACTGAAAGCAGGGACAAATTAAACCAAAATATCAGTGGAAAACAGAAGAGGGGAAGAAAGAGAGTGACAGAAAGAGATAGAGAGGGGAGAGGAAGCAAAAGACTGGAAAATCAAAGCTGTATTGGAGTCTACTGAAAGACTGTATTTAGCCAGAGGACAGATAGATGGTTACAATGACTTACTTTGATAGAACATCTGTAGAATAGCAGGACAAAATGACGAAGGCCTTGTGAAAAGCTGTAATTTAATAGCCTAATTTCCTGCCTTGCCCGGTAGAAATATACGCCTGACACTGACAGCTGATGAAAATGCACCAGGATTTGATTTTCTCCCAAGCGGTGAACAAGTTCAGACCCATCTCTTGCTCTGTAAAGTCCCGCTGGCAATAATCTGTATCTGTGTGTGTGTGGGTTTGTAAAAGGATAGACAGAATTTCAGATACTGTGGTTACTGCTTCCTCGGGGCTAATGACAAATTTAGTGATAATCGTCATGTTTTAATTGATGTTTCCGCACCACTAACTCAAACCACCGGTGGATTACATCAGTGGATGATAGGAGGTAGCTCTGTATCTGCGCGGCTAACAGTTTTCCTCTTTTGCACCAGTTTGCATCCGATCTGTCCAACGCTCAAGGCTATGATGCACAAGCAGTCCACCTCTGGGACAATACAACCTGCTCAGACGCATGAATTTTATTGTACATGCTGTCCCATCTTCATACCACTGCTGCTAAAAAGGCTAAAAAGAAAAACTGAACATACAGCAAGCTGCTTGGGAGGGGTGCAGCGCAGTCAATGTGTTGTGGTATGGAGGACTAATGTATTTATAACCCCTCTCATATGTGCACTGGGAACAAATTAGAGACAAATGAGGCAAGATTTCTTCACTCGCCCCGGAAAGCCATGAAATTAGGGCAGCATCATTTTCAACAAGCACAACATCACAACAGCAAACTAATGCAACTTTAAACATGCTTAGGGAAGTGTCTATACAGCATATGGCACAATGCTTTATTGACCCCACTGCTTACTTTCTGTAATCATGGTACTTGATTTGATTAACTCGTTGACCAAATGTATCAAAACTTACTTCAGTGAGCAAATAAATCAGCTTATTCAGTGTAAAATATGCATTCTTGCACTACAAAATAGCTTTAAATCATCATTAATTTGTCCCAGATTTCCATGTTCTTATGTTAAAACGTCTTGGAGATTCTTGAGAGCTATATAGTGAAAAGAACTATGTGCACTGTGAACCACAAGCAGAACCTGCAACAGGACTATCATTTGGCTCCTTTTTTTTTAACCATTTAGAAATTCTTATAAAGGTTTTTGTGTGTGTATTACTTCTTGTTTTCAAAATTATTCAATGAAATATTTCCTCTTAAAATAGTCTGTATATCTCAACAGTGAAATTGTACTTTGTGGCCTTTTGAGGGCCTATTTAGTTTCCTAATACCTTGATACCAGCTCAAGGCATTTATGTGTATGCATATGCACAATGTTTATAGATACTGATTAAGGATCAGTTGTTACAAGTTTGTAATTGCCAGATTCTCATTGCTGTTCCAAACAGGCTTTATTTTGAAGGGTTTTATCTACATTTATAGAAACAAGTAATATTTTTAGCACCAAATTTTGGCTTGGTACACCAATGTTCATGCTAAAAGTACATTTTTAATTACTAAAAACAACATGTTTTAATCTAAGCTTTATCTTGATCACACATTTGACACAAATTGACTATTTAGGTCACTAAACAACTCCATAGATGTATGTCTCTACAACATAGGGACATCAGTAATGAATCTTTTGTCATTGGTTACTTTAAAAAAATATTGTCAAAGTGACATGGAATGTCACATTTTCAATAGTTCACTTCCAGACACACAGTGTCTGCTCAGCAACAAACAACAAACTCTCTATATATGTAAATCAGATCAATAGGATATCCATGCAAACGGCCTGCAGCTGTGTGTTGCCATCAAGCAGCTCACCTAATGTAATAAGGAACATCAATAGTTGATTTTCAAACCTAGTGGTGCAGAGAAAGAAAACTAAGATGATGAGATTAGCGCAGCTTGCCTCCAACATCAAACTACATTTTATAAGCAGCCACAATTAACACAATCTGTCTTTATAGAAAGGACAATGACATGAGTTGGAGAAAATAAAGTAATAACTTCACTGCATGAGTTGAAATCTGTGGCATTACAAAGACAAACTCCTATTTGTATCTTGGAGTCAACACTGGCATTTGGACGTTTTGATGTGATAATTAATCATGATAAAGTGAAACACACATGTGCAGACAGAAGGTTGGGTATAGTGGCTTACAGATTCATTGTATGTTGCTCTTCAGACAGGCATAATAATGTAGTTTGACAATCACCAGCAGTATATGATAACACAGAATTAGCAGGTGTGCTCTCTGGCAAAAAACACCTCCATTAACGCTACATCCTGAGTGATGTTCCCTGTGGTGGATTAAGCCAGGTCTTAACTAATTATGTTTTTTTTTTTTCTGCTGGGAAGAGGCATGAGTTTCAATGAATACAAAAATTAAATATAGATGGTATTTTATTCAATTTATCATTTATACATATATCTACTGTTAGATTTGGTGATTTTATTATTTTTGAATGAATAATTTCTTTATTTAATTTGTGGAATTTCATAATCATTGCAATTTTTTATACTTTTATGCCCTAATTGCAGACTGCAGCTGTTGCCATCTATTAGTGGAGACGATGTAAACAATTACCGTACAGGTGCTGCTATCTTCAAAATGTCAATTTAGCATAAAAAAAAGTTTTGGTACATTTTCCATGTCAAGACTTTACTGGTTCCTTCAAAACCCCAGTCTCCCATTCATCATGTCATTACCTAAACGATTCCTTTTCTTAAGCTGGCATAGGTTGGTGTTAAACAGATTCCACAAAAATATTTACTTGACAGGACCACACGGTTGTTGCAGATTTGTCAGCTGCACATGTCATGATACATGCCTCTTGTTTCACCGCATTGGAGAACAGCAAATGTATGGTCATGTTCAAAAACCCAGTTGGACATGATTTAAGCTGTTTGACATGGTGCATTATCTTGCTGGAAGAAGCCATCAGGAGACGAATACACTGTGGTCATAAAGTGATCGACATGGTCAGTAACAATGTTCAGCTGGACACAACATTAAACTACTGCAAACAGCCTAGGAGGCAGGATGGACCCATGCTTTAATGTTGCTTATGTCATACCCTGATCCCACCATCCTGAGCCGGGAGGTGAAATCAAGGCTTATCAGACCAGGCAGTCTTTGTTCTTACAACCAAAAAAACATCTGTATTCTCTCAACTACACCTTTGCATGCAACATAGCTGGGAATGTGTTCTGTTTGCCCAACTTCTTGGAAAGCTTATCTTTGCAGATACAGTACACATATTTAAAAGATAGCATGCTTTTATAAACATTACATTGATTTCTACTGACATGTAGTTGGTGTTCTTTGATTAAACTGGTGAAACTATGTAATCTTAGATTAAATGAGTTGTGTTATCTAAAGACATGATATGTGAGTCTGCTATTTGGTGTAAAAAAAAAGAAGGATGTTCATATATTTAGCCTGTAATTATACTACCTCTCTTTCCATAATAAATTTCACTTCAACCCTGTACTTCCCACACAGTCAGACAAAGTAGGAGGACTATCAGGTTTGGGCTCATAAGCCGTACTTCCTGCATAGCCAGGGGCTGTGTTTGGAGTGTTTTACTGAAGGAAGGCATTTCAAGGAGATGAAGCTCTCAGGCCTGTTTTTCTTTTTTTTTTCTCACTATCTCTCTCTCTTGGTTGCATTGAGATTAGTCAGAGCTTGTTGACTCAGCCATTTCTCACTGACACAGTAACAGCCTACCAGTGGCTTTTACAGGCACCAGGTGAACCAATAAAAACTCTGCTTTGGTGTCCTCAGGCCAAAAGGATTGCGATTCATCTACAAACGGCAAGAGAATGAAAAAAAAAGAAACATCCCAGGGGCGTCAATCTCACTCTTTTTTTTTTTTGTTTTAATTTAATACTTCTGTCACTTCCATCCAAGCAAGTTATATACATTAAGAATGATTCTTTGAGAAAAACACATGCAGTTCATGACAGATAAAAAAAATCCCAACAGCTATGAGTGAGAATAAACTTAATTTGAAATCAAATATGTGTTTATATAGCTGTGAGTTAGCACCCTTGCATGTTATAGCAGCAGTGTCTACTGTTATTGTCTTTGGTAATGTGTTTTGGAAGCGCTGTTATTGCTGTTATGGTTTTGAGGCGGGTGCAAATAGCTCCCCCTGCCCATGGACACATAATTGAAGGGCCTGAGGAGGATTATGGTGGAAAAGAAATAAAACAGGGCTTGAAGGAAACAGCTAAAATATCAGGGAGTAGAGGGCGAGGAAGAATATGTTTGGATAGCATTCAGCCACATGTCTCAGATTCATAATTAACTTTTTAGAACCAGAGCTACAGCTACAAAGCTACAGGCCTGGAGCTCATGCCAGCAGAATTATTCCTGTTCACTGGCAGATGTAACTCTGCTATTTCATTATGTTTATTTAGATGTTTCTTGTGTGCCAGCTGGGTATGAGGTAGTTTGGGCAAGCACGTGTTGCCAAACAACTACACCATTTGATTGCAGGAAAGATAAAGCAGTCCATTAAAACAGCATGAAATCTCAGTATGACTGAGAAGGGTAAGTAGTTTCCCGGTTAAATTGTAAAAGTATGCATTATTGTTATATTTTATTCCATTTAATTTTATTGTATTATTTTATTTCTTGCACTCAAAATGTCTATGTTCTATTTTTTAGAAAATTCACTTAAATTCACATCACTTTAGGCACTCACTGGTACTGGAATAATTAGATACTAATTGTGAAAATGAGATGTTTTTATCTCGCAGTTAGTAACTGTGGTTAGTAAATCCTTATCGGAGGTTGCTGGTTAAAAATGTTGACATACCACTTCCGCAAGAAAGTGTTGAGTCATTAAAACAGTAGCAGCAAGATGCTTTGACACACTTTATACATTGATGTACAGAATATATTTTATATATTTTATAGTAGAAAATAGGAGAATAAATCATTTAAGTCCAGTGATATCTCCCCAGACCTGAGGCATCTGTTCTAATCACTGACCAGTGGATCTTGAGTGGCGGGCACATGGCTCTTGTTAATCCCTTCCCTTTCTTTGCAATAAATTATGCATCAGAAAAAAGCTTTTTCCACCTCAATGAATGTGTCCCTTAATCCCTGGCTCCTAAAACCTGTTTAATCTGAACTAAGTCATTAAAACAGTAAAGGGATATCACAAAGGACTTTCAAGCCAATTGGCTTAACGGTAACATGATTAGATCATTGATCTCAGCAAAGCCTTGGGCTTCCAGGTGCGAAATGACTATTTAATGAAATCAGAGAAATCTCGTTACTAGAAAATTACTGATCAAAGTTAAGACCAGGTGACTGGGGTGGCACTGGTATCCATGTATCTGGGCAAAGGTATTTATTCCCCAGATCCCCTCTTGACATTACTGAGAAAGCATGCGACGGGAATTTTAGATTGTGTTCCTAATCCTTCACCAGTCACTATTCATAGCTCCATGCATCTTTAACAGAACTCGTTGATTTAAGGTTTGATAGAGATCAGTGATGAACGCATCCTCCTTTAAGCAAACATAAAATAAGTGGCCTAAAGTTATTATGGTCTTGATTATTTCATGTTTCTTCTCTTAGCCTTTTCTTGTGCTCTTTATTCTCTTTTTGTGCAGTCTAGTGAATCAGGTCCACACCTTTGAAATGATAAGCTGAATGTTTGTTATCACATGGAAATAAAGCTCTCTTGTCTTGTAGCTATAATGCAAATGTTCAGTCACCTCACTTCAACATGTTAATTAAAGAACAATGAACAGCCGCATGCCACGACAAGTATATCAAATATTTATCCACACCACAACCTCACTTCGAACAAAACAATACCTGACACCACTGAGAGGATTATAAGTGTCCTCTTTTATTCTAGAAATAAATCATTATATTGCAAAAGGCCTCTTTTCTAATTAATGAGAAGAGATGAAATATCACTTAATTTCAAATTTAATTATGAACCATAATATTTCCTTCATTGGACCGCCTGGTACTGCTGTGCAGTTTCCTGCTGCTGATGAATACACTTTGTATTAAAAACATGAACATTTACAGTCCCCTGGACTGCACATGAAATTTCCCTTGATGGGAAAATTCTGTAGGAGGTGGGAAAAAGAAGGCAGGTGATACACATACACAGAGACAAAGGTGTTACACACAACATGCTACCATCAAGACTACATAAGATAAAAAGGTTAATAAACACTTGCTAATGAAAATTAATGGCACCAATCATACACAGGCCTCAACACACTTTTTCCTGTTTAATTGCAATGGCTGAGAAGCACTCATTTTAATTACGTTTAATGCAACATTGATGTCCTTCAGTGTCAAGCTCTAAAGTTCTCCCCGTGCATATCGGTACTGATGAGCATTTAAGGCTATTATCATAACCATGACAAAGGTATTGACTTCTGTCCTCATATGAGTTTTGCTTATGCAATAAGAATTGCCATTAATTGGGGTAATGAGGCTTGGATACTGACTTTCAGTGCCACTTTTAGTCTCAATCATATAGTGATGATTTGGCATAAAGATTCCTGGCAGAAGTCCCGGCCGAGGCCATTGCTAATGTACAGTTGCCATTTAGTTCCATTTTACAGCTTTCAAGTTTTTTTTATGCACTTTGCTTCAATTATATGCAAATGCTTAGAACATTTAATTACTGTGTCTCTTAAAAGATTTTTTTTGTTTTACTGTTGTGGAAAAAGCTCCCTTTATTGGACAGCAAAAACTGACATAGAAGCCATTTTCAGCTGGGTTATAATATGCCAATCAAAGATCAATACACACAAACGTAGTCTAAAATGAATTACCCACGATACAGATATTGAAAAGAGATTCATTTGGTGATTTAGTGGAAAATCAGACAATTGCTGAAATTAAACTGCCTGCCAATGACTGTTTGGAGCCATCTCCAGGGAGGGAGTGAAAACACACAAATTGCAACGTGCTGAGTCAGCATTTTGTTTCAAAACTTAGGGGAAAAAAAAAGAAGAAAAAAACACATCCTGCTGCTGGCTACATTTTGATGATGGATTTTGAATAACGTAATATGATAAATTAGCCAACATGTAACGTTTTGCTAATTAATTATAATTAATCATGCTGAAGTTTTCAGAAGTGTAGTCTGCGATAATGTTGTCTGTTTGATGTATTGCACATATGAGGCCCAGCGTGTGGATCAACCCCCGTCTCCGGGCAGAAGTCGTCTCTGCAACTGTGGTTTGTATGTTTCACTCAATGTGTCCTCCTCCTTCGAATCCACAGATGGGACTTCATTTTAATTGACAGTTACCTGCATCCATTCGTCAAGATGACAAGTGTGGGGAGGGGGGGGTTTGTTGAGGTGCACTCTGCATGCAGACAGGGAAAAACAGAGGAAGGCGTCTTTTATACGTGCTTGTTTTAATGTGCTCTCTATGTCATTATCCAGATTTTTTTTTTCGAACAGGTGCCACAGAATTCAGTTTAGGTATCAAAACGCAGTATTGTGAGTTTTGTTGGAGTGTGTTTGTGTGAGTGCAGGTGTTTATGGTTGCAAGGTGCATAACTGGCCCATCCATTGATCTCAAGCGCTTACTGTGAAGTCTAGTCTTTGTTTGCCTGATCTACCTCTCTTGCTGTCCTTCTTTTCACTGTCATTCCCTGACACACGGCTCTGACAGATCCTGAGTGTTGCACCGGTGGGAAAATAACACGAATCTCTGACCTCTTGAACTCCTTCTTCTCCAAAACCCCTGGAGAAAGAATGCTTTAGCTGCCCACTACTTTTCAAATGTCTACCAAGGGAGACGGCTATTGAGAAGAGTGGGACAGAAAGAAATTTGAAGACAGGTATAGATCTTCAGCTGGTGTCAGGTGTGGATATCGAGCAAAACAGCCGAGGATTTATGACTTGCACACTTCATGTATTGTGCATGGACTGCAGAGAATCCGAATGAAGACAGTTTTGTCAGCAGTTCTCAGTTTTGCTTTTTCTCCGGGTTCTTGCAGTTTTAGGTCAGACTGCATACAAAGCTGCTCAGATTTTCTTTTTCAAATATGTTGCACTGTTTCACGCTCAAGATGCCAAAACAACTTGACATGCAAAACACCTTTATTAAATGTGCAAGCTGAGGCCGAGAACAGGTAAACTGACATACTTACAGAATTAAAATATCATCAGATGATAGGCTGTCACATCATATCAAAGCCTCATGAGACCTCCTCACTTTTCTGCTCTCTCAGCACTTGACAAATAGCCGTAAACTTCCCACATCGGGCTGTTTGAAAGCTGAAAGGAGGTTCGTGGGCAGACACAGGAGGGGGTTCTGAATGGTCACATAATGTTGTCTTTGGACCAGCCGAGGAAGCGATGTCACAGATCGTGTATACATTAGAGACCAAGGGGGAGGGGATTGGTGGAGGCCGCTCCACAGCAACAGAGGACAGCCTATGGAAAATAGCCCAGCTGCCCAGCCAAGGCGATGATGTCATCAGATGGAAGCATGCATTGACACGCGCTGTCTCCTCTACTTCATGTGTGTTTGTATACGTCTCCTGCTGTGCATGATGATGTATCTGATGGGAGCAATGAGAAAACCACCTTCCATATGCTGCCTCACCTTCAAGCCGTTCGCAGTTATTCCACACTGATGTTACCCTCTTGAATGATTCTGTCAAGTATAAATTAACTACACAACATGGTACAGATGTGATAATGTCAATACATTGATTAATCAAGCATTGATTGAGGACCATATGCTTTACTGACAATTAATATTGATAACTACGTGCAACCTGTCAATTGAAAAGATTTAATTATATATAAATCCAGCCCAAAATAAAAACAGAAACCAATGTCTTACCATGTGGAACTGGCGACCTGCAGATTTACATCCCACCCCCCTAAGAGCTCACGCTCGCTTTGTGCACCCGCAGTAGTGTATTGTATCACTGTGGCCAGCATCGTAAAGAAGTTTGAAAACGTGTGCAGCTTGCTCTTTAGTCCTTCTTTTCTAATCCGTTTTGGCTGCACAATGGTGCCTTGCTCAACAATAGTAAAAGCACTGAAAAGGACAAGTGCAAGCGTGTCCATGACGTCTGGGTGTTGATTTCATGCACAGGGGGATAAAGAAAAAAGTGTTGTGCGTCCACACATACTATTAAGCACAGCGTGGACATACACGTCTATGTATTATTCTTCTGTTTCCCTTGCGTACAAACAAAGGTATTGCTGCTTAAGTCCTGCCAGCATGTTCATATAATTCAAAGCAAAATAGGAACAACTATGTGTTTCCTTATATCTTAGGTTATCTTGTCACTAATGCAAAATTCCCGAGCATGGAAAACAAACAAAAAAAAAAAAAGAAAAGAAAAAAAGAAATAGACAAAAATACTATGAACTCGTGAAAACCTGTAAACCTGACAGTCTTTTATTAGTAAATAATGTTAAGCTGAGTAAGTAGTCTTTCACAGCTCCCAGCAGCTGTAACACAGTGTTGTTTACCGACACTTGGCCACGAGCAGAGTGGTGGCAGAACCGATTTGTTGCGCTGCATTACACAGACAGATCAACCGATTGTTGACAAACACCTGAACTCGATGTCCGTGTCACCACAGTCATCTCCACTGAGTTGTTTGCTGCTGTGTGGTGATTTGCTCGGGCGACACGAGATGACAGCCATACTTCATTCCTTACTTTCATTGCACCATAAAGCGACCTCTATGGTGGCGGAGGCTGCTGTTTAGGTTATCCTTTGTCATCATTACATGGTCACAGACAGGATAACAGGGATTGAAGTTTTGAGGAGGTGGGGGGGGGACCTTTGGATTTTAATATGTGTAGCCATAGCTTGGCTAGGGGTCAGAGAAGGCCACGAGAATCTTCTCATCTATTCATTCATCTTCATGTACCAGAATCCCTTAGGACAACAGAGGACTTGGGAGCTCAGAGGATAAGCATACAGCCTCATGCCCTGACCGGCATACATGAGAACCAACTATGAGGCAAAGATTTGTTTTTGTTGCAGGACTAAGTGAACCTAAGTAGTAAATGAAACTGTTCTGTGTGAATCTGTGTTTGCAGTAAAACTAGGAGTAATTCTAAAAGGTATGAAAAGAATTAAGCTGAATAAGCTCTCTAAGCTACGGGGAGTCTTTGATCTAAAAATGATTTGTATGCTCTGTGATCACACAGCAAACACCATGGGGTGTTTTTGCAAGTTTCCAAGCATCTGTGTATATTTGCGCCGATCTGTTGTGTGTTTGTGTGTTAAAAGCCTTCAACAGATTCTCTCTGCTCCGCACCTGAAATAGAGACTTCACCTACAGATGAACCTGAGCTGCAGAGTTTTTTTATTTCTTTTTTTCAGTGGGTTGTGTGGGTGAGACAGCATCTTCCATATTTCCCCGACTATGGGAGAAGATCCTTTAGGTCCTGCAGCAGTCTGCTGTGCTACTGGGATAACAAGGAGGGGGGCTCTGATCTCATTGTGCATCAGCTCACTTTGCCGGGAAGGAGCAGGATGATGTAATGCTGTTTGTGCGGCTGCAGTACGCACTTATCAGATGCGTTATGGAAGAAAAAAGGCTTTGCAACCATTGTAATAATATCACCTCTACCATAATTTTATGATGCATCATTTTTAGCAAAGCATTACTGTAACAGTCATCATTATTTCCTACTCTAACGTTCCCTCACTAT
>JBAMIG010000021.1:10831675-10842306 GCA_037177335.1 Kiunga ballochi | reverse complement strand
TCATGTTTTTTTTCCCTGCATGCCTCCATTTCATTTTTTTCAGAAAGGCTTTTCTTCTCCTTTTTTTTTTATCTTTCAGATTATGTTTTGCTGCATTTGACTTAAGTTAATTTGTTTTACTGGAAAATGTTAAGACAAATGCAAATAGAGAAAGATTCTGTAGACAAAAGTCTTTGATACAGCTGACATTTTTGTGTGGATGCAAAACGGTTCAAATGAAACGCTACATTGATATCCACCATGAGTTTTGAGTATGAACTCTTGACATTTCCTCGAGGAGAAAAACAAAAAAGCTCAATACACATTCTTCCAAAGCAGCATGTGCTTGCCTTATACTGGCAATATTTCATCTGTAGAGCCCCATGTGTACAACTAGAGTGAAATAACAGAATAGCTAAGGGCCGAGAAGCCAGTATAGTGCTGGTATCAAATGACTGTGTCTAGCCCTCTAAAAACAATGAGCTGTTTATGGTCAATTTTAACAAGCTAAAGTACTTCGGACTGCTGCCTTCTCCTGAAAAGCGTTAGTGCTCGGAGGAAAAAAAACAGAAGATGGTGTGGTGACACATAAAACAAAAACAGTAACACTGCCTTTTGGAAATTCAATTTAAATAGATGGCATAAGCTATTGTGTGGCACTACAAAAAAAACATTTTCTCATTTCTCAAGACCTACCATTAAAAACCTAATCCATACACGTTTCTCCTTTTCTGTTTCTTAATAAAAAAGAAAGAAGAAAATAAAATTCCCTGAAGGGGCCACAGTTACATATTTCTAAAATGAGGTGTAAGGTCAGCATCACAAGAAGGGTCTTGTCATCTCCGATTTCATTTCATGGGTCCTAGGAGCTTTATTGTCAATAAGGAGCAGCTGTATTGACACCTGTGACACTGCGCTGGTTTGCCTTGGACTCCCAGCCTCCCATTTTATACCCAATGGACAGAATCCCACACAAGACTGTCTTTACTAGTGACGGAGCATGCCAATACTAAAAAGGTTGCAATTTATGAAAAGGCCATAGCTTCAAAGTGCTGATCAATGGTTTCCATCGGCCTCAAACCGATTGATTTTATAGGCGATACTGTTGCCAGGATAGAGGTCTGAATATGTGCTGGCAGTGTCAAAAGGGGATGCATGTTAAAGCTGAAAACAGACAATTGTAAAGGATTTGCGTCAGTCAGACTAGGTGGTTAGACAGTGATGGGAGACCCTACTGACCTCACATGGTGATGCAGACTTTTCAGTGTGAGACAGGTGCAAACAGCAGGGGGAATATTACATTATGATGAATAGCCGCCTTGCTCGGTAGCGGCAATCAAAGAGACTCTCCCAGCTAAGACCATTTTATTATGGACAATGATGACACCGTAACGCTGCACGGAATAGGATGGATGGATGGATGGATGAATGGATGGATAAAATTCTGATGAGATGATCCAGACAGGTCGGCCCAAGGGGAGGTGAAGTACATTAGTGCACGTCAATGCCAGCAGAGCAGTGTACATTCACACTCTGTCTTATGCATGAGTTTCAAAGTGGCTTAAAAGCCTTGGGATTGCTTCCATACATCACTTTCATAACATTATGAGATTATATCCAAAATAGATACCTGCTTGTGGTACTTTCTGTGGATATTTTATAAACTTCAGGATGTGGTTATTCAATCACTTATCTCTTTCTTTTTTCACTGAATAACATTGATCCTTGCTGTAGGAATCAATTACCACAACTAAAGATCATATACTAATGCAAAAACGCATTATGGAATATATCTATAGACAGCGCTCAGGTGTGTATGCATGGGCACACATTTACCTCCACCTAATGCACAACCACAATCACCTCCTTTTTTATGAACTGAAGGTGTAGTTGCACCAATGTCACTGTAAAGAAACAGTGAAGCAGAAACATTAAAATGATGCTTTGAATGGACAGGCAGACTCCAGGACATCATGAATAAATAAGAACATTCCAAAAGAAAGTATTTCTTTGTATTGCATTGAATTTGTCGATGCCGGCTGAAGCACAAGGATGTGGGTGCAGGACCAGTTTGCAAGCAAATAAATAATTATGCAATTATGCAACATATTATGCAAGCTGCTCTTAAATCTTTGTGACTTACAAGCCATACAGCAGATACAAGATGAGCACTGCACATTTAAGTCTCATATTCTTTTCATTCTCCGTATCTGTTCAGACTTACCATGCTGTTTGACAGGTTTTTTTTATATATAGATCAAAATAAAGTATATTACTCTGAAACAGAAAATGGTACATTTGATCACATTAATGTTTTCACCCATGAGCAAGATTATCTTTGATAAATTACAGTGAGCTTACAAATGAATAAATAAACAAGACTGATGATGTGGAATGAATCCAATTTACCATGCAGAAGATAGTCAATACATTTACCTGGATTCCCATGCTAAAGCACCTTTAATCGACAGTACAGTATGTGGTTGTTGACTTTAATTGCAAGGCTGTTGGATGCAGAAACCGTGGGCAGACAATTGATAGTAGCCATTAGTAAATGATTAGGTGGACAAAGATGAACTCAACAGCATCGATTTGGCTAGCTCACATTTCCGACTTTTGCAGAAAAATAAATAAATTCACCTGCAAATCTATAATGCATGACTTTATATTCATAATTTCCACCAGAGTGGCGTCTTCGGCTCCCTGCTCTCTATCCAGTGCACTCAGAGAAGCTGGCAGCTCATTTAAGTCAGGCATCCACAGCGTCTGTTGTGTGCCAAATTGCAACCGTTTATTCAGCCAAACGCAGCATTATAAAATATTTTGTTGAGAAGATTTATAATGAGATGAGGATTGGGAAGTGAAGCCACAGGCGTCCCTTCACACTGCCTTCTAGGTTTGGTGAAACCACTATCTTATCAAAGATTTTCTTTCTTATTTCCTAAAACGGAAAAACTATTGTTATCTCTTCATCTGAACCAAGTCTACCTTGTTGACTTCAGCGACCTTGGAAGCCTTTTGATTGTTTGAAAATAAGATCCATTCCCTGTGGGTTCTCTACTGCTCTGAATGCAAATGACAGATTGAGAAGGAGAAGTCGGAATATTTCAAACAAGATAAGAGAGACACACATTGCTTTTCCACCCATTGAGAACTGGTAACCGAACACATGCTGTAGTTCACTTTTCTATCGGTGTGGTCCTTTTTATTCAATCCCAAATTTGTTTCAGCTATTTGACATTTTAATCAAAGCAGAACTGGACTGCTGAAAAGTTCAGCATCAGATCTTGAGAGCGGCCTAATTACCGTGTTTGTGTTCACCTTCAAATTTCCAGCATTGAACTCTCTAGCAAGCTGTGCTTGGGTTATTTGTCCATGTTCTGGGGCACATGGGTAATAAAATAAAATAGAGAAACTGAGCATTTAGTGTCCTCAAACCTAATTTGGCTGCTTGCAACTCTGACCCTCAGACCTCTGACATTCCAACTCGACTGGCGTGGGTACCAAATCATTTATTTTCTTTGTGGAGACACAGGCCAGATGAGGAGATTGCAGTCTCATGGCAAGAATGTTTGGAACTCACAACACAAATAAAAGCCAGATTAAAATGTAAACAGTTAAGGCCAGCCAGTACATGACCCTCCATTAACAGTCTAGCCCTTTCGGGTAATAATCTCTATTGATTCCCAAGAAACATTGTCATCTATTAAAACGGTCATTTTGCTTATTTTATTGAGCCTGATCAATTTGATCAATTATTCAAACAATAATTTGAGGTGGCAACAAAACGCTTGTCAATAAAAAATTGTTCAACTTGCCCAGGGACTAACCCCACAGAGGCTAATATACATACCAATATGTGAGCCATTTCTCTTGCATGCTCACAATAAACTTGTTGCTTTAAAAAAGAAAAAATTACATTACACGAGCATCGTTGTGAAGTCAAGGGTGAGAAGGAGAAGGCAGAACATATGAGGTGGATTTTATTGGTAAAAAAAAAAAGTATGCTACATTCTCTTTCCTCCTCTTCCTCTCTGCCTCTTTATTGCTTTTTTTCCACATTTGCAAGCTTCAAACCATGTCTCAGGAGGATTATGCAATGGTGGCTTACCACATGTCTTTTTCCAGGACGATACTTGTGTAGCTCCACTCATGCTTCACACAAGCTCTCAAGGCACACCCAACATTAAAAACCTAGTTTTTGGAGTTAACAGTGCTTCCCTAAAAGCAAATCATCTGCGGCTCTCTTGTTCTCTTGCTGAGCCTGCGCTGCTTCTTCAACAGTCAGCCTAAAGCATACCCACATGTGCTGCTCGGCTCCTGCTCAGCCGAGCTCCCGCTCCTCATCCCCCCCCCCCCCAGCCTTCTCCGAAAATAGACCCATCTCTGGGCCTCAGAACGTTTGGCTGTTTCCTTCCTCTCATCTTGTCCACGCCTGTTTAAGGGTTACAGCTGCTCTCGCACTGACCGCAGTTTCCATTGCTCATCACTGTTTAACTCCCAGGCCCCTTCTGGAGTCCATTACCAAGGCTAACTTCCCCAGATTTATCACCGCTATGACCTGCAGCAGCCAAAACACCAGCAGCATGAATGCAGAGTGCTGAATGAGCTGTTCCTACTCTGTTTAGGCCCAGTAAAAATTCTGTGCTGCGACAAAATGAGGTCTATGTTTATAGAAGTATATTTTAAGGTTACCTTCTGTGCAGTGCCCGGACATTCTTGTCTATGTGTAGTGCAGATGTTTTGGGAAAGACTGAGTCTGCTACACTGAGGAGCTGCTGTAAAGATGTCTTTGATGGAAGCTCGAAGAGAGTGGTCGATGGGATCATTGCCATTTATTTCTTTCAACTTCATCCATGGGTATCTCCATCTACATTTAAGAGCTAAGCTTTTTGAAACTCACACCAATCACAACTGGAAAGAAATGCGTTCCCAACACAACCCCCCAAACTCCTATTTTAGTTCTTATTTTGTCAGTCACTGAAAGCTTATAAAATGACTGGAATTTAAACCACACTCCACAAAGTTCATTAGAACTCATATTTACTGAACTACTGCATATTGAATGAGGCCCTAATGATGAAAAAGACACGTACTACCCTGACCTACCACACTGTTTGTTTTCATTAAGAAGCAACAGATATGGGTAATGCATTTCTTAAATTACTCTGTCATTAATTTGTCAAAAAGGAAAAGAGACAGTGAGAGAAAGCAGAGGAGACAAGGAGGCAGACAGAAAAGCAGGAACAGATTCATGCAGCTTAATTATCCATCCATGGGAAAGCTTATGGGAGAGACAATGAGTCTTGCGATGCAGCGTTACAGAATTTTGGTTTCACACGATAGGCTTATTAATCACAGTAATGAATCATGAGATAGTTTGCAGAGCAGTGAAAACAGGGGATAAACAAATGCAGATGATATCCTGTAGATAAAACTGATGGAACAGAGACAAAGAAAAGCCAGATGAAGAAATGGGGGATTTCATGTCACAAAGTGAAATTCTTCTCTTTTTTTTTTGTTTTCTTTTCAATTTTGGACATTTTTGTCTGGGCCATCTTTGAAGCGTTACTGCTTGTTTAGCATTCATTTGAAGATTTGTGTAATAATATGCTAAAAAAAAAAACAGTTGTGCATCTAAGTAATTACACTGTAATTGATGAACTAATAGTCATGTAAATTATGCAGCAGCGTGCTGGCTGCAGAAGAGAAAGTGTGGAGTGTGTTGTATAATTACAAACTCAAGCTGCCACAATTCTGTACCAGAGTAATAAATTTCACACACAAAATTCGAATAAGGTTGACTGGACTTTGCACTGTATCGCATGGTTTAGATATTCTATATGGTCTCTAGATATCCCAGAGTCTTTTGCAATCACACTGCATACCCTAACATGTACATATGGTCTAATGGGGTGACCTGATAAACTCTACAGCTATCATACACACTGTGTGACTCATTTGCTTTACCTACTATGCAAGCTTGATGTTAAACGTATTTTTACAATAATTTATAAGTTCATAGAATCCCTCTTAATAAACAGATCCTATTGGAACTTTTTTTACATTCCTTTTATTCACTTACATAATCTAATTCAATACTGGTTGAAACATGTTTAAAAAGGATACAACATTATTCAAGCAATCAGCCTATCTTTCTTTTCCTTTGTGCACAACTCATCCCCAAACTGATGGTGAAAACCATTTGATTTATAATATTAAAAGCCACAACCCGTTGGTTGCATTTAAAGCAGAGGCATGATTATAAGCTCACATCAGTGGAGTCATCGTTATAGGGTGGCAGCTTGTAAGGCTCTAACACTATCTGTTACTCGCACTGTCCCATTCCTCCTCTGAGCTCTTGCACATAATTACAGTGGTTAATCTTCTGGTTCTCTCCTGTCTCCTGCCCACTTTGGCTCTCTTATTAGCACCTCCTTTGCCCACCTGAGATTTTTGCCTTATTCCCCTCCCATTTTTCCTCTTGTAGTAGCAGAGTAGTCCAATCAGAGTTGCCATTGTTTATTGTGATAAGTTGGGATAATGAACAAATGACCTGCCACCTGGAGCACTTAGAGCCTAGTGTTAAACTCAGGTTATAAAAACCTCTTCCAGCTCTATTGATTTACTGGCAACATTTGATTGTACCCACGGGGCAGGGGGCCTGCAAGGCTGCACAGACCTCTTACTGTTTTACAGTCCTTATTACACCAAACAAATAAATCTCCTGACCATTAATTCACTGCCTGTGCCCTCACTCTCCAGACTGATAGGCCAAAAATCAGAGCAGATTCAGTCTGTTGGCAGACCTGGACAGATAACTAAGTAGTTTGAGGTAATGTTTCCTTTTCCATGTACCCTGTTGTAAATTGGATTAGTAGACTGCAGACAAGTTTGAGTGTTCTCGGAAGACTTTATGAGCCCTCAGGATGAACACACAAGGAAATAATTTGAGTTGGGTTATCATGTTTGGCAAACAAGTCATTATTTCAATATCCTGTGAGGTTTTTTACAATGCCCCTACTGCAAAAGTTTTTTAGCTGCTTCTCCCAAGTATAGACCAGGAACATGGCACCTCCTTTTACAGAAGTAAGCTGCAGGGACAGTCAGGGTAGGTAGCTTTTTATGACAAAAGGCCTCTGTAAAAGCAGAGTATTACTGAAAGCTGAGTTAGCAATACATATATGTATATAAATAAATAAATAAATAAATAAATAAAGGACTGTCCAGTGAAACCTCCACTGGTTAATGAATTTAACCTTAAAGTTTGTTGGCATAGCTTCCTTATAGAAGATCAATATCTTACCTTATTTGTTCTGAAAATAAAAAGCTGTAAACTGTAATGTTTATTTATGGGAAAAGATGCTTGAGCGCCTTTAAACTCTTTCACCCTTCTTTCACTGTGCTTTCACACACAAACATATACCTCCACACAACTCTTCCAGACAACATTAGAGTATACAGCACCGTGCCAGGATGATGAACAAACTGCCTGGGACACCAAAAGATGAAAGACTCTCTGATTAGTTCTTGCCAGTGTGTTTACCATAGTTTGAATCACTACCATAACCCCTGATTGTAGACTTATGTAACGTAGGTTCAAATGCACTTTCCATCCTGCCCACTGGTTTCTCAGAGGCATAATTGTCAACATATGTGAAACACACACACACACACACACACACACACACGTTGTGGCTTCACAGCACACATCCAAAGCTTCATAGTGATATCACCTAAAAACCAAAGGCCCAGCTAACCTCAAAGATTGCATCAGATTAAACTGCTCTCTTAGCATACCCAAAATGACTTAAACACATTTATGTACAAACTCATCTACCTTTTCAACAGTATGTTGTTGTACCAGTCATCATTTGCCTCTCCATCATCCAGTTGCATTGTAAAGTTGCTGCTTATCAGGGAGGAGTAGTTTATCACAACATAGCGGTAGCTTTGAACACTTAATCTGTAAGGGATACACAGCACATGAGTCTCAGTACCTGCAAAGCACCCTGAGGAGATGCTAGATCATAAATACTTCTAACTCCAACTGTTGGACCTACTCTTTTTCCCTTGTGGCAAAACACAACATATAAATATTAATAAACATTGATGTGTGTTGTTATGATAAATTACAGTACAATGCAAACATGTAAAGACTGTGTAATCCATGCAAATCTCCCTGACACTTTGGAGAAATCAGAGGAAGGTTGCCACTTTTGATCTTCTCACATCACCTGGGATTATTTCCATTGTGAGGCCTCAGCAGGGGACTCCAATCACTGGATAAAAGATAGGACTACCAGATGGCCAGCCAACAAATCCGCAGCATACTGTTAATCTGACAAGCCACGCTGAATAATAAATATGTACATCATGAAAGAGGGAGGCATCACAGGGGATGCAGTGAACCTCTTTGCATGTGGTGGGAGGTATGGTGTCTGTAATCAATGACACTTCCGATGGGTTAATTCACAGGATATATACAACAGCAGAGAGTGTGTCTTTGTGGCGATGCTTGCTTCTTTGGGAACATGCAGTATTTTTTGAAGCCCAGCAATATTTGTAACTACAGTAACATGCCAAGTCTGACACTGATTTTTTTCTTTGTTTTGCTTTTTTCAAGGGCAACCTTTAAATCAATGCATGCACTTGTGCATGTGCATATGTTTAGGTTGTTTATGTAGCTCTAAATCTCCCAACAATCTAATCACCAATCTAGGACAATATGACCCATAAATGTTGAATGAAACATGCCGCTTTGGCAAAATGCCTCATCTTGTCAGCTATAATAGCAGTAAATGATTTTCCACAGTTGTCTCAGTGATTTAAATCAGCTTTTTTTATTGCAGTTTGTTAAACTAGATGCTCAATTTATCTAACTTTATTGTTTATTCATTGAATAATATAGATTTTGTTCTAAAGTTATTTGGAAAATCCTCAATACTGTTTAGTGTTACCATTTTACCATCTAATGGGAGCCTTTTGTAAAGTTTTTTGTCAGACAAGATGTCAACATCCAAGAACTACTTTATACATATCTTTTTCTATCCTGGCTCCCCCCACCTTTTATTGGTCCCCATTTTATTCCATTTCCTTTTAGGACTTGGGCCTCACTTTACCTTTCAACCACAACACGCTACCTGTCACTGTACAAAGCGCACACACACACACACACACACACTCATCCCAGAGCATAGTGCAAGAGGCAGGTGACATCTGCTCTCTCTCCAGTGGGGTCCTCAATGTCCTCGACCTCCTCCACATTGTTTCTGAGCACCTGGGGGCAAGGAAGGGATGACAAGGGGACATAGTGGAGAAAAAGTAGATGAAAGGGAGATATTGTATGTAGGTGTGTGTGTGTGTGTGTGTGTACAGGGGAGGATTATAGTCTGGCCAACCACAAAAAAAAAAAAAAAAAATCAGAACTACTGCTGCCATCCTTCCTCACAACATCACTAACTCTCCATCACCTTGACCTGAGCTGGATTCTTTCTGTCAAGGTTCTTGTTGTCACCAGCTGCGCATACATGCTGTTCTGAATGTGCATGCAATGTAGGATGCATAAAGATGGGAATACTGTGAAAAAAAAAACACACAGCAGCATGGGTATAGCTTTACAGGATTTAGGAAACAGCTGTGGGAAAAGAAATCTCACTAACAAGCAGAACTGTAGTGCCCTTGAGCAATTTAACTGCTTGATTCACATCATTTAGCAGCAAGGGGTTATTGTACCATTATGGCTTGTCATTTAAAACCAGTGTAAAATCACTTTAAGCTGTGATTCTGGTAATAATTGAACTCCACATAACTTTGTATTAGTTTAAAATGTCCTATAGAGGAAAACTGCAGAAATAAAACACAGATTTTTCTATTATCCATAGGCACACACCTTTTTCTGTTTTCAAATTGCATGTCAGTGACAACTGCCATAGATATGGTCACCTTATCGCAGCAAGACAGTTTTTTTCCCCACTCTTTCAATTATACTGAAACAGCAAAAGAAAATGGAAAATTTTTCCCATTTTCAGTCACGGGGGCGCGCAGAATTAGTGCTGGTGCTTTGCCGGGAGAAAATATATCAAAGTTGCAATAACTGTCACAAAGCAAACAGAAATGGCTATCTTAAATGTTTACCTTGTTAGCAAATAACTACCCATTTACATCCAGCACATATAAACCAATATTACCTGTAGGTGTTGCTCTTTCCTTTATTAAGAAATGCAATCAATTTCTAAGAAATCTTGACATTGACTGGTTTGTGGCATGTACTGTTCAAACGTTTTAGAGACCAATTTAACAGCAAACTTAACGACAATTGGTTATTGGGTTTGTTTTTTGTTGTTTTTTTTACACTCGTCAATATTAGCTTATTTCTGGTTAATGAATGATTTTAGTCAAACACAAGATGCATTTATCCTTTTAAAATGCATTACTTGTTATTCACCAACACATAAACAAATCATTGGGGTTTTAGCCATTAGATGTTAATTACCACCTCATTAAAACCCCTTTCAGACATGTACTGCGACGGCATGTAGAAAATAAGTGTCAGTACTGAACAGAGGTGGGTAGTAACGCGCTACATTTACTCCGTTACATTTACTTGAGTAACTTTTTGAAAAAAAATACTTCTATGAGTATTTTTAGTG
>JBAMIG010000021.1:10811622-10828647 GCA_037177335.1 Kiunga ballochi | reverse complement strand
TATTGTTTTACAACACTGTTCGTCTCTGTGTGTTAGCCCTGTGATGGACTGGCGTCCCGTCCAGGGTGTACCCCGCCCCAGGTGTACTGGTGTAATCCAGGACATCTCTATAAAGACAGTCCTATGTTGGCGGTATTCTCAAATTGCTAGCTCTTAGCCTGTAGCCATACTATCAACCGAGAGACTTCAGTCTTGTGATCACCATCTGTCTTTACATTCTCCAAAAGCGGACACAGCCTGTGAAGATCCCCCCTGTCACAGCAAGGCTGTAGACATAGCACCCTGAAGACTCAGTACCTATATACACTTTGTCTTATTACATACTAAATAGATTCTGCATTAGAAATCAATACTTTCTACCTCCACGATGGCCATGATGCTTCTATGACATATTTCAACTAGCATCTTGAAATGGAGTTGATTACTTTATTCTTGTTGCGTAATCTCTCTCAGGGCTCTTGTGATGTCTAAAACAAACAAAATAACAAATTATTGTGTTAGAAATAAAAAAGACTTTTATAATACATTTAAGTCTGTTAGTTTGACAGACAAAACAAAAACCAATTCACCCTGAGTTTAATCACTCCTGCATGGATAGATTTAACTAAAGTCCAACTGGCTTGGAAAAATCTTACACATACTTTTCAGTTCCCGTCACAAGCTTTGACCCAGAAATGATGCAAAAAAAAAAAGGAGAAGCAAATGGAAAGTAATGACTAAGAATATATATTTGACTTTTAATTAAAAACACCACAGCATGTGGTACTATATAAATGTGCAGATGTGTAGATGAAACAGTTGGGTTTGCCAGTAGACACATTTGTTTGTCAGTTGTTTTTTTCTGTGATGTAAAAAAAAAAGAAAAAAAAAGAAAAGACCGTTTCACTTGTCATCTGGATGCCATCGTCCAGGTGACATCTGACATACTTCAGTCAATTTCCCTCACATAAAATGGGAATATGAAAGTGATCTCACTGAATGGCTCAGTCAAATTAAACCATAACGACAACTCAACTGTGCATGTAAAGGTATTGCATGTGTGAATCTCTTAGAGAGATAATCAATGCTGTGTGATTGATGGACTCACTGACATTAAGGAACATCAGAATAAAGACAGCATACAGGATAACATATCCTAGCTACCAGGCTAAATTAATATTGGTAACAGAACTTTATCAATCTTTTAAAATATATTCAGTGAATCCTGAATTCTCAGGGAAACCATGATCAAGTCACCAATCCATTGCCCAATAAGACCAATATCCATGTCATTTACACTCATACATACAGTTAATTTAGAATAATGCATTGTCATGTCATTTTTCTGGGTTTTGGTAGTTGCTCTAGTTGTACAGTATATGGCAAACACTAGATTGTACAAGAATTTGCAAAGTTGAACCAGCAAACTTCTAGCAGGGTGGGTGCAGAACTTATCTCCAGACCATAATGCTGTTAAAGCAACTGCATTCCAGCACTATTCATGCCCAATAAAAACACTTAATAGATACGACAATACAACAACAGCGGCAGTTTCATTTTGGCTGCTGAGGGTTATCGTCTTTAAGTAGTATGTGTTACGCCAGCATTTAAATTGTGGATATGACGTATTAGCAGATGGATCTAGCCCATCTACTGAAGAAATAGATCTTTGTTGCTTGTTTTCAACATTCATTTATAGAAAGGCCATGAACCGTATTTAAATTAAATTCATGCTCATAACGTCATCGCTGTAATAAGAACAAATAACACATAGAATCTATTTAAAACAAACAAAGTCATAATAAATCACATGGAAATTTTTAACCTGATTTTTTATTCAATATTCTGCCTGAATTTCTTTTTGCATAGACCTCTTCACAGTCTGAAGACTGGTCAACTCAAGCTCATGCATATAAAAGCTCTTGCCCTGGGCAAAGATTTAAGCAGCCCGGATGGGTCTCCAGGCTCAGTGTAGCAAACAAAAAAACACCCTTGCTGCCATCCCTGCTCTTAGAAATATGAGAAGACATGAGGAAAGAGATTTGGACAGAAACCCCCACCATCTCCAAACATAAATGTTAGCTTGGCTTTCCAGTCAGACTACGGAGACCCTGTTCATTCTTCCATGCCGCAGCTACTTCCTGCTGGTTCTAAACAATGCAGACTCCATTTGGGCTGCTGCAATGGCTGACTGCTTGACATAACCCTTGTCAGTGAGAGCTGAGATAGGTGACACTTGACAGATGTGTAATTGCTGGAAAAGCTCACTGACAGGTGGATGAGCTTAAAGACACCTGATATGCTTCTGAGGCTGTTGACTCAGGGGATTACACCTATAAGCAGCGCCGGCTCCACAGGGTGTTGTTGCTTTTTTTTCTGAGCACTACAACAGAGGGGAAAAAAAACACTGTTTGGGTAATATATTCTTAGGGAAATTGGTTTGATTTGCCTGAGCCCAGATATAAGCTAAGCATGACAGCAGAAAAGGTGAAGTCAATTTCATAAATCCTCTCTTAGCATAGGGGAGATGCATGTTCCTTGTGAGGTAATGTATGGTTTAGAAATCATTTGAGCATGCTTGTAAAGCTTGTGCTGTGGCGTGATAGCTTTCCCTCTCAGGTCAGCTCAGGTGAGCTGGTACCACAAGCTGGAGATAACACTCCACCCCTATAAAAGACAGGAAGTAAGATAAATGCTCACTCCTTGATTAGGAGTGAGCTGCCATGTGGGAGGCAAGCAGTCATAGGGGTGTAACAGTAAGATGTGGATGGGGGCGTGTGTGTTTGTGTGTGGAGGGTTGTGTTTTATGTGTGTGGCTGTAATGCAAATCAATGATCTCCTCCAGTGCAGAGCAGAACAGCACAAAGCCTGCACACCTGTCCATCATTCAGCATCTCCTGTTCCATCTCCTCAAGCTGGGTGCAGAAAACATAAAATAAAATCACTTTAGCTCACAGTCAAGGGGTTGAAAGCAGGGGAGGGGGTGGGGTGGTGGTGGTGGTGGGGGGAGGGGGGGTGTTCAGAGGCACAGGCATTCACTTTTCTTTTTCCTTGTTGAGAGGACCATGTTATCAGAACAGCAGTTACTGAATTGGGAGGAGGGAGATGGATGCTTTTGGATGTGACCTCAATTGCACTGGCACACTATCTCAGCCAAAGTCTCATTTCACCAAGAAAGACAGCACGACAGAAAGAGAAATTGACAATATCTTTTGTACCATTATGCATAGACAGCGTATAGAGATTTAGAGATGATATAGGGGGGTGGAAGCTCTCACTGCACCCCTGGAGCTTCACTCAGTTCATTGGGGGTATTTTCCCTTATAACTGGGGTAGCTTTCATCTTGCCTGCCAAAAGGCGTAGTAGCGAAGAAGAGCACCAAAAGGGAGCTATCACTTCCCCTATTTCCTGGCCCCAGACAAAGGCATCCAGGCAGCCAGTCTGCTGAAGATGATGTATTTCTGATCAAAGAGCCTGGAGTTGTCAGCAGCCGAGGCCAGCACAGCAACCTGATTGCTCCTGGATAGATTTGTCCCTTTGATCAGAGCAGACTTAGACTGCAGGCACTGTTTATGCAAAGAATAAGATGGCAGAGAGAAATCTAACCAGTGGTATGTGGAAACAGGCTGGGGGAAGGACTTTAGCTTCAGGATATGTTGGCTCACACAATATTACAGTTATATCTATTATAATTACTGCTAATGAGATAACACTAAGAGAAAAAAAAAGCCCTTTCTACAACTTGTTGCTTTGACACTCCTCGCTGACAGCAAGAAATTTCACTCGTTTGTTCCTCCTGATTAGCTGATAAAAATTCTGTGTCTAATTATAACCGCATACATGAGATATGAGAGTGAGATAGTGTAATATACGGAAACAACTGATGTCTGTACAAAGCAGTCAGTTTGTTATACTATTCAAACAACTTACCCTTCATTTAAAACAATCACTAGCTGTAAATTTATTTCTATTTGAAATTTTTGTTAAGATATAAATGCAACGCAGGCAATGAAGGTAATATACAAAATTATTCTACACAGTCATGTATTTATACTAATATATATAAAAAACACTTACATTTAAAGCATTCAAAGATTATGGTGGGCTGAAGACCCAATATGAAGCACGAGAAAACTAAAACTGCAAGACTTCACAGAGAGGGTCTTCTGACAGTTCACTACATGCTGTACAAACAGATGAACAGGTTTGAAACAGAAAATGCTGCCCTGCAATTATATGTGTGATGGCTGTTATATGGCTGTTTACATCTATTACAGTTATTTTGACTAAATCTACATAAATACATATTAAAAGAGCTTCAATGATTTTTAAAAGCTAAAAAAGTCAAAAGAATGGTCAACACAGGATTAACTTGTCTGTTCTCTGCATACGGAATAAGTTTGGCCCACTGCTTTTAGGTCATCAGCCTTTGTTCCTGATTATTTATTTGTCCTGCTGAATTAAACAGCTTCAGCTTACACACCACCTGCACAGAAACACAAAATTCAAGTCTAATTCATGGAAAATACATTTCTGTCATTCATTTGTCTTCTATTTTGTTGCATTTGTGACAGGTGTTATTTAAAGTTGAATTGAATTGAATTAAAGGAGGTTTTAGGCAAAAGTGCATAAAGTTCAAGTCAGTGCAAAAAGAGGACTAAGTAGTTATGTAAGCTATGATTAACATATCCGACGGCTGCATTTGGGTCGAACAGTGATGGGTAATTCAGGTCATTTCTGACAGCTGATGAAAACAGGAATCATCATGGAGGGGGGGGTGGGGGTAATTATGTATTTATGAGTGGAAGAGGACCTTCGGGGTAGCAAGCAGGAGAGATGAGCATATACAGAAGAGTGCCTGAACACTGCCTTGCTACTGTAATGACAGCTCGTTTCCCTGTGTGGATGTTTTTCTCAGCTCGGCGCAGAGCTTTTGTTAGTCCCACTAGCTTACTTTACCTGCCAGCGAAGCCTTTTATGGACAGTACAGGAGGGTTAAGTGTTGTATTATTGAGGGATGAATGCTCTGCGGAGACTCAGGCCAAGGAGAAAAGTGTGTCCTGCCGCAAGGGCCCTCTATGGCAGCTTGTTTTTGTCGTGAGAAACATTGCAGGGGTTTGGGTAGTTTAAAGAATCATATGATGCTGAATTATTACATGTTATTTTTGCATACATGCATATATATACATACATATATACATAAATACATAAGTGTTCATACACATCTAGAAAATGAAACAATATCAAAAATGTTGCCTCTGTAAATGGATAAAACTATAAATTACAATGAGTAGGCTTAATACTGTAAGGGTTGTAAAAAGGCTGCAACAACATGGCTGAAACAGCTGATGCAGAATAATGAGACAGAAGATTTAATGCTAAAACGTTTGGAGTAATCCAACATCTAGAACGTCAAGAATTCTGTTAAGATGTATTAGTTGACATATCAATGACAAAGTCTGGGATACAGCTCGGAGTACACAAGAGCTGTGTTACACTTGCTAGGGATTCTGAAATTATTTCCTCTGGAATATGAACTTATATCAGACTAAGGAGACTCAACCACGTAGCCATGATTTCCTTCAGAAAATTCCTCCAAAGGACATCAAATATTGTCAAACATTGTGGAGGACAAAGACAGAAACAGTGTCATTCAATTCAATACATGAAGTGGGTCCAAAAATACAGCAACTGCCATTTTTGTGCCAACAGTTTTACCACAGTGTCTACATGGTCAAATGCTGAGTGTGAGGGGAGAGCTTTAAGCTAAGAGTGCCGGTTTTATTTAACTGAACACTATTAATAAGTAACACCTTTAAAGATGCATTGAAGAAGACAGTACACATGTTCAGAATTGTTATGTGGTAACCTGCATTAATGTGCCACTGGATTCATTCACAAATAAAATCAGGCCAGGAAGAATAATGGACAAAACTGCATCTGGCTCTAGATATGACATATACCTTTAAGAATATGCAGTGCAAATTTTGGGAATTCCTGCATATAGATGGTAGCTCTGTACAGCCATTTAATACAAAGGGGGTTCTTCTTCATTGTTCCTTTAGTTAGGGGCACAGGGCTGTACTCTGGAACATTATCCCCAAGATGTCAGGTGGTACTGCTCTATTTGCTACAGTTTAGCACACATCTGCAAGTTGTCTGAAAATATACAAAAATACATAAATGAATGCAAGAGATAGACATAAGGTTTTATTCTTTAAATGAAAAATATAACTGTTTGAAAAGAGGTTATTTAAATATTTTATATTAAGGTGTTCAAAAAAAGTAATTGATGTTTCTTAAATTTGCAACAATATAAATCTATAGTGGTTTGTTTATACAGATTTTTGACAGCAGTAGTTAAGAAATATACATATTTTGATCAAAGAATGTGTTCTATTTGTTTCATAAAGAAAAAGATGAATGCAGTAATCATTAATTAGCTTTGATATAAGGTGATTTAATAAAAGGTATTTTAACATACACCTTTAGCTTCTCTGTAATACTTGTATATACAGATCACAAGCTCTTCAAAGGACAGACAGCTAAAAACGGAGGATGGAAAAAGCAACATGGTAATAGCCTGGGAATTAAATCAAAGCTATTTTCAAATCAAACCTCTTGCTAGACTCCATCAATCCACAATGACATTTGTGATATGGGCAACACTTTCAATCTATGGCTGCTTATTCCATTGGCCATGTAAGGTTTAATGAGTACCTTTTGTAGAGAGATATGAATAATGTATACATTACAGAGCTTTAAAGCGCCTATGGTGCATCTGTCTCTGGGATGGACTGAAACTGCAAGAAGGACCAATGAAAATTAAAAAGCCTGAGGGTAAAGAAAGAACAGAAATAGAAAAAGCAAAAAGTTAAAGGCAGACACATTCATTTGAATGCATCAATGTGCCACTTCCAATGCACAACAAAAGTCATCAATCCAGGCCCAGAGCTCAGCACCCCACCCCCACTTATCTCTTGTCTGTTCCTCATCTGTGTCAACCAGCTCTTCACATCAAGATGTGAAACCAACAGTGACCAGTACGGCAAAGAGAAGGTATCTTTAGAAATTCTGCAGAGAGTAGCAGGTGATGGGAGGAAAACACAAGACTGGATAAAGTAGACAATGCTGTTTCTGCAGTCCAGCAGATAGCATTGATCTGTGGAACCAAGGGAGATGGAGATACGTTACGCTTTGATTGAAAAATTCACTGTTGAAGAGAAAAAGGCTCAGACACTTCACTTTAAATATGCAACAATAAAGAGTAGTTACATTCTGCAACTCACACTTTACTGTTTTGTAGAATGAAAATTAACTGTCTGAGGACTGAGTTAACGTTATTTTATGGGAAAGATAAAATTCGGTTGTTTTTTTTTTTTTTTTTACCATGGCTTTTAAGTAATTTGTACTCTTAAAGTATAACTAAAAGAATTGCAAGCATTTAAAATTCTGGGTGTTACACCAATAGCTGCACCTTTGATTCTGTGCAAATCCAAATTGCTCCGCCTAAAACCCAGACCTCACCAGTAAAATTAGAAATCCCCTGCGTGTCGACTGCAGCTCCTCTAACCCCTCCCAATCCTCCATTCAAAAGATTGGTGGGCCTCTATCTTCTTAGAGATCTGCTCCCTGTTGAATAAGCAATGGAGCATTCCCACTTCACTTGTCCACGCCAAGCTGGCCTAAACAGCCTCCTCCTCCGTCCCCCCCCCCTTTCTCTAACCACCATTTCCATCTCCACAGATTGGCCCCTCGCCCTACTCAGCTCTTGCACTTTACTGACATAGACACACAAAAGAAGGCCCCAGCTTAGTGGCCTTGTGATGGATGCATTTTCATCGGCCAATCTCTGTTATCTTGGAGAAACAGGTTTTGGACTCCATTCTCTCAGGGCTTTGCGCTCCGCTACTCACTGCACTCGCGCCTACTTTTGTATTTCTCATGTCCACCCTCCATCCTTCTGTCCACATCCAGCATTTCCTTGAACTCTCGCATTAATACTTGTGATGATCGATGTTCACCTCGTAACCTTGAGCTTGAAAGCTTTGCTCTCCCATATCTAGCATCTGAGTTTTAGTCACTGTGTTCAGGCTTGGGCAGAAAGTGTTGAGGTCCAGGCCACCCCAGGGTCAAGGACAGGCTGACATTCCACCCCCAAAACAATAAAAGCTCCTTCCTCTTCACATCACCTTGGATGCCCCCTGGGTTGTCTCTTCAGATTGATTGACTTAGAAATGTTGCTGCAGACAATCAATTTAATTCATTCTGTGCAGTTGCACCAAATTTTGGAAATGTATACAAGATTCAAATTACCCCTAGTGGCAAGTCCTTGTTTTCAAAATTACTCTTTAATAAAATTCAACACCATTGAGTTTCTTCGTAGGTTTAATCATCTTACCACATTTCTGGTTCAGTGGTATCCATTTATTTATTTGTAAATCATGGAAAATAAGAAAGGTGCCAAATACATGCAAAGCCTTTGACAGATATCAGGTTATTCATATTGCAACCATGCAGTGTTATACATACAGTAGCGTTGTATTGTACTCATTGTACTCACTATCAGTAGACTAAAGTTCCTGGCTTTCAAAAAGCAATTGCGGTGTAAAAAAAAAGAAAAGAAAAGAAAAGAAAAAAGAGAAGAGTCCCTCTACAATAAGCGTCCTCATTTTCTGCTCACTTTGCAGTTTCTAGCTTCCTTATTTCCCAGCTGTGGAGTTTCACTGGGCCTTGATATATCGTATATCTCCCTGTTTTTCTTGCGTGGCTCTTTTTGGGCCTTAGGTCAGGGGTGAAATAAAGCAGACCCCATTTTGAAGCTGACAGGGTCTCCAAAGCCTGAACCTGAGGGCAGCCTCCCCAGTCCCTTTCTGACAGAGGCCGCGTTCGACAAAGGCGCAGTTTGTTACAAGCTTCTGAAGGGGAAAAAAAAAGGAAAGACGAAGAAAAAAAAAAAGACAGGGAGGGTTATTTGGTGTTCCTTTGACCCTTTAAGCCCTCAGAGATGAAAAGGCTTTCAATTTTTACCAAGGAAGACCACTTCAGCACAGAACCCCAGTATGGGCTTCAAAGCTCAGCAGAAATTTTAATCAGTGACAAATTACTGTATATCGTAAGGTGCACAGCGCACCATAGCAATAGTTTACTGGGGCAAAGGTGAAAAAATTGATAAAAAATTGTTTCTTCTATTCACCAATACCATTTGTTTTTCATCAACTATTTCCTTCTTAAACAATAAAATATTCAAATAAAACAAAAAAAAAAGAGTAATATCCCACCCTTTTGATAATTGCAATTGATTATTGTATAAGGAAAAACTGGATTGGCCAGTATCTTGAATAGTGATTTAGATTTTTACAGAGAGAAAAAAGCTAAATTAAGTAATCAAAATCACGTTTGTGAGTTTTCCAGAGATGTGAATTAGAGTGGGGTAATAGATTGCATGTAGAAAGCATGTTTGGTTTGCATGTAGATGCCATTTTACAGTAAGTCATGCAAACTGAAGGCAACACAAGAGTGGAGCTTAAAGCAGCGGTTTTCCCTAATATAAACAGATATATCAATTACAACATAGGGATATAAGGAAAAGTCCAGGAGTGTGCAGTACTTTATGCCATTTACCAAACATTTTATTAAATTTTACAAAGCCTGCTTAATATTTAAAGATTCGGTCATGCAGCCTAATGGTCCAGGGCACGCATAAGCTATTCAGGGGTCAATTGTTTTATTAAGATTAATGAGGGAGAGCAAAAGGGTACATCATATCTGTACCACATTCCCTTCTTCTTTGAGCACCACTGTGGCATATTAAA
The DNA here is from genome assembly GCA_037177335.1 of Kiunga ballochi. Taxonomy (NCBI): domain Eukaryota; kingdom Metazoa; phylum Chordata; class Actinopteri; order Atheriniformes; family Pseudomugilidae; genus Kiunga; species Kiunga ballochi. Next base: position 10,818,852 of record JBAMIG010000021.1, on the reverse strand, counting down.
AGCAGTGAGTAAGGTTTGCCACTTAGCTTATCTATGTAAGTGGCTTATGGATGTATTTGTCCAAGACACTCAGGTACAATTTTTCATCAATTCATTTTTCATCAACTGATGAACTTAGCCCACAGAATATATCAAAGACGGCTTTAGTTCTGTGGCTGCATGGACATTTAGGCATTAGTGATAGGCACAAAAAGAATAGGATAGGAAAGAAACACAATTTCTTATAGGCACAGAGGTAAAAGAGAAGAAAACACCCATTATCACCAAAAATTCTGCTAGGATACAATCACATTTAAAATCATTAGTGTCCTAAAAAAATCTGATTCGTGAATCAGAAATTGTATTATAAAAGGGTTTACACAATAATTCAGCTACAAGCCTGAAAACACAGCTCTCAGTCGAGGCTGCAGATGACCGACTGCCCTCAGCGCAGCAGCTCAAACTGCCATGGCTCTGATCAACACAGCACATCCATTGTCAGAAAATGTTTGTCCTGATGCACGGGAAAAGGGAGCAGATGGAACTAAGAAGTGGGTGGTGACAAGAAAAAGCAGTCAGCAGTTGCCTTTACAGGCATTTACACTCCATCAGGCATAACCCCCAAACCACATTGATGCTATTGTTAGAATTACTCTGACACAATGAAGCTGGCACTAATCCTGTTTGGACATAGACCTTTACTGTATTGAAACCAGGACACATTGGTTATTTCCATAAGGACATCTGTCCCTATATCTGTTCAATAGCTAAAAACTTTATAACTGCTGAAGTTCAGACTTAAACTGAAAAACAAATAAGTCAATGTGTATCTTTAAAAAACAAGCTTTAAAGTTTTACAATGAAACATAAAGTTGATGTTTTTTTTAAATAATAGCAAAATGAAAATAAGATGTTAAGAGGAAATCTGATATATCTGGACTTCATATTGGTGAGGTACTGCAGGAGAGGAAAACAAAGATGTCCAATGACAGCAGGTCCAGAGGGGTCATTTCATTTCCACTGGACTGCCTCTTTTTCTCTAGGCAGAGCATGATGTGAGCAATGTTTTATATGGCCATCTTCAACTACCATCTCATAACATGAAAGCAATTCATGTGTGTGTTTCTCTCTTAAATTCAGCCTTTCTATCGTCTCCAACACGCCTGCATGCACCCTGACACGCTGACAAGCTGGGAACGAGTCAGTGTTATAGTTGACCCGGGAGGCCAGGCCAGGAAGGTTTGAAGTGAAAGACGAGGTAGACAAGAAAGGTAAAGTGCAAAGGAATAAAATGCCCCAAGCCAACCTTTAGCTTTGGTCAACATCTGCGGGCTGCCGGGGTCAGAAGACAAAAATGGCTGAAATGCACACGGTAACTCAACCCATGGCAGTTCAGAGCACAGTAGTACATAAGAGGACAAACTTGTTTTTTTTTTTTCATTTCACTTCACTTATCAAAGGAAATACTATTACTGCACATATAAATACTTAATGCTACTTGTTATGATAAAGATATTATAAAAAGCTGGAGTCATTTAAAGATGGTCTCTCAAAAGGATTTCACAATGTTGTCCACAATGCCTGCTGCAGATATAATTGAGTGTATGTCACAAATGAGCAATTGTTCATAATCTCTTGAAAAACATTTTTACATTAATATTTTTTATGTAAATATTCCTAGTACAAAAACTCTTTTCCTTTAGAGAAAGTAAGTGATATAGTTTTTATATGGATGTTTTGGAAAGCTAAATGTAGCAGAGGAATGTGTCCAGACATAGGCAGTTAAACTATTTATAATCAACCATTAAATGCCCAGATAAACTTAGGAGTCACATAAATCTTGCTCACTGTGTTCAGTGAGTAGGATGTAGAAACAAATATCCCAATTTATGCAAAGTTTTGACCTTGTTTCACTGTCTCTGTTGTCTGTAGAATTAGTTAGAAGCTACCGGCAATGAGCTACAGGTAATGCATACCAAGCTTAGTGAGCAAATATTTAAAAAAAAAAAAAAAAGTATCAGATAACAGCAACACATCTGTTTGTTTGATTTCATGACAGATTTATGTTTCACATTGTCTGAACCAGCTTCATAACCAAACCCTAAAGAACCATAAGATAAACCCCCCCCCCCCGTCATTTAAGCCCTTAACACACCTGGTCCAATACAAATAAATGAGACAAAAATGCAAACAATTTGGAGGCAAAATAAATGTCTTTGATGCAAAATTGCTTATAAAATGCTAAAACTCCCATCAAGCACACATCAAGCAACAACGACATTGTGCTGTTGCTGGTAAAAACAAAGAAAAAAAGAGCACGCTGGGTACATCCAATTCTAGAGGAGAGAGGAGAACTTAGTCCAGGAGCAGAAGCTGCTTCAGGACCTAGGATGTCTGTGGGGCAATTCGAGGATCTTCTTTAGCATGAAATGAGTTATGAGAGTGTATCTTTTTATTGGAACGATTGATATTGGTAAAGAAACAAAAAAATACAGTTATTTCAAGACCTGAGGGTCTGAGATACCAAAGAAACGAAAAACTTTAAAAACATTTTCAAATGCATCTGCAAAACCTTAAAGACCAGACATGTAGACCATGTTCTGAAAGTTCCTCCTGTGTTCCCAGAGAGCAGATCACAAGGGGATAGTAGTGATTTGAAATATTCAAATTATTAGTAAAATGTTCTGCAATAAATGGTGTTCAGGTAAATATGAAATGTCTCAAAATTAGCCATGTAGACTCATTTGGGTCAATGTATTTTGAATCTTATAGAAGCATCAATCAAATGTTTCACAGCTGTCGAATAATTGTGACATAAGCTCTGTGTTTATTTACATACATACCAGTTTTGATCACAAGTGGAAATTTAGAATATATTTGGAAGCACAATGAAATGCCAGGTGTACACTCACTACTTATCATCATCCAGCTAACAGGTGGATGATCCAGAATGCTTCATATCACTTACTGTGAATTACCTCCAAAGCTTCCCGCTGCTGTCCTGACAAGCTCATTATCTATGCTCAAAAATTACCAATGGCACATTAGATTAGAAACACACACTTTTCACAGGTTTCAAATGACACACACGTCAGAGTCAATCTGACGGTTATAATCAGGTATTCATGGCCAAATTAAAGCAAATGTCTGCCAATAGCAAGAGGACAATTGTTTAGGTAAAAAAAAAAAAAAAAAAAAGTAGGATGGACGTTATATCAAAATGAAATTATTTGGTTCCCACTGCTGTTTCAATGTAGAACTTAGATAAGAGGAACAATCAAAATCAGGCTGCATAGTTCTAACTCTGAAGCATGGGATGGGGTTTTATGGTTGGGGTGCTTTCCTATTGATAATGTTGATGATGGGTTAAAGAAACTAAAAACAAATGTACAACATACCTCTACTACCCGACTAACCTTGCAAATCGCTGTATTACTCCCTCGGCTGGGTATTGGCACACTTTAGGGATACTTTCATGCACAGTTATGTCCCAAATTGGTTATGTGTTCCACCAGGTTTCTGGATTTTTAACTTCTATTAAAACTATTACACACGTTTGTCATGGGTAACAACAAAACTTTTTGAAATTGATGAAAAGTATCATTGTCACCATGATAATTATCTTTTAAAAATGTATTTAAGCATTTAGTGTCCAGGGGCCTGGTCTCATTTATCAAACTTTACATAGAATACTAAAATTGTGCTCACACAAAAAAAATAAATAAAAAAAAACAAAACAATAAAGTTGTGCAGACTTCCCCCAAGGTTATTATTTTGTCACGTTAGATTTACAAAAAAAAATGGCCCCATCTGAGAAGGATAAAGAATTATTTTAAACATTCCTGAATCCAGACAGTGATCTGGATCACCTCCAAAGTGTGATCATTTGTTTCTCGTCCCATTTTAAAGCTTTCCTGAAAGTTAAAAAAAAAAAAAAAAATCAGTCCAAAATTTTTCAAGTTATCTTGGGTTTATAACAGAAAACCCCTCCTGAAAACATAACCTCTTTAGTGGAGGTAATGATAGCAAACATGGCAAACATGGTTTAATGTGGCTTAAACGTATTATCTTATCAGCTGTGCTGCTGGTTTTCCCTATCTAAAATGTTACTACACAAGGTCCAAAGTTTGCGCAGCTGTACGTATTTTCTCTGTGAAGTTAATTTTTTATAAATCCCTAAAATTTACTTAGTAAAGTTCTTCCACAATTTGCAGGTCCATTTTAAGCATAAGCATTCCAGGTCTAAATTACTTGCACTTCACTCATCTGGGCCAGTTTTTTTTAATAACATTTCTTATCGTCAAAATAATTTCATAAACATGTATTGAAAGATGTGTAATAAATATAAGGTTATAATTCCCCTCTCTCATACATTAGTATTCTAAGACTACAAACATTCACCAAGTCTGTGAGGCCAACCCTGCTGCTGTCTACTACAGATGTTTGGGCATTGAAAACATTAGTGAGACAAAAATGAAACTCTACTATGGTTCTGGATAATATGTAAATGATCAATATTTCTAATTGCAGAGAGGAATGATTGCCATAATTATGTTGACTCTCTAATGAGTCCACCTGTTGGCATCATGCAGAAAACAATTTTCCACTTGACGAAACATAGCGTATGTAAACTCTTGTGAAATGTAAAACCAATGGAAGGCCTGTCATGCTCTGTCAGCTGCACCCTACAATTATGCAGCATCCAGCGATAACTTGCATACCAATCTGCCAAAACAGCTCCTTCGCTCAAAAGACAGAGGATGCTGTTTTATTCAAAGTATGTTACACACGCCATCAGTAAAGATCTAGCATCCATTTCTATTACTATTAATTTATTGAAATTTGAAACTCAAGCTCACACCAAGACATCTAATATAAAGTAGCTGATGTTGCATTTCCTTAATGTGTTTTGAGGACTGTGGGGAATATAAAAAGTTCTTAGGTTTGATATTTAAAGTCTGTTGTACATCAATATCAGGGAAAGAAAATATACAGTATTATACATCTACTGTAATCCTACTGCTCACTTCAAAGACATATCCTGAAATTCAGGAGGACAGATATTGATCCAATCTCTCAATGAATTGGGAATTGATAACTGGACCCTTCAGAATGCACTTTCATGTGTTTTTCTTCCCCACTTTGAAGCTCTACATCTTTCCAGGGCATGTTATTACACAAAAGTGTCATTAAAGTTTTACACAGTACTCTGTGGTTTCACTAGCTCTTTGGAAGCTCACAGTTTCTTTTCGTACTTCTGAATTCTTGTTGTAAATATAAATTTAAATTAAAGATAGGCATGACAAAGGGCACCTTCTCTTTATTTCAGATGAAGTTAAGCAGGTTCCAGGGCAGGATTGGGTCAGGTGTGCAGAAAGGAGAACCCTGGCCTCACCGCCTCCTCCCTTTATTGTCCTTCACTCTCTGCCAAACCATCATTCTCAATATCCCGGAGGGGCCTCGCTAACCCTCAACATCTGTCCCACTTTACCACTCTGACGGTGGAGAGTCGGCTAGTATGACAGGCACGCTGCAGCTCTGTGCAGGCTTTAGAAACTGCTTCCAGACATCCCAAAAGTGCTGTCATCTGTAATTTTCTGCATTTACTTGTTCAATTTATTTGTCTGCAATTTACTTCAACTAATCACAGGTGTGTTTGAACTGTCTCACCAAGAATACATAAAGAGAATTTAGTAACCTATTTATTTACTGATGCCGTTTGAAATCTGTGACAGTCCATGCTTAGCACTGCTTTTACTGTGAAAAGATAAAAAGAAATGTGTCACAGCAGACAAGAAAAGTTGAGGTTCAACTAAATAGACTTTAATGCTGAGTAAAGTAACCATAGGAAGATACACCCACTGTAAAGAAGCAACACTGTGGAAGGAAGGGGGGAGGGTATATATGTAAGACATCATGAACTCATGTAAGTCAAAAACAGGATGCTGTATATTTTGTGAAGGGTGTTTGGGGCAGCTAGAACGTTGTAATTGTGTGCCAGCATTCCCTTTGGGAAAAAAAAAAACCTTTTCCAATATATGGCAGTGATAAACTATGGGTTTCTGCTTCCTGGGAAGAAAGGTATATCTGCCCTCTAACTAGACAAGAGGGAGCAGTAGACAGAAAGAGACAGAATAAGAGAAAGACCAAAGAAAAAAAGGCTGGAAGAAGCAAACAAGATAATATGTGGAAGAAAGAGAGGGAAACCAAACCACTGGGTGTGCAGTTTGTGGTTCTGGGGTGATTGCATGAGGGACACAAAGTAGCTGCATTTACATTGTAGCTGCAGAATAAAAAACAGCTTTGGCTTGTCAGTTTCCTGACTAACGTCATGAACCAGGAGATGCCCATGACTGCACGTTGTACTTCAACGCAGTACAATACCTGCCATCCTCAACCTTCTTATTCCCAGAGAGAAGTATACCCCCCCCCTACCTCCACACACACAGACACAGATGTGTATGGTCCCTCTGGTGTGTTTGTGTTTCCGTTTGTGAGCATTTGTTCCGAATCAGGCACCTGGCATCTTTTGGGAGTGCAGACTTCACCAATGAGGCCCCCTGGACTGTCACATGTCTGGATGCAGACCAATACTCATCACACCAAACTGATCAAAAGCAAAAGAAAGTAAGAACCTTGAATTCCCACTCCAATATATATCTTTTTAGCTTATTATAGTCACACACACACACACACACACACAAGATCACAGCTTGTAATCATGTGAATACGCATCCACTGATCAAGTTTTCCTAAAAGCTAAATTTTGTTTTCTTTCAGTTGGAATTGAAATTCACTGCAGGTTAAATTGAACATTCTCTCCAGACTGCAGTAATACTCCAAAGTAGGTATAATCAAAGTAATTACAACGAGACACAGGTGTTCCACGCTCCACGCCACTGAACACGTCTGCGACAGTGGATGAAGCAAACATTGCTAAGTGAAAAAAACAACATCCAAATCAACTGTCAGTAAGGCTACTTCATCAAAACTCAGTAAGTGTGCAAACAAATGGCAGCTGTTCTAATCCAGAGCTTAACATGGACGTTTCAACCCTATCTTCATGTTGTTTTGCTTCCATTTTTCTATGATGACAGTCTAAAGCTGCTACAGAGAATTACAGGACAGGAAAAAAATGAGAGAAACGTATATATATATACACATATATACACACATATATATATACACATATACACACACATATACACACATATATACACACATATATACACATATACACACATATATATA
>JBAMIG010000021.1:10788263-10805019 GCA_037177335.1 Kiunga ballochi | reverse complement strand
GAGAAAGGGTTTTCTCGTGTTTTTTTCTCGCAAACTTGGTTGTGTGTGAACGAACACAACCGGGTTTTCTGTTGAAGCTGTTGGTGGGGGGTTTCTGACGGGAGCCCCCCCCCCCCCCCCCCCCCAACACACACAGCCCCCCCCCCATAGCACCTCAATCCACTACAGTAGTCCAACACATAGAGGCAGTCTAAATGCACCATCAGCATTGAGGTTTGGCTTCATTGCTACAAGGGTATTATGTTTCAAATTCTCTCCAGCTGGAGGAAAAAGGGGCTCGCCCAACTCAGGTTTTAACCTATTCCAAAATCCCCCCCTCCAAAATAACAACAACAACAAAAAAAAAAGAGCATGGCTTTATTTACACCGTCCATCTATCCAGTTCTTGTTTTTCCTTTTCCAGCTCTGCAATTCCATGTTTAAGCAATTAGACACCATAAAAGTAATGTCTGAAATTGAAGGGGCATCAGGGAAGACCCTCTCATTGTGGTTAGGAGAGTGATGGACAGAAATGAAAACACAGAAAAAGAGAGAGATGGGAGAAAGTAGGAGAAATGGAGAGGAAAAGGAAGAGAGCTCCCGAGGCAGGTGCAAGCCGTCCGCATACAAGGTGGCGATTAGGGGGGAAAGTGGCCCTGTGTGAGGCCAGGGAAACATCTGTGCCTATTACTGCAGCACACAAAAGACTGCAGAGGGGGCAGGGGGAAAAAACCATGGTCTCCAACACGAGCAGGGCCTCACCAAACACCACAGGCTGAATTGCATGGCCCAATTTAAGGCTTTCAGCGCTGGTTTCATTAGCATTTGAAAAAGCATGGCAGGAGCTCGCTTCGTGAAGAAATCATAGGCCAGAGCAGGAGACTGGAGCTTGGAAGTAGACAGAGCTCCCCATGCTTGGTCCCAAGCTTTATGCAACTTTCCAGCAGAAATCTACTGAAAAGAACATAGTGTGGAGTGAGTGCATTCATTAGTGCTCAATGCCAAAGCTGATCCTGTATAGTGAGATCAATGCATATTTGGAAGACAGTTATGTTTAGGTAACTGATGCTCTTAAAAATTAGAAGAAATCCCACCTCAGAAACAATTCAGACAAGCTTGAACATGATGCTTCTATACTCTTTTACAAGCTGCTGTAACAGATGTATGATTTCAGCTACTATCCTTGAAATGACTTGCACTTCAAGAAAATGTGCAATACTTGTGATGCATTGCATCCTTATGCATCACTGCATACTGCAGAATGGCAAATCAATGTTTAGTTTGACTTAACATTTTGAAAATGTGTATTTCAGTGTTGTGAACCTAGGTCAAAAACATGGCTAATGGATGGCAAAAGCATGAAAAATATAACAGGTATTCTGGTGAGCTGGTGCATGAAACTTGCTTACTGAATTGCTTACTCTCCCTTCTTATTTATTTGGGGACACTCCTGGGGGAGATGTATTACTTATTTAAATACTGCAATGCATATATCTGTTTGCTTAAATATTCCCATTTATTCCGAGACAGTGAGTGCCTTGCTGGAGTGAATTATGGATGTTAAATCAAGACAGTGACTTATTTGTCATGACACCAAAAGTGCCTGCTTTGCTCAAAATGTGTCTGTTTTAGACTGGTGCTAAACCTGGTAAAAAATATGAGGAATTCAGACTAAACTCCAACAGCAATATGACCCACAGGGCAACATTATAAAATATAGTATTAAATTGTTGATGAACAGTTTATGCTTCTAAAAAGACCTGAAGAGAAAAGGAAACCTTCCTATTATAATGTTTTCAGTAGATTTTGACTAAATCTTTATGGCCCCTAAGATCAAGTAAAAGCAAATCCAGCAAATCATAATAAACCCTAGACAAAAAAAAAGTTCAAAGGAAAAATGTTATTTAATATTTTAATCTGTTAAAAAATTATTGTTTAAATTAATTTAGCCTTAGGTGTCAATTTATGCACCTAAACATTAATATGTGTTCCAGTTCAATGTGCACATAAAGTATGCTTTTATTCTATTTATGACACTCTGTTTAACTTTAAAAAAAATGTAATATTGTGCTTAAGGCCAACCCATTTCCTGATAGAACCTATAAACCTACAATGACTTAAAACCCATTTGTGTTCAATGATCCCCACTGGTCCCCTGAGCCAGCTGATTGGGAGCATTACAGACCCCAACTTATTGATACTGACTTAGATAATTAAAAACACCCTCCCATTAAATCATAACACACTGCACAAAACAATACATGGAACACTTTAAAAACACCTAAAATTGTCATTGTCTAATTCCCGTTGAAAATGAGGTACAGTAGTTTGTTGCGGTTGCTATGGTGCCTGTATGCATCCCCTCACCCCCACCTCCTAGGATACAGGCCTGTTTAATGGTAATGCCTTCATGCTCTCAACACAGTGCTAACAGATATAGCAAACCTTTTTGGTGCAGCAGGCATGGTCTGTTTTCCTGAATGAGCTGCATGTCTGAGCAACCTTCGTGGGTTGCACACAATCATCTTATGTTACCTTTAGCTGTAGAGGCAATGGCAAAAATACAATAATGACCAAAGATGAGCTAAAATAAGACTGAGACAGGGAAATGGTCTGTGGCCACCACCTCCAGGACTATTTCTTTACAGGGACTGTCTTGCCAATAATGGTCTTTTTTTAATTTATACAATCCAAATCAAAAGTCACACTTAACTGTCCGTTCATTCATCCATCCAGCCATTTTCCTCCGCTTATAAACATATAGTGAGGGCAACAGTGCCAAAGTTGAAGACCACTGCTTGATTTAAGTTTTGTTTCCATATTTATTATTTTTTTTTGGTAGATAACATCCCATATAAGTTATAACAGAACATTTATCATAAAAGGAAAACTTATTTTGTGCCCAAGAAAGAGACCATATGTGTCAGGTTGGGCAAAAGCAGACTGCAGCGTGATAATTTCATGGATATGATAATTAGTTCACAACATCATCTAACAACATTTAGACACTCTATAGGCACACTTAAGCAGCAACGTTCAATAGAATTAGCAACACCCATGATGTGGGACTGACACAGACAGCAATGTTTTTCTTGGGAGCATCGTTTTGAAGTGGAGGCTAAACCATCACCTGTGGCAGCTCCAGCTAGCACTTCTGGAAAACTTTGTGGACACGGGATGACTTCCAAAAGTAAACCTACTGTATGTTTGTACTTTCTATTGTAAAATCTAAAGAGTCTTTAAGCCTGTTTGCTTTTTCCATTTATTAATTTACCTATATCGATTAATTTATTGCTTCATTTACTGATTTATTTTTTTTTTATCATTAGATCAGATAACGTGCCATATTTGGCCTTCACATAGTACTTTGTCATGCTGTTTGCCCACACAACTGTTGGAATTTGTCAGTAAACATTGGTAAGTTACAGTGTTATGTAAAAGTTTGCTTTTGCTTCTATAGTGATTAATGAATAATGTGATCTGCATTAATTATGTAGCTCAGGTGGAAGAGCAATTGTCTTTCAGCCGAAAGGTTAGGAGTTCAATTCCAGGCTTCCCCTGACTACATGCTGAAGTGTCCTTGGGCAAGACACTAACCCCAACTAGCCCCACGATGTGCCTATCGCGGTGTGAATGGGTGGATGTGGCTACATAGTGTAAAGTGCTTTGAGTGGTCGCTAAGACTGGAAAAGCGCTATGCAAGTATAAGTCCATTTACCATTAATTCATATACCAACAGTAATATAAATTGTTTGAAAATGAGATTTAAAAAAAAAAAAAAACAAGATGGAAAGACGTCATGTATGCTTGGAAGAGCATGCAAACACAACCCAGAAAGATCTTAGCCCAGACCCAAACTGGGAGCTTCCCCGCTGTGAGGAAATTGTGCTAACACAACACTGCCCCAGTTGGTGACAGTCAGTTGGATAAGCAGAAAGAGTTAACACTTTTGCTTCAACACAAGTACATTTTCTTGATCTTGAGCTAAATGTGTAAAGACATATAAATACATTATTCATATTGTAGAAGTAATTTAGTCCAATGTGATGAAATTCTGCATTAGCAAATGTTAAAGCAGATGGGTTCACAGTAAGGTCTTCACACATCTATGACCACGCATGCAGAAACAGCAAGAGGCACCTTGTTACTTCAGATGACATTATGTGGTGTGGATCATTACCATTTATGTCATTAGACCATAGAGTGACAATTGCGAAACATTAAAGCAGCTTTTGTTTTTCATGATTCTAGTAACTGCTTTCAAAGGGTTGCAGGATTTCAGGAAACATAAATGTTTGATATCCTGCTGGAGTGATGTGTGTGAGCTTCACTGAGCTTAAAAGCTATTCTTACTGAAGATCTGTCATATATTTATAACATTTCTAGATTGTTGCAATAAATTCCCACAAGCCTCAAAACAAACCGAACTTCAGGATATTGTAGAGCATGTAGCCAGCACTGAAAATGCATAGAAATGCAAACATTGATCAGCCAGTGGCTGGATTTGGTTAGTTTGCAGCTGGATTGGTCATGACTGGAGACCAGCCAATCTTTATCAGACGCTTAGGTAATTCTATGATAAATGTGACATTCTATTTACACTGACATTTATTTATTTTTACAAACAATCTATGTTAAAGATAGTTGACAAAACCTATGGTTCGGTTTTAGAGCAAATGTACCTGTGAGAATTTCTTAAACTATTTGTTTTTGTAGCAGCTAAGCTAGCATGTTGTGATACTGTGTGTACAGGGATCATGCCTGTAAATATTTTGGCAATAAAGTTTATTTTGCTAGTATGTACAATCAAGATGTGTTTTTCACAATATATTGTTTTTCATAGGTAAATTAGGTGTGTCCCTTGTATGCTTTGATTGCAAGCTTATTGCCTCCTTTCATTGCTCAATGCATGAGGTATGCAGAACACATGTATTTACACATCACATCTGCAGAGATTTATGTAAAAACAGGGGTGTAAGCGATAAAAAAAAGAAAAAATCTGCAATGTTTTAAGTACCCAAAAGCACAGTAGCATGCATATACCCAAAATGGAAGAAGTCTGGAATCACCAACACACATTAAGGCTGCAATACTGCTAGATGGTGTAATCAAGTATGATGTTGGGGAGAACCACTGGTGCAGCAATCTGACAACCAGGTATTTAGGGGCAACATTTCCTATTAAAATAAGAAAAATGTACATTTCCATGAAATTTTTTAAAACCATTTCCTGATTGAGTCAGACCATAAAAAGCTGGATTTACAGTGATTTGTTTCCATCTACAAAGCAAAAAAAGCATTCTAGATATCCTATGACCTCTCTGCTGAAAGAGCTAACCTGGCACTGGTTCAGTCCTTATAGATGATTTAAATGCTCCATTGTGCACATTTAATATGATGTAATTGTACTATTGACAATGCTGAATGGACCAGCAGGTGAACCTGATTTGTTTAATATTTAGCTGAGAGAATTGTATTGACTTTTCTTTTTGCTCATCTACTCACAAGATGAAAATATATCTTCCTACCAAGAAGCTTTGACCCTACATTCCTTTTAATGTTTTTCAGAAGGACATGCTTTAATACAATTTTGTGCACATGCACGTCAATGTCTGTGTGCGTGTGTGTTTATGTGCATTCAGGGCTTATGTCGATATATAAGCCAGCTTTTCCTCTGATGGTTTCAGTGACAGCAGCACACCATCAGATAAGAGGTCATTGAACTGTAGCAGCCACCTCTTCATTCAGAATAAATGGGGTGCACCCAGAGTGCACCTTACAATGTGCCACATTGCTCTGGTCATAATGAAAATGTAATGCATTTTGTTTTCTATCAGCCATAACTGCTGCTGTAGATAGAACACATACTGCTGAAAGCTCTCATTTTACTCACCAAATCTGTCCCTTAAAAAGGGAAACGAGGACAAGAGTAATCTTCACATTTGATTTAAGAAAGCCTACTGTCCATGTATCCATTTAAATTCCTTATAAGTTATTTTTGAGTATTTTAGCTGAATTTATTAGATTTTTCTATTGTTCTAATTTGTTTAGAGCTTTTGCATGATTTTAATGGTTTTTCAAACTTTTAAAATAAAATTAAAGGAGAAACATTTTAACAAAAGCCAGGTATCTTTGAAAGCTCTGCAAATAAAATCATATTGGTATCTCCGCACAGCATGACCATATGGACACATAGACTAGACTAGATTCAGTTTGCTTGACTAACTCCTAAGGTAATAAAAATTCAATGTATTGAGTGATTTTCTTTTCCAAAAACTCCCTGATATCCACATTGGAGTTTTTTTTTTTCTCCGTCTGTCTTTAGAGAACTGAGAGAAATGACAACCATAGATGGCGGAAAACACTGATTGAGGCACAGCTGAAACATGCTAATGCCCTGATTTTGTTTTCATTGGGAGGGCTCCCTGGCTGTGGAACATCATTTGATTTTTGCATGCATCGAATCGCTCCGTGTGAACTGTCACAACACGTGTTTCTGTCTGTTGACGCCTCGATGAGCACCTCTCTTTGAGCAATCACCTGGGGGACGAGGCTGGATGTTTACTTTGGCAGAAATCCCATCATGCATTCGCGCTCATTTCCTGTTGTCCAAGCAGCGGCCCGATACGTCACCATAAACTAACTGAAAAGTGCACTTCCAGAATCCGCCTGAACTGTGCATGGAGAAAATGATATGATGATCTCTGCACACTTTGAGACCCTGAACAATCTTCAGTTAACTAACTATCATTCCTTTTGCAATCTTTATCGTAACATTTTCTGTCTCTCTCTTTGCAGTTCCTCTCAGTTTAAAACCTGACCCATTAAAACAGCCGGTGCATTTAAATGACACCATCTTAACAAAGCCCTAAAAGTAGCAACTCGTTTGCCTTGTCTTCGTTTAAATTCAATTATTACCAAGAACAGACAGCAACGGAATAATAATAATAATAATAATAATAATAATGAGGGAAATGTGTAGGAATAAGGTGTGCAATGGCCGCGTGGTGACATCTTTTGTTCTGTTTTTGGATAGGCAAGATAATGGCAAAGGCTGCCGAGAGGGGGGCCAGGAAATGTGGAGCTCACTACGCAGGTTATCTTTCATGCTGTACAGGATAATCACATAGTTGTGAAAACTGTTGAGCAGCTGAGAGATATCTTCTTGGAGATCAAGGTCAAAACAACTCAAAGGAAGGTGGAAATTCACTTTCAAAAACACTCACAGCTGCCTGAAACATATTGATCTAGAGCCTCTTACCTCCTCTTACCTACAAAGTCATTTCTCTGATAGACTCTGGTAGAAATATATTATTTTCTTGTCATAGGAACAACAATGGATCACTGTTAAGAATATACTACACTTAGAGAGAAAGTATAGGCAGGAATCTTAAGAGTGGAGCAGGATATGTTTGAAATAATAATCTTCTGAATGACCTCTGCTTCCCGTCAGTGCTGCAATATTTTCCCCATTCCATGAATTTATATCCATCAATAAAAGCAAGACTATTAAGAGTATTAAGAAATGGACATCTGTGAAGCCTAATTAGGTTGGAGAGGTCACAAAAAGCCAGTAATATGTCAGGAGTGGAATTGCTAAAAAGAAAATCAGGGTTTGGGGACAGATAAATGTTCTATGTCCAGTCTGGATCTCAGCTTAGCTTTAAAAATGCATAGCTGCTTTATACAAGGAATCACTCTGCTGAAACTTTACACAGACAGATCAATAACAACGCCAGCACTGAGACTTCTAAGGCATTGCAGTAAGCTCAGACACTGACATATCTGAGCCAAGTGGCCTTTGCAACAAAGGAGTCTCAACTCCCTCTTATTCCTTTGATTTATGCCCTTGGAAGTTGGTACATATTCCCACCAAAGAAAGCATATCTTATTGAAGCTTTTAATGTTAAAGAAAATTGTTATCCTTAATTCACAAAGAGTTTAGAGATCAAAACATATGAGGCAGACTTAAGTGAATGATTGTTTTGCATTTGATTTTAATTCCTTCCAACTGATAAAACAAACTCATTTTCCATGCTTAGCAGACACTGAGCATGTGCATGAGGCTCCGCTGTGACTCAAGAGGAGGGTATTTTACTGCCTTCTTAGGATTTTATATAGATCTTCAGTGTGCTTTACCCATCTCAAGCTGACCAGCTGCTAGGTGCTATTCAGACGCTGTTGCTTCCCAGTCCTGCATGACTCTCCCTTTGTTCTAATCGCAAATCCTTCTTTCATTATCCAGGCAGTAAAATAAGGTCCTGACCCAACTTCCCTGTTGGACATTCCTCCACATTTAATGCCCACCTCCCCTATTTTGGATTAAAGTAATACGCTGCTCTTGCTTTGATGTCATGACTGTGTTCAACTTGTAGTCAAAATGGAATTTGATGGAGCGACACCCTGGCAGATCCCAAAGCACAAAAAGACAATTTGTGCTTTGCCAAGACTTGAAATGTATTCAAGTCTTGGCTTTGCCATATAGGCAGCTGATATTTTTTACAGCTAATTTGGATAAATACAATGTATAAAGCTGATAATATTTATGGAAAACATGTTTTCTTTTATATTTTTGGACATAGGTGCAATATGGCCAATATGTGTGAATGAATGAAGATATTGCCATTATGAACCTTGAACACACTGAGTGAGGTCCAGCACAGAAAAACATAAATAAATATTGCTGCCTTGTATAAAGTCATCTACTGTCTGCAATTGATCAATTTGTGAAAGTCAAATTTAAGAGTATGTGCTATATGCAGTGATTCTTCCCATCCTCTGCTAGTTTAATTTATTGATCCAAGACTTAATTGATTTACTGACACTATTCTCAAAGTCACCTCATCTGAAATGTTCAATAAAACCTAACCACTATCAGGGATGAGTACCTTATCAAGCTAATCAACTACTGTTAAACAGGTGAAGATCAATCTTATATTTAGGTTACTTATTCTTCTCTACTGGAATAAAAAGTATAGGCAAGTGGTTAACTTAAGGGAAAACACAAAAAAGAGCATACTTTTAAGATAATCAACCAATATCATACTACGACAAAATAACAAATACATGAACAGTTTTTCTTTTTACAGTTATTTATAATCTGTTTGGAGGAGCTGAGCTTCTTTAATTGCTTCCACCTCTCCACTGGAACGTAATCCCGGAAGCAGTGAGTAATTACTCCGACCTGACATTTAGAAATATCACCAAAACTAATCTTGGAGTTGATCTTAATCATTCTAAATTATTTTTTCGGGGTTTAACGTTTATCCTAAGTTCTGTTTTAAGTAACTGTTTAATAGACTGCTGTTCATTCATCCCAAACTGTATAAATAAAATGTATTATTATTGATTTCAAAGCAGATTTATAATATTCCTTATAGTCACAATACAGAGTTTATGTCCATGGGTTGATGTTTTATCAGGTGATCCTAGTGACCATAAATCTATAAGCAGTCAAAGAGGTGGTAAGGTTTATGAGAAAATTCATCCATGTTTGAATCCTTCAGTATAACTCTTCTGAGATTTGAACACATCAATCATTAATAGGAGTAGAGACTTTTTGACCACAGAGAGAACCTGCAGGAGATGGTGACACATGTGTGGTCTCCGAGTATTCCTCCATATTTTCACATACACTCACCTATACACACTGACATGTAGCTATCTACGCTAGAATAATTGCGTGCCACCCTTGGCTGTCAAGCTATGTCAGTGTCTTGTTAGTTTGCATGGCTCCGTCTTAGCTGGTAGCATCAGGAAAGGTCAGAGTGGTGTTGCCTACACTGTCACACTGTGTGCAGACTGCACAGAAACAGCAGGCTTTGCCCTGTCTGTCTATGCAAGCCTGGGGGAGGTTGAGTTTATTTTTTTTCTACACTAAAGCCTCAAAGAGGTCGGCATCTGTTTAGTTGCAACTTGTCAGCTGTGAGCAAAAAAAAATGCAATTTTCAACAGAGCAAATGTGCAGGTCAATATGAGTTTGAACTTGTTTAATGGTGTTAAGATATCATTTTCAAAGATAGTTGCCAGCTTATTTTTAATACTTGTCTAAAAGGCTTTGGCAAAAATTAAATATATTGACCTTTATACTGTTATCCTATAGATACTCATTATGACTTACTAAAATTTTTTCTGGTTATGATATCAACCAATAGAGATACATTTCAACAAAAAATGATCCTATGATGTCATAGCAACAGATTTTTTTGCAAGTTATACAAAACAAAACAAAAAAAATCTCTGGAAATGATACATGACACCTCTTATATTTTATAACTTTAGGTTAGAAGAGACGTAGTGAACGAGTTTGATGCATAATATGTACATATTGTGTAAAAGATGCCATTAAAAAGAATTAAAACAACTAAGTAGATATTTCCTGATATTACATTTTAACTTTGATATTAGCAGATAATAATAGTATTAGATGGTACTAGATCCAGTTTTTCCACTTAAAACCTTAAGCAACTGAGTAGGCCCCCCACATCACCAGGCAGGCTCCTAAAAAAGTAAAAGTTGTCTCTATTAGTGGTTTATTAACATTGTTATGTAAACAACTAGTTCTCTCTCTGGACCAGATATATAAAACAGAGGTCTCCACAAGAACATGATCATTTCTTTTGCAATGATACTGGTTAGATAGTTATTAGTCTGGTGTCAGTGATAGTAAAGATGAATAGACTAGAAATTATAAAAACATATTTTCTTCTCTGTTCTACAGTCATGTTCTACAGTCAAGTTGCTTTTGTCCGAAATAAATTACTTATGAGAATAAGAACAACACAAACAAGAAATCACCAATAGGCGACAGCAGAGAAGGCATAGATTTAAAAACATGATGCGAACAGGTTTGTTCTGTGTTTGTTGTAGGATTGCAAACCTTCCCACTTCCCCAAACCGTCGCACACTGGCACTGTTAATTCCCAGGACTTTTTAAAATGTTGTCTGTAGTTGATACTCCATCACATCCTCAATGGCAAAAACACTTTCGTCAGCTGCACAGCATCACTGGACATGATTACAAGACAAACTGTCAAATGTGTCGGCAGTGGCGTGCGGTGGGGTGCCTGAAATCCAACATCATGCCTACAGAGAGCAACACAGCAGAATAAGAACACAGAAGACTAGAACGTCAGTGTCCCAGTTCTTCATCACCCGATCATCTTCTGAGACTGATCCCATGTGGGACAGCATGTCCCATCTGGTTGTGCTTTGACCAGAAAATGTGAGAGCATGGTGGAGCTGGCTTTAGTAAACGATTGTGGTTTGATTGTTGAGTTTTGAAAACGAATGATAATTGAGTATATTGTAGTATAAGCCAATATAAATATTATGTGTATGACTTAAAAAAATCTAACTAATAGGTTAACAGTTAATAAATTGTATTCAGGAAAGAAATCATAATTAAACTTTAAAAGTTACATTAGATTTTCTGTATTCATCAATTATATATTTTTTAAAAAGTTCCTCGGTACTCACTGTACACCATCAGATCATTATTCGGGTACGTTGCTGCCATATGGTTGATCATACATGATATAAAATGAGTATTTCTTTTTTTTGTATCATGTTTTTCACCATTAAATTACCATTAAATTCAGTGTTTGAAGACAAATGTCTACGCATGCCTATAATTTAGTTGATTCTTTGTGAGAGTATTATGTGCACATAACAATGGACTTTGCCTCAGTTATTCTATTTACATTTGAATAATAACACTGAAACAAACTAAATGAATTGAACCAACTTTTTTCTTTCTGCTAATTGTACATCATATTTTTACTTACAAGGTTCCTAGAGTGTTTTGCAAAAGTTAACATGTAATATTATGAATAAAAGTGTAACATCTATCCAAAAACTTTGCAACGGCATGAAAGGGAAGGGCCCGCACAACCGTTCTGAAGGCTGCTTTGATATCGGACAACAGAAACAGAGATTTGATTTGGCAAAAATTGAAAACTTGCTAAAATGCCATTATTATGTCAACTAGTTTTGTCTCTTGGATGTAAACATGTTTTAAGGAAAAAGGTCAGAAGAAAAAACTGAAGATGAAGCAAACATACAAACTGAAATAGAAATGGCAGCATTGGATTGTAATTGCAGTAGCTGCCACATAACAGTAATCTTTACTGCTTCTCAACCGTCCGACCATATAATAATTTCGGAGAATCGACAACAGTTGGACACGCAAAGACATCAAATAGCCTCATAAAATTATGATGTTTGCAAGCGTAAGCATTGCTCACAGGTGTAATGATATATTCCCTTTTTGCAGACATATTTCCACAATTCAGGCAAACAAAATTGGGTGTGAGAAATGTACAACAGTCTTCACCTAGGTTTGTTGTTATGCATACACCATCTAGAAATTTTCCATGTACTGCAGGTTGTCATACCTGCCAGTATGAATGCACTTAAGAACACAAAACAACAAGCATAAGTCCAGAAATGTGCTACTTGAGACACTGTCAAACTGTATCAGACAGACACTGTCTTGTTTCCCTTCTTTACAAATCTGAGTTTGGCTCACAAAAGCAGCTCTGAATGTGTTTGAGGTTTTTAAATCATATTCTGATTGGAGAGTGGATGAAGGCTGACAGGTGGAGAGACACAAACAGGAAACATTGTTGATGCCCTGTCTGCCAAACCCCTCTGATACACCTCCAAACTCTGACAGTACTTAGACAAAAAAGGTAGACCCAATTTATTCCTTTCTGTTGCCAGCCTTTCATTTTCGCAACTCACGCCAGTCTGCTTATTAACTGCAGAACTATTAGCTGTATCAAATCAATGTGTTCATTACTCTCTCTTGCCTCCATTGCTCTCATCTTTTTTCTCCCCATCCCTTTCTCCATTCCCTCCTCACTGCCAGACAGGTCAGATATTAGAAACCTGTATTATCAGGTCTTCCCAGGATGCTGGTGGAAAAGTTGATTTGCAACGCCCGATTGAATCTAGTTATCCTTCATCCCTTTCCAACCCCCAGCCAGCTGCCCCAGCAGACAGGAGCCCAATGGCCTATCTACACTGAGGTGCCAAGGAATAAAAATATCTATCTACAGAAAGAGGCGGAGGGATGGAGAGTTGGAGGGGATTGGGAGAGAGAAGCAAGGAGATGGACAAAGTGTCGCCCACACGTCACGCTTTGGACAGCTTAAGAGGAGGAGGTGGCTCTATACCATTTCCCTTTTTCCAACCCATCCCCAGCCCCCCACATCCTTTGTAAACCTTTATCTACTAGCATTATACAGCCATTTATCAGTCAGCAAACAAAACATACCACACCCTTCATCCTAAATCCCACCAGCTCACAACACACACATCCAGGCAGTGCAGAGCTAACCTTTCAAATTTAAACAGTCACATCCCTGAAAGAAAGAAAGCAAAGCAAAAAAAACCACAGAGGACACTCATTAAACGACAGTAACTTGCGCTAATTGAACCCAGCTGGTGATAAAAGGGAAAATGGAGAAAAGAAATATTTATCTGTTGACAGGGCTGCCAAGGCTGAGTGGCCGACAGTAGCACAAAGAAAGCCATTATGGCTTCATCTTTGTAAATAGAAAAGAAAGCAAGTCTCAACTGTAGACTGGAGGGATGGCGGGGAGGGAAAAGAAATGGGTGATGTGAATGATTAAGGAAAGTCTGGGATTGTGGCTTGCAGAGGAAAAAGAGAAGAATACATGGAGTGGCAGGAGAGAGAGTAGCAAACAGAACAACTGCCATCATCAAGAAGTGATGGCAGGGGGTGTATGACTGGGAGGGGGTTGTTCCATTGAATGCAATTATTGTAGACCTCCCAAGTCTAAATACTGAATGGAGTCAACACTGTGGAGGCAACCTAAGTGCCTAATTTTGTTCTGTAAACCCCTCACTGATGGGGGAAAAAAAAAGCTGAGTGTAATAACGATGGCAGGTGTCAACACATAGGGAGATGCCACCAAAAAAAAAAAACTCATTTAGTAAGAGTGATGAAGATGACAAGTACAACACTGAGCAGTAAAGAACTGACAGGGTCAGAGATCCATATTCATCTGCACTGACACCGTCACAGATCTAAAAAGACAGCTGTCAATGTAAAAGCAGATGTCAGCAGACTAGAGTTTCGTCTTTGGACAGGACTTTGATTCTAATCTCAAACATAGTTCCTCCTTCTGCCAAATTCCCCCAGCATAGACCTTAGTTACTGGCACGGGTGCACCTGCAATTAAAGCCCCCAAAACAAGCTGCATTACCTCCAGTGTGCCTTGAGGTTTGCTGCAGATGCTTTCTGACATGCGAGCCAAATGACGTTTGACTGTTGGGCTTTGGAAACTTTTAATGGAGTTCATTCTGCAATCAACCTGGCTGGGGGAGCCAACTGAACTCTGACTTTAGTGTATTGATCCCTTCCAATGTGTTTACAGACTAAGGTCACCAGAATGCCTTCTCCAGCTGTAAAGAGGTCAATAATGTCAATGCTGTAAATGAGGTAATTCTGCTGTAAAACATCTTAGGATGGTTAATTTCCATTTTAGCAAACTTTAAATGTGTGACACACAATTACATCCTCGTGTCAAGTTGTCACACATTTCATCTGGACACAGAGATTTAATCTGGACCAGGCAGCAGGGTGTTTATCTAAAAAAGGGGTGTAGCTGAGCAAACAAATTACCTTTTGTCAAGTCCGATGATAAATCATTCCTCTATCACTGATGGAGGATTAATGACATTTACTGAGGTGTAAGGGTCAGTGTGATGCTATATTAAGTGGTTTAATTTTATTCATTTTTCAGTGTAATTCTAATTCTTGGTCACAGTCTACTTGCTGGAGGCAAGGTGATGTTAAAAGAACAGGCTTTGAAAAAAAATGTTGGAATTTAGAAATGTGTACTGTGCTTTTAATGTGTGGTAAAGCTCCATTTTAAATAAATAACACCTCAGAAATCAAGACCACTTGTATTTTATTTACCAAGGCTACAACTGGGAACTCCAACACTAATTATTTTACACATGCCACATCATTCAAATCATATTTCACATCATAAAATGTCCAAGCTGGCATGCTTTGTCTGATAAAATGTCTACAGAACTTCTTTTATAGAAAAGAAATGAAAATAGTTTGATTTTCAAACCAGGCCCCTTTTTTCCTGCAATTTTTCACTGGACAAAAAGAATTGGAACAGGCTCAATATTGAGTGTGAGGACAATATAAAGCAAGCATGAAATATTTGCATTGTCGTCCAGGTGGCAGCTGTCCATAAGACAAAGTTTGTGTTGTCCTGCTTTTATGTGAACTGTTGCATGTCCAAACAAGACATGTTCCGCTATAAAAAAAAAAACAGTTTTCTTTGTGAGGAAATTTGAAGTAGCAAAATTCAACTTTCTGACCTTAATAATGTGTCATTTCGACTCATTTTGATGCCACACTGGTATTATTATGTACATTCCTGCAGCCACAATGCAGTACCTAGCAGTGTCCTGAAGCTGAGAAACTTCTTCACAGCTTTTTTTTCCCCTGGGACACTGCCTCACACACCAGCAACTAAAACAGCACACTGCACCTTTAAGCACCACATTTCCACTTTGTTTTGACAAAAAGAAAGGAAAGAAAGAACACAAATGGAGAAAAGATAATCCCTAACTCACTCCACGTCTCTACTCTTCCTCATTTAGCAGTCAAGCTAGGTGGGCACTGATGGACCAAGAAACTTAACAACCGTGTTTGATATCATGGAAGATTTTGTACTATATCCATGTTGCATGTGAGGAGAAGGTGCGATCATAAGTTACCTGTACATATGAGATCATTTAAAAGCAGCAAAGAACTCTGTTTTGGTAGAAGCAGTCTCAGGTTAGAAACTGCTCCACAACAATTATGATTCAGCCAATGTGGTCCATTAAAAAAGCTGACTTTAAAGCTTCTGTCTAAAGCTACCACATCTGGGGAAATGGATCCAAATGTCGCTGGTTCTGTGGCACACAAGAGGTCACTATTATTGGTGGTTGCAGTCTTTCCAAAAGATTTTTTTTTTTTTAAATCTCCATACATTTATTTCATAAACATGGAGCACCAATTGTTCCATTTTTTTTTTTGTATAAGTCATTTTAAATACTTTAGATAATGCTACAAAACCTTCCATCTTGAGGCTGAAAAATCTCACACAGCAATTTTTTTCAGCCAGAGCATGATGTGACAGCTGTATTTTGTTTTACCATCCCACGCACGCCACATACAAGCAAATGTCCATCATTGTACTGGCTGTTCAGAAACCATGGTTGGAGGACGTAATGAAAAGAAAAAAAAAAAGTGACAATGCATGGAGGTATGACAAGAATCAGCATGGGATGACTTACTGAATTCAAGAGTTACTAGATTTGACTTCATTAGGAGGAAAAAAAAAGAAAATGTTCAGTTATATTTTTATACAGGGAAAGCTTCAGGTTCACCATAAAACACACTGCAGTATTAAAGTTAAGTCAGTATTTGCAAAGGTAATTGCTAACGGTTTAAACATTTGGTAACGTAAAAGTCCAAACCAGTTATCCATCAACAGTCTTACAGCACTGAATCAGATCTAGATTAAGAGCAAGGATTACCTTTCTATAAATATTCTGTGCAAGGTTTGCTGCAGAGAACCAACACCTAAAAGAAGAGCATTTATAGAATTAGTATTTTTAAAGTATTGGGAGAAACAAATAAACATAACTATTGTAAGAAATGTAAGCAAAAGCAAAGAGTCTCTCAGGGTTAAAAGTTAATCTGCAGGCCAGACCACTAAACTATGAGAAGATACTAA
>JBAMIG010000021.1:10753793-10767950 GCA_037177335.1 Kiunga ballochi | reverse complement strand
TTCTTTGTGTTGTGGTTTCACAAATACTATGAAATAAAATATAATGTAACTGGGCACTGTGGGTTTATTTCTGGTCACAGATTTCACATAAATACGGCACATTCTGGCTGATACTAGAGACGGATAAGAATTGCTTAACTTAAACTATGTCACATGAGCTTTTCCTAATCTGTAAACGTACATTCTGATATAAGGATCCAATAAAATATGCTTTCCTGTAGATAAAAACTTGCACGTGAGAAGATGTGTATCTGAAGAAGAATGGACACTTAAAGAGACATCATAGCTAATTGGGACAAAGCGCTCTGCAGGATGCCCACTTAGAGCAGCCAGGCTTCAGCGGAATAATGAGAGTAATCAGAGGTTGTGGTCACAATGTTGCCCTATACAGAGCACCCAGGCCACTGGGGAGGACCTGTGTTTGTCTTTGACATTAACATGCAGGGCTCCAGGGCAGTCATATTTGGCCATGGTTTGGTAACCGTGAGCTTCGTAGCAGAACAGGTGTTGCCCGCCGACGAGGCCATCAATCTCTCACTGGCCTGTCTCTGTAGGATTCAGGGTTAATTATCATCAAATAAGTCATTAAAGAGAAAGATGGGAGTTTAAAGTATGAGGGGATGCTAACCTTGGCAAAAGGGGGACAGCTGGGTTGCTCAGTTAGGTTAAGATGTGTTTTGATTGTGTTGCTAAGGTAGATAATTTTTTAGAAGACAATCTTCATAGCTGTGACAAGTTTTCCGTGGTTAGTAATTAGTTTTAAACTGGCATTTACCCAAAACAATGGCTTAAATTGTTTTGAGATGAGAAGAACGTACTTGTAATTTTTACTCTGTATAAATCAGTTGTTAGGTGAGATCTGTTGCATTGTCCTAATTCATCAAATATGTAGTGAAATGTAGCTGTTTCTTGCCAAACCAATAATTTAATCAATGACCTGCTTCTTATTTTTGTTATCTGTCATTTGAAAACACTAACTTGGTTAACGTTGAACTGAAAACTGTATGAAGAATATGTTAGGTAAAACCTACATATATCAGTAGCTTCCAATGAGTGATCCAACAGAAACTAGTTTAATGATGTTCATATTCCCACATAAAAATAGTCTCCAATTACAAATGCAGGTAATAAGTTTCAAAGCTGTCAGAGGTCCCACATGCTCTCTGACTGGCAATGCTGGTGTAATGAAGTGCTATATTCTTACCCTTGTCAATAAATGTCTTGTTCCAGTTGCCCAGCGTAACTATGTTAATGTTTAAATAACCTGTGCTTGTGAGTTTTTTGTTTGTTTTTCTTGTTTTAACTTGGTCTGATGTATAAAATACCTTTTTATATATAAAAAAAAAAAAAAAAATCAAAACACATTGATTCTTTTTGTTCTTTGTTAGTAAGAAAAAATTCACTACTATACTTAGGTTATCAAAGTGGATGATGTGCTTGGGTTAAAAGTAATGACAGGAGGCATCAAAGGTGAGAGTCTATGTTAGAATTATACAGATTCATTTCTATATAAAACATCCTCATAAAGTGCACCTTTTACTGCAGAGCACCTTTACTACTAACGGTATTCATCTCAGTGTGGATTACTTCATAATGCATAAATGTAAAATGTCATTAGAGTTTCTTTTCATGCTCTTAACATATTAATTGGCATTACAGCGAATGTCAGATCATACAGTAAATTGTATCCTGGGAAGTCAGGGACACCTGACCTATTGAAAATTTTACAGTGTTCTTATACCTTCATTTATCTACTCAATGTTCCCATGAATATTTAAGGTGGACAATTAAACCCCAGCTGACCTGCGGGATGGAGCAAGACCAGTGCTGTCAAAGTAAAGCATCATAAATGCGCCCACGCTCATCAAAAAACCCAAAATGGCACACCCACTCACCCTCACTCACACACATACACACCTTAAACAGAAAATTGCATATCGTTCTATGAGTTCTGTCACAGTGTCACACGGTCACAAAGCCTTCGCTGGTGTATGACAGGCATATTACATATGTGTCACATTTATGGGAGCATCAACAGAGGTGGTTTGTGTTTTGTGTATGTAAATGTTTGGCCAGGGTCAAAGTTAATGCATGTCAGTATCCAACTTCACCTTGGTGTGGTGATGTGGAGCAGAATGCATATGAGGGTGGTGACACTAAAACTGAATATTAAACAGTGCAATAGCACATTGTACAAAAACAGCAGCACACTGTAGCTGGTTGTGATAAGCATTACATTTATTTAAAAAAAGCTACTTCAGAGGAAAATAATAAAACGGCTGGAGTTAAACTCGTTTTTTAAAATAAAATATGGATCACATGACTATGTGGTAGGAGTTGATAATGATGACAAATCCACTGAATTACCTCAAGACTCTCCAGCTCCTCTACAAGATGCTTACATTTGTTATCTAAACAACACATCCATCATCTCATAGCAAACACTTAAATCTGGTCTGCAGGGTACAACGTTCAAGCATTTATTAAGAAAAGAGTCTGATATTCCACTCAACCAATGCTTTAGACCACAGAAAAAGCAGATAAAAAGCTGTCTTTATTAACCTAAAGTCAGAAAAGTAAGTAAAAGACATCAGTGGAATTGAATATTAGGGTTACTGTCACCGCTTTGAACACCTGCTGCACACCACACCGTGTCAGACCTGTGCTCAGCAGGTGGTCTGAAACAGACCTTCAAATGAATGTTAATACAGCTTCACATCTGTTGGATGTAACAGTTAGCAAACAAATTTGCTGCATCCACCTAACAGGTGATATTATAGCGCTGTGTTTGCATGTGGCAGAAACAAGAAAAACATGTATCTAATATTTCTGAGTTTTTGCATGTTCATGCTCTCATATGTTAATAAAAAGAGTGTTTGTGAAACATTTCACTGGAAATGAATGGAGACTATTACCAGCACTGATAATTTAATACAAATGTCAGATTCTGTTGTGATCCCAGACAATCAGCAAGCTTTAATCCCTCAGAGATCCACTTACTATACATCCAGCCAAATATAATCACATAGGCTTGTGCTGATCAGGCAGCTGTAAAACATCTTTTGGAATGTGACAACTTATTTTCATCTCTAGCACATCTGTCCAGAGAATCCCACCATTATAAACCATCATTCTGACACACGCACCTTCTTTTCCTCATTCAGCCTGAGCCGCAGTGTCTATAGGTCAGATTATTTTTTCATATGGTATGAAATATAAATGAACTAAAGCTTTTTCTACCATGCTTAATCACTTTATTATATTTTTATCACTCTGGCCATGAAGGTAGAAGTGGATTGACATTTTATTCCAATCATAATGTCATACCCTCAGGTTAGAACTTCCATTCTGCATATCGGAGGAAAATGGGATTGAATGAGAGTCTTCATATTACAGTGTTTAATGTATGTAAAAATAGTCCATTTATTCATGCCTCAGCAGTGCATTATGGTCAGAAAGTAAACCTATCAATCAAAAAATAATATAAGACAATCCGGGTTTAGAAAGAAAATACTCATACTTCTTTTTCAATACAATATGGTCCTGGTGTGCTTAAATGGACCAACTGATTCTACAAAAACATGAGCTCCATTACCTCAAAACTTCTCAAGCATGCATCAATGATGCTGCAATTTAAAGCAAAAGCATTTTCTCTAAATTGTTTCACACATCCCCAAAAAACCCCTTTTTTTAAATTCTTTTCAGGCCCCCATCCAAGTTTCCATTTATGAAAAATGTCTGGTTAGGGATCTATCATTACAGCAATCGCTCACAGTGTTGGATGATTTCGTCTCAAACACACATCTTTATCTGAGGACCTGTAGACTGTCCCAGGGCCAGCATTTCTCAATGTGCTATTATTCTGCACAAACGGTGAATCTCCACAGGCAATTTGCATCTAGCTGTGCCATGTGTTCACAGTGGGAATAGAAATCATACACCTGATGGAGAGAGAGGTTTTTTCCCCCTTTTTCTCTTTACAACAGCTCCATGAAGCAATGCAACCATGCATATCAGAGCAGCAGTGTGAAAATGTCTCCTTATGGATTAAAAGGAAGTTAGATTGTAAAATAGGAAAAGAATTCTGGTTGACAGACTTAAGGGACTGAAATAACATTCTGCTTGGTGGTTTTGCCATTGCTGACATCTGGGATAGTCATCGTATCTTAAATAGATTCCCCATCAGTGATGACAGCTTTTTGGATTCATCATGTTCTCTAAAGACTTGTGGGTTTCCTCTAGCTTTTTATCAGGTACCTAAAATGCCTAATCTTTCTCCTTGAAATGCTGGGCCATGTTTAGTTCAACTCAGGCAACTAGTACACCCATGTTACTTTTTTATCTTTCTCTGCTTCCTTTTTAAAATGTGTTGTTTTGATCTGTATGCTTTTGATAGTCCCCTGGAGAAAATGCTGAAATATGTGACTCCAGGTCTTGAGGGAAATAACAGCAATTGTGAATGGCATATTGACAGGTGTTTGTGTGTGTGTGTCTTTTTTCCCCCCGTTATTTTCCCTGTCAGATCGGGATCCGTTTAAAGAATGATCAAGGTTGCAGTTTAAAGCATCTACCTGAAAAAACCATCATTGTAACGAGAAAAACCACATAGCGTTCAGCAACATCCCTCTCAATGTATCCAACCTCAAGTCACATTTTAAAATACTGTGAATCTGACTGTTAAACAATAAAACTTTTTTTTTTATTTAAAGACCACTTTGTAAAGTAGTCCTTATATAGCTGCAGTTAAATTTTCCTAAATCTTTTACACTGTCTATATCACATCACTATTATCACCATTTTTACAGAACATAATTTCAATCTGATCTTATCTCTGTGTCTTCATTCATATGAGGCTGAATCTAACCTCTCCTACTGTACTTCATCACTCAGACCTTTTTCTGGAGAATATTCAAATGCAACCCAAGTCAGGTCAAGCAGAACAACACAGTTTGGGATTATGGTTCTAATCATGTGGGGGAGGACAACCTACAACCATACACATTTAATTGGCTCATATACCCATGTTAAGCAGGTGCTGATAACACCCCACATGTACGGCTTGTCACAAGTGTGCTCCCCCTCCACCAACCTCCCCCATGTTCTTTTTGCCTCTCTTGGGGCATATACTGTAGATGGAACGTCTGCTTGAGACATCCTTTAAGTATATTTTTCTCTGTGTTGGAGGTTTTGTAGGGGGGCTCATTTAGAGAGTCCTTCACCCCTCCTCACACCATGCATGCACACCATTATATGAAAAGCATTATTAAAATTCACCTCATATCACTAAATAGAGTGGGGGAGTGTTGGCATATCCAGATGGATACTCCTTAAATCTGTCTTCAATTAGTCTCCACTAACTTACATCCTCCAGCTGAATTCTGATTAGCTGATCTGGCAATTTACTCAGCCTGGCTGGAGAGCACTTGGTCCCTCTCCTGAGTGCAACCTTGCTGCTTTTGAGTATTGTGAACCTTTGATCAGCACCCTCTTATTGCCTATAAAAGCCAATACCTTTAAATTTAATATTCCCTCATCTCCTTACCCACAGAGCCCTTTCCTCTTCTGTAACAAAGATCATAGGGTAGTGAAATAGAAAAATGGGGAAAAAAAGATGTATAACAGTAAGGCTGATGAGAATACCATTTAGTTAATATGTCTCACATCTTTCCATTTTGAACCTGCGACCTGTCCTCTGTGTCTGTAACTAGCTGCTTCCCTCTTGTGGACAACTCTGAAAGCCAGCGATGTCTGACATCAGGTCACCATGCTCATTTTGCTTCTCATTGCATTTTCAAACAAAGAAGATTATAAAAACAAAACAACACTCTGCTGACATCCATCTTCAGTGCAGCTCACATGATTTCAACCCCCTCCATCCCTCCACCACCTCTCTTCTGCTGCTGCAAGAAGGGAATCAGCAGGAGAGCTAAACCCTTCCCATTAACATATAGAGTCTTATTTAAATCCTATTCATTTATCCATCCATTTAGAAGAGTAATGCCAGCAGGTTACAGAGATGGCATTGCATCAGGCTCTGATTGAGCTTCAATTTGATCATGTTATCTGATTATGAGGTAAACAGTATCATGATGGATAAGATCTCATTACAATAGGGATGTGAGAGTTTAATTTCCTGTACATGCTCCATCTTTTTTAATGTCAGAGGGAGGAGGTCTTAAATTGTGGCACAGGCCATGCTACTCATAGGCACCTTACTTGACACCTTTGAGCCAGCTCAAAGGGATTTCATTTGGCATAAATTCACCCCAGCCAGTTTCAATTTGGCACAAGCATCAATATGGCATCTCACAGAGTAAAATTGTTAACAAGTTGGAGTATAAAAACAATGAAGTGTTAGGCCGTTTAATTCATCTGTGTTGTTGTCATCTTAACGATTCTCCTCCTGATGTATTGAAATAGCTGCCAAAGCCGCCAGAGACCAGCTGGTGTAGAAACAGCAGACTTGTTGTATGTCATAAGTGAAACCACAGAAGAAGACAGTAACTATCACACCCTGACACCTCCTTCACAGTGAAAGAAAGGGGGAGGCTGGGGGGAAACAAACTTTATAATAAATCTGTCAACACTCCAATCTAAATACCCAGGAGTCAACATGGTCTCTGCTTCCCTGGCGATAGTCATCATAACGGACACTCCTGAGAGACAGCACCTCATCTATCAGTCGCACGCTGCTCCTCATCAAATCTTTTCTATTGGTCTCATTATATCCTTAACACAGTCTAAAATACCTCCAGGATTCTCTAAGAAGCAGATGTATTAGAGCTGCTGGCTATTTATGTGTGAATGTGCTGGTGCATAAGTGTGTGTTTGTCAATGCACAGGCTTCTGTCCGTATCTGTCGCACAGTCTGAGAGACAACCCTGTTTGTTTGTTTCCTTTTTGTAATCCTCAGTTGAGGTTTGCAGTGCAGCGTAGAGCTTTAGCTGTGATACCCGAAGGCCTCTGGGAGCTGGAGCAACATGCCATGTATCAGGAAAGTAGAAGGTGACGGACTCACGGGAGATCTACACCCCCCTGCGCCAGATCATTACTGTGCTGAAGTTATATTGATTGCTGTAGCTTAACCGCTAAACTATGAGATATTCCCTCAACACAGTCCCCATGTTAGTTCTGTGGTGGTGGTCTGTTAGTAATCCAACAAAACCACAAAAATGTATTGTGTTTGGCTGATAAGATATCATGCATATTACACAGTACCAGGGAGCATTTATTTAATCTTGACCATCACATTCAACAGTAATTTTAAAGATGAGCAGCATTAGCTTCTAAATGTAGACTGGTACTGGGAAGAGCAGGTCCTGATACAGCAGGCAGCAGTAACCTGCAGTTCAAGACACTCCCTGTTTTTACTGCCCTTGCTCTGATGGATAAACTTGTGTGTGGTGTGTTTGTGGTGTGCCTCCTCCTGCGGGCACCTTTCATTACACATATGCATATGTGCTTGCCCTTGACATTATCATCAGCAGATTTGTGCAAAAGGCCCCGAGGTAAGGTTGAAATACTGCTGAGGCTTCGGAGAATGGTCTGCTTTAAAGCGACTGTCTGTGGGTTAAAAATGCACCCAGACATGGAGGCAGAGGAAAGGAAAAAGCTCAGTAACTGAACCTAGCAGAGCACCCCTCAGGGGACAGTAGTAATTAAACAGTGATTAAATTAAGGGGCAATGCGGGCAAAACACTGCCTGATTGACACTGCTGCCTCCTCTCTCCCCTATTCACTATGGGTTCAGCTCTGTCATGAAGCATTGCTTTCTAGTGACCTCCAATTACTCACCCACTCTAAATTCTTCAAAGCCCAATTTTCAAAAACTATTTTCTTAACTGTGTTAAGAGCACGGATCACTGCACATTTTTCTCTTAAAAGGCCGAGCTGCAGGACTGAAATACAGACACAAAGAAAATGAGGGAAATGTCTTTGTGCTTCCAATATAATAAATTTTTATTTCAGATAAACTCATAAACTGCAACCACTCTGCTGTTTACACCTAGACTACTATTGGCCTTTGCTACAGATAGACTCAAAAAAGTACAATCACAAGAAAGCATACTCATGCAGAATCCAAAGCAGGCGCCTTTCTTTGAGCCTGCTTGGGCAGCTTTAGAAGTGCCTCATCAAATACTCTCCTGCGAGGGGGAAATACAATAAATTACCTTTGGCGACTCCTTAAACACAAAGCAAATAGACTAACAAAAAAGCAGAGCAACAGCAATAAAACCACCTTCAACAAAACAATCAAAGAAAAACTGAGACACCGAAATCACCTTCCTCTAAATCTAAAATTCTGCTCACGTTCCTGGATTTCCTCCTCTTGCCACACTGCCCCAGGTCTTCCAGGTATTGGGTGTTTGTATAGATTTTTATAAGCCAGGACTTGTGCTTATGAAAATAGTTCTTAAACAATCTCTTAAAGTCCTCTGATGGTGAAGATAGTCCTCTTTGTCTGTAATACAAATTCAAATAGTTGTAGGGAGATGGATTACATGGCACAGAAAGAACAGGGAGCCCACTTTAAAAGGATAAGTTCAAGATGACTGGTATTGATTAAGTGCTCAATGAGAGCATGTCTATGAAAGGCCAGCCACCACACAGCTCATGAAAGAATCATATAACTCATACACAAGGCTCTCAGCAAACATACAGGAGTGGCATGGAGGCGTGAACACTCTGCGGCTTGTCATATCGCTGAGCAAATAGTTGACAACATGCTTGCTTTCCTGTGGTTAAAGACGTTAAAAATTACATCAGAATTTTTCATAAGAATTTCAGGATCCTATTAGTGCCTAAAATTCTAATTAACTATTGAAAGAAGCAGATGTCGACTGCAAGCACGCAAGAGTCTTTTTGGGAATGTGGTTTTGCCCAGACAGACAAAAATGATTCGTTATTTCAGAATCCATTATTTCTTGCCCCGAAAACTCAGTCTGACAGCTGTATTGGAAAGAAAAAAGAGAATGTTTCATAAAGAAAACATGTTGAGTTAATTTCTGAGTAAAACAGCGAACCAGGAAGATTTAGTCCTCCAGAATAATACATTATGCTGTCGATTCGCTGGTGTCAGAATTTGTGATGATGCCATGTGAAGACAGCCCTAATAGAAAAAGCACTGGCAGCCTAACCCACCTTATCATCCTTGACATTTAGCGCAGCACTGTCTCCCTCTCTCTCTCTTATCCCTTCTTCACTGTAAACAAACATTTTTTTAACCCTGATTTGTATTACTGGAACTGGAGGACATGAAGTGACATGAAGTGTGGCAAACTTCTTAAAAACATGCAGTTAAAATTTTTAAAAAACACATGAAGTGGGGAACATCTGGGAAAAATAGCAATAAAAAGTCACAAAACAAGAGGAAAGAGAGAGCTGACAAACAGGAAAGGCAATCTGGCCAGATTGCCATCACCTAACCCGAGGTATCTGAAACTAATTTCCAAGGAAAGCTGTCAGGTCTCTGCAGACAATGTTCTGATGGAAACGAGGCAATAAATGCTTCTTAAAGCCATCATAAATATGCAGCTTCCTGCCTAACAGCCACTGCTCAGACCTGAATCCGACCTCATTATCCTTCGTCTCTGCTGGCAGATTCGCATGCCAAGTTACAGGCTGGATCACTAAAAAACCCCTTAGCGCAGGCCTCAGTGGGATATGTGGCTCATCAAACTAGAAGACTCTTTAAATACATATGGCAAGTTGGGCTGGAAAAAAATCTACACTTGACTTGCAAGGGTTTGGTTAAATTTTGAATGCACTTAGACAAACTGTAATTGTTCATTGAGCAATAAGGCTTTCTGAGTGAAAACCGAAACATCAAGTATGTATGATCTCTATTTTTTTCTCCATTATGAATGGACTGTATGTGACTTAAAAGTGGATCACATGAATAATCAAATGGCTCAGCAACATCTCCAGTTAGATCAAATATATTAGAAAACAGCGTTGCACAGACACATCACCCAAACACTTCCACAACTTGCAATGCGCGCAAAGATCACATTTGATTTGATCCCCTCCCAACATTTTCCCACTATAAGTAAAGCCATCAGTGGATAAAGTAATCATGGCCTTGACATAGTGTAAATATGTCAATATGCTCATGTATTTTGGTCTCCATATGAAGACATAGAATGGTCTCTGCATTATGTTTATATGGCAGAATAAAGGTAAGAATGGGAGTCTCTGCAGCCAGCAGCTCCCAGCATTCCCACTTCTCTGCCTGTCTGTCTGTCTGTCTGGAGAGACTGACACTACAGCAGCATGCCCTTCATTATCACTAGGTAATGCTCATCACAGTGGCCGTGGCTTTTCTCTATTCCACCCCTTCACCCCCCCACCACATCCCTTAAAAGTCTTACTCACAATGAAAAGCAGGGGAGATAAGGTGCGGGAGACCATTTCTTTTGACATTCACGATGGCAAACTCATCAGTCATGCTGTCAAAGGCACTGGTCTTGGCTAGTTTGGGATTTATGAGAAATAACAATGAGGAGAAAAGGACTAGTAAGGCTTTTGCTTCTACTGTTAGTTTGGGAGTGTTTTGTTCTGAGGCACGCTCTGCATAAAACCCAATTTCTTTTGTCAGTGACCCTTGCACAGATTCCACATCCAACAGAACTGACATTTCTGCCTCACATGATAAAGGAGAATGGCAGGAATAAGTTTTTATAAAATGGAGTACATCCCCACAAGCAATAATAACAGGCCCCACTTACTTTGATTTGCAGAGTATTGGTAGGTGAGAGGCAAAGCCTTTATTCTGTGAAATGCACTTTAATTTATTTTAAGAAAGTTGAACGTTTCCTCTTCCCTCACACGTTCCTATGTGAAAATAGGACAAAACAGTAATAGCATGTGTCAAACACTTATATTTTCTGCTCAAACAAGTGACAGGTAGTGACAGATGCTCCCTCTGCTCTTTTTCTTTGTAAACATCATGGGACACGACATCACTCATGTAGCAGTCACTGTATGGTAACGTATCACATGGTCTGTAACATTTATATAAATCATTAATTTCAAAGTCATTTGAAAGTGGATTTGAATATTTGTGCAAGGACAACATGGCTGAATCTTATAGAACTCCTCGACTATAGATTATGCCTTTTTAATGAAATCCCAATGGGCTGCACTGCAGGGATCTCCTGGAGCACCAAATTATTAGTCAATTTCAGAATATCAAGTCTATTAATTACCATTCTTAATATATCTTATGAAAGTGCCGGGAGATTTAGTCAAACTACCTACGGGCAACAAATGAGACGCTCGACACACATTTATATGGAATATATTAAATATATTAGGTAAGCTCGGAGTAATTCAGCTTAAACGTGACACTTCAGAAACTTGCTGAAAATGTTCAAAGTGCAGCATTGCTTATAAGCAAAGTGTTGTGAAATAGCTGGCCAAGTAAGTTCGTGGCAATTTTGATTCAAGTGTGTGAATGAGACCTCTTAAAGCTCAAGGGTACTTGAATCTGTGTGGAAATTAAGCCATGAGATTGCAGCTGGGGGGGGCGGGGGACGGTGGATTGACAGCGACATTAGCCCTTCGGCACCTCTGCTGTATCACATCATGGCTCTGTAAAATAGATGGACAGGAATAGCAAATTAAATCCCCTTAATAGGAGCAGGAGATGTAGTAAGGTTGGTTTGAACTGTAAGACTGCACAAGCACAGGAAATGAAGGGGGGTTAGGTTTTTAGTGGAGTAATATAAAGTGGCTCTAAAGTGTTTTGGTTAATGGGCCTCCTCCAACCAACTTTATACAAAAGTCACAGTCATATTTACATCAGTTGGAGATTACCTTCTTCACAATGCTTCCTGTCCTCTTCTTGAAAGGAGTTCACAGGTCATGCTTTGTTCTCGGTGCTTAATTTGAATACATTTATCAAATTCATACCACTGCCAGCAGAGTTGCTCAGTAACAACAGAGTGGCAAAACACTCGTAGCTACACCTCTGAGAGCACTCCTAGCAGCTTGCTCTAGTGGCTTTGTTGATGGTTTTCTCACAAGCTGTTTTTCCCTTCTAGGTTCAGTGACACCACATGGCTGCGCCACATAGACTAACCTTAATGTAGACAAAGCCAAGTCTGCAAATCTTTGCAGAAGCAACACGCGTGCACGCACACACTTCTACAGCCGAAGGAGCAAGGCGTTTTTCAATGCATTTAGATGAGACCTTTAACAAAGGTCCCTAATGCAGATATCAATGAACCAAGGTACTGAGCTATCGGAGCGAAATTGGCTGACGGAGGGATGTCACCCCTGTGCATGAAAAATGATGGATCCCATTTGTAAACTTCTCTCTCCTTCTCTACCTCGGAACACTTAAACATGCACACAAACACTCGTCTTGCCTTCATCACCTTCTCAGTCATTGGATATTCAACAAGGAAGCAAACCTACTGTGATGCTGGCAAATAACAAGTGGTCTGGTAAAATTGGCACTTTACCGGCCATTTCATCTGACTGTCAGGGAGCCCAGAGAGAACCTGTTTGACTTCAGTGATGACAGGACAGATTAACATCATGGACTTTGTTTTTTCCATCTTCTTTTCATTTTCCATGCTATTCTCTGAGGACATCAGCAAAATGAAACCAATATCTACAAACCCACACACAAACAGCCAAAGCTTTCCAAATATTAGATTGTGCTTGCTGGATTGCGAAATCTACTCTTTCTTTCTGCTCCCTCCATGGCTGGGTTTGATTTGAGAAGGTAAAGACAACACCTAAATCCATCTAATACACTGAAGATGAACAGCAGCATTATAATGTGCACTTTTTGTACCCTGAAATAAAATAGATTTATGTGTCACATATAACGTTCCACATTTTTATAGAGCGGGGCAATGGTCTGAATGCAAACATCAGCCCAAATGACACAACACACGTACACACAATGCAACAATTTACAAAGCTTGCAAAAATCATGCTAAGCATATAAAGCGTGATAAGCAACATAATATGCACACTGAGCATTTCTAGGGAAACAATGATATATTGCTAATCATCCTAAAATGAATTACTGCATTTTTTTTAAAGCAGTGTGTTGAGTCAAAGGTACAAAGGTTAATATACGCAAGCAGGCATCTCTGGAAGAAAATGAAAACTTCCCAGTGGAATGTGATGGCCAGCCTAAATGCTGACATTACGGTTTCGATGATGGAGTGACTTTGGGAGGGCTTGCAGTCTGCCAGTGTTCAAAGCTGTGCCTTGAGGGTAAGGGGGTAAATTTGCTAAGTTAATCACATAATGAGACCAATTAAACATCGGAGAACCCAGGTGAAATGGAGTCTGCCACTGAGCCAACGGCAAATGATGTTCTGTGGTTCAGCCAAATCTCTGGACTGAGGATGGACAACCCAGATTTAGCGTCAGTAATTCTCTGCGGTATTCACATTAACATGTAGATGCTCCCACCCTACCCCCCTAAAAGAAACAAGAACCACCTAGAATCTGAACAAGAGTGGAAACACACACTTTCAGTTATATATGTACAGTGTATGACCTTTTTTCGAGCGCAGAACAATAATTAGGTCACCCTTGTTTACCTGTTTCATGTTCATTTATAAAATGCACATTTGTTTTTAAAACATTACTAAGGAGAAATAGCTACCATTTTGCCACTGCAGCTTCTAATTAAAAATAATACACACAATCATTGGCAACATTTTTTTACAATGGCTTAATGGATGTCTGTGCTCTCTGAATGCTTTTTGTTCATTTTAAATCTTGTAGTGCTCCTTGTCCTGGAGCAGCAATGCAGCCCTACAGCATTATATCTTCTCCAGTATGTTTTACTGTAAGGAACGGTGTTTTCTCCCCCTCTGACATTTACAAACTGATATACTGTAATTCCACATAGGCTGTTTTTCCCTAAAAGGTCTGAAAAATAGGATTTATAATCTAGGTTGACAATTTTGTCAATGTTCAAGTTAATAAGTGCACATAAAATTAAAGCCTTATTTGTTTTCTTTTCTTCCCTTTAACTTTCTTTTTATTCTTGAACACTGCTTTATTAATTCTAGCACTAATAATGAATATGGTGGGTTTTATTTTTTTATTTTATTTTTTTAACTTGTCTTGTCCAGCATCCCAGCAGCCAGAATGGTGGTCTGGCTGCTATACTGTGCTGAGCAA
>JBAMIG010000021.1:10731613-10749560 GCA_037177335.1 Kiunga ballochi | reverse complement strand
TAGATCAAAAATCCATCTCTTACAATTACTGAAATTATATCACAGCAAGTAAACAGACCTGATATCGGCCTACAGAAAACTCTGTGGAGCCCTAACTGAAAGGATTTTATGACTCCACCCAAAGCAGAAAAGCTGATGTACAGTTACCCCACACTGAGAACGATTGTTCAGCTGCTTACTGAGGTGTTTGAGCTGGTCAAAGTGCCCGGCATGATGTGTTATTGACAGATGGTCAGGCTCCTACCCTCTGCAGGACACTTCCAAACAAACAGCTACTGCATACACAGAGGCAATCTTCACATCAATATCAATCAATTATTCACATATTGGTGCTGGCTTGCAAAAAGCAGCTTGACTGCATTTCACAAGTGCTAGACTCACATGCATTTTGTAGGAGGTTGATGAGAGTGCCCAGCGATTACTCGACTTTCGATCCCACAGTTACAGTGAACTAAATCTCACACTGACACAGCGTGACACAGAACTGCGATTAACTGGGTCAATTGTTCTTACTGTCTGCACTGTTGCTATTATAGAAGAACACATCAGGTGCAGCAGTTCCATACTCTGTTTTATTCATTTTGCAATTGTTTCAGCATAAAACTGAGGGCAACAGTTAAACTTTCATGCATGCTAAGTTTGTTTGAAGTGGGCGTGCTGTTTAACGAGATAGGGAACACTTTGTGTGGGTGTCTGATTTATAGAACTTGCTGGAGAGGAAGATGTGGCACTAGCGAAAGTACTATAGTTACACAAGCAGCTGTGCCCAGTGGCTACTTGACAGATATCTAGTTTATTATTCCTTGTTTAGTCAGCCTCTCTGGATTTTTTTCCTTGAAGTGCTCCATATGAAGTGTAAAGTAAAGCAGTATGACTGTCTTTAAAATGAGTTTTGCTTTAGTACGTATAATCAGATACTTTCCCTGCCCTCATGTTACACAGAAATATTAAAGCTGAGCCCTGAGGTCAACAGCAACAGCCCTCACTCTACAATCACTGCACCCTTGCTGCACAACTATAAGAGGTTCTTTTTTGATCCACTCCAATATCATTAAGTTATTAGTTGATTTCAGCGGATTTAATCAGCATAGTAATTCCTCTCCATGGAAAGATAAGTCTCTCTCAAGAGCTGTTAGTCGGTCCACTATGCCTACTGATTAGACACAAGCCCCCAAAATAATTCATCACAAACTGCAAAAAATAATTTATCAAAAGTGCTTCTCACAAAACCCGCTCAGGACCTTTGCTCCTTAATAATTAAACTCCGCAATTAGGCATCTTACCATGAGCTCAGTGTTGGGCTCCATGTAATATTCATAACCATACATAATTATGCAATATATTCACTGAAATAAGAGGCCATATATTCAAGGCGGGGCTGTCAAGAGCAAGACATTTTTATTTGGTTTATAACACTGTTTCGTCTCATAGATGAGCAGCTGGCCTCTAGAGACAGGCGAGAGCGAGGACGTCTGGTCCTTAACAGTCTAAAGCTCTGTTCTGTGACACTGGAAAAGAGAGAAACAGAAAGGGTTAGTAAAAGCAAATAAGACAGGCACTGAGTGGCGAGGCTCTTACCAAGGTAACCAGTAACATCAAAGCATGCGCACTGGACTCAACAAAGATCCACCTTAGTGCTATACTGACCACGGTCAACACTAGATGAAGGAAGAGAGGATAGGCATTAAATTAAAATGGAGCTGAGACAGGGTGCTGTCACAGGATGCACTGGATGATGAATTATACATAACGCTCAACACAGCATGGTAAAGAATTGTAAGAAAATAGTCATGATAGTGGCTGGATCAAATAAGCAGCGGCGGGAATCTGTGGTGGACACGCTGTGGACAAGGTTGCCTTTCATCTTGAGGCACAGTTGAAAGCTATGGGCTCCACACACAACAAACTGGCAATCAAAGCTTATGTGTGACTGGGCAGTGGTGCACTTCATCTGTCGTCTCAAGTGCACCAGAGATCACACAGATGCCTCTTTCACATCACAATGGTTGATTTTCAACACACTGCCTTTGGAATTTATTATTTGTGCCGTGGAAGGACTTACCGCTTTTGGGAGCTGTGGATTATTGAAGGCCTCTCGTGACATGCGTATGATGAATTAAAAGAAAAGCATACATTTTCCACCAACTTTTCTGTAGTTGACAAAGGCTGTCAGTGATGCATAACATTCCTCTTTGCTTTATTAAAGACTTCACAATGTTGGGTGAATAAAGCAGGAGAAATGTCATATGAGGAGCTGCAGTAGACTAACAAGCAAAGAGCATGTGATTAATAAAGTTTCATAATTATCATAAATTCTTTGCAAGGGGATTTTATATGAAGACATTTTGCATTTTACAGTGCATACATTTGAGAATAAAACTCCCATATTTCACAACATGCAATGTCAATTTTCAAGGACAATTCCATCTTCTTAAAACTTTATTTCAAACAACACCATTGTGTTTAAAATCCCTGTCATATGCTCTGCAAAGCAATGGCTTTTCTGAATGTGACACAGTTATATTGTCAGTATAATACAGATGTGATTAACATAAATAAGAGTTAAAGTCAAAGAGGCGTAAAGGTCGTCACTCAGGACTACTCACGGGTCCACAAGGTGATTTACAACAACTTAATTTGACTGTGAGGAGTAATTTATCTGTGACAGAGCAAGCACTGGAACTCTGCATGTCGTGCACGCATGCAGGCAACAATATGCCATGACTGCACACATCTCACATCTACCCAATCAGTCAAGATGCTTTACAACTTCTGTCAGAGGTCTTAACAGTTCTCATAAATTATAAGGCCATTGTACATGGTGCCAATAACTTTTGAAGGAGAATCTCAGCCAAATTGAAGCCAGTAGTATCTCTTGCTTATATGTACAGGACACAAGATGGGACACCACTCAGGGTAAATATATATATTAAAAGGAAAGAGAAATACTTGGATGGTAGATTAAGGTTTAGACAAAGCCCTTCTAGTCTTGCTCAGTTGAACAATTCTTTTCAAGAATAAAAACTACAGCCTAGACAGCGACATTTTGATGCAAAGCAGGCTCTTGGCAGGTTCGATTTTGTTACAGATAAGTTGCATTTCCTCTCATATTCCACTTCCCTTCACCAAAACTCTGTGTCTCTAGCATTGCATCTGTGTCATCTGCACATCTACTGTGACACCTCAAGAATATGTGGCATGAATGATGCAAAACCATTCATGGGAAACAAAAATATAGCTTGATAGGGACAGAAAACTGAGTGTGCAGGCCTAAAGTCTGCAAGCTATATCATGCTGTTATTTATTTCAAATGCCCCCTGCAGTACCCATTGATATTCTGCAGAGAAATCATAGCCAGTAGCAGAATGTTGGGATCTGTTTCTCAACCTCTATCTCAATATGAACATAATTGAAACGAACTGCATGTATCTACACTGAAATAATGTGCAGCAATATAAGCAACATTAAATACAAACTGTTGTCTATTAGATGACTTCATCCGCATGTGAGCCTCCATGTGTATGTATGTCTGTGTTTTCTTTATAGTATGAGGTGCATGTGAGCTGGGAAGGGAGCCTGCTGATAGCACAGCCTGCACTGATTTTCCTGGTGTCACACTGATAGAGTGAAACTCAGATTGAAGGGCAGAAGGTGATAACCACCTGCTGGGATTCACATCCCGTTCCATTTAACAATCTTTGGAATTCTCCCAGGGGACAATCAGAGATGCTGGGAAACCACTGAATAGGCACCAAAACCAAAGCCTGTGTTTTGTCAGCAATTAGAATAAAATTGCCTGAACCTGCCGAAAGGCACAGCTCCTGATGAGGGAGATTGCCTACTTTACACCATTTCAACCCTTCAGTTTTAACTCCACGTTTTTGTTTTTTTTTTTGGTTTGTTTGTTTTTTGAGATGCGCTCGATTCTTGATCGCTCATATAAAAGCAAGAACATTCAATTCTGTTGGAAAATAAGAAATCATAGAGGAAAATGTGTTTTCATAATAACAATGTACATATCTCTGTTATTCTCTGTGAGTGGTTCCAAATTGCAAACAACGATGAACAAGACCAGGCTCTCAGCATGGCACACCTTCGTGTGCAGGTGGCTTTAACACTTAATATAAGTCATCGAAGATTGGGGAGCCAGAAAAGAAAAAATCCCACTCAGCCAGATGGCCTCCATAAAGCATAAAGTAAAGCTCTCCCAGATGTTGAGAGTAGTTGTGGATCCTCACTTGCAATGTGAGGGAGGGACTGGTAATGCATAGTGTATTAGTGGTCTCTTTATGGGTACATTAGGTGCTGTGGAGGGGAACGCGGGGACCACTACTAAAGCTTCTGGTGAGTTGCTACTAGACTTTATCCTTTGATGGACCTACCCTTGAAAAAACAGGACACCCGTGACCATATTCTGCTGAGCCTGTGCGACAACACCCTTCCTTTAGCCTCCTGGAAAACATAAATCAGTTCCTCATATCATCATCTAGTCATATTCCATGCATATGCAGCTCTAATCAGTAAATCTGTCAGCTTTCTCGCTTTTCAGTGATATATCTGAAACGTAATACTCTTTCACTTGGGCTGTAAATCTCTGACGAAGTCTATGCTTTTTAAAATCTAAAGACAGGGTCCCATGAAGTGAAGAGTCTCACTTGAAAACAGACACCAAGATTGGAGTACCAGTTCAGTCTAGGGTATCTATACTGAAAGCCTCAGTGCCTTCCAATATGTCACCCCTCATCTTACCACTAAAGCAGTGGCCTAGATAGGAAGCCAGAATAAATTTATCCTGTTCATTGTCCCTGCTGAGGAGTAGCAGAACATCTCAGTCTGATTAATGGCTGTACACTATCTAATGAACAGTAATTGAATGTAAAATGCAGCAGGTCCTTAAAAGCCCAGAGGAGTCATCTTCCTTTGCCTACTTCTTTGGAAAAGCAAGGCGGTGACATTGTCTAGAGTTGATTATAGTTGACCTTGCATGGGGAGACGGAGGCCTTTGTAATGGCT
Organism: Kiunga ballochi; assembly: GCA_037177335.1. Classification (NCBI taxonomy): domain Eukaryota; kingdom Metazoa; phylum Chordata; class Actinopteri; order Atheriniformes; family Pseudomugilidae; genus Kiunga; species Kiunga ballochi. The sequence continues at coordinate 10,744,547 of JBAMIG010000021.1, read as the reverse complement.
AACAGAAGCCTTGGGGAATAGAAGCATGGAAAAACAGATGAAAAACAAATGAAATGGACTTACATTGGAAAAGTAAAGGAATGAATCAATACCTTGGTCAATAACGATTCGATTCTTTATCACAAAATTCTTAAGCAGAGGAAGACAAGTGATCAAATATCCCTAGTTGTATTGGCATTTCTAACAATATTAATTAAGAAAAAATGCTTAGGTGACTGGTAGATAAATCAGCCGATATCGTTAAATCAAAACAAATGATAGTTGTAAACCCAATGCCACAGCAGTGAGTACAAATCTACCCTTGTCTACATTTCCTCAATGTGTATGACATCTAGTACATAGACAGACCATGTCGTCAGGAAATCAATCAGCACCTTAACAGAGTACACTTTAAAGACAACCTTCACAGAGCCCAACAGAAGTCAGTCAGGTGATTATAAGAGTTGCTTTGATAAATGTACATCAAGCTCCAGCCCATCATCCTTCGCTCTTGGCCACTGAGACAGTCTGCCTTTGCTCTCAGCGGACATTTCTACTTGGCAGAGATGCTGAATCTCGTTATTCTTTATTTGGCCTGGACCACACAGGTCAATATCACATGCACGAGTCCGCTTCACCAGTGCACTGTCTGTAAACGCATATAAATTCATTGCAATAAATCATTTAAAGCTTCAGCTGAAAATGTAATCATGTAATTGAATTTGGTCATCAATATCTACCATATACATGCTTGTATGCGGCGTAGACGAGGCATTTCACAACTGCATATGATCACGGGAGTGGGAGGAAATCTGTCTGAACTCAGCTGAAAGCATGAGTCATAGCAGCGCAGATATCTCTCATTATTATTCACAGCCCTTTAAATGATGGGGCTGCTGACGACAGGACAGCCACAGTCTGTTTGGCCTCAAAGGGAAACGAGGGGAGTATGCATGAAAGATGATTAGGCTTTAGTTAGGTTAAGTCTCAACTTCAAAACCATTATTTCCTGTCTGACAGCGACTTTAGGTTTAATCTCTGATAAAAAATGAAAGAAAAAAAGAAATTCTTGGTTAATTTAAGCGCGTTCTGATTAAAAGTGCTGACAAAATTCAGGTCGTTTGCTGTAAACAAGCTCCTTGTGTTTATGGTGTGCTTAATAAACACAGCTTTCAAGAGGCTTTCAGAAGGATGCCCACCTTTTCTGTCATGTCATGTTAATTTTTCATTACTTTATTAGATTTTTTAATGTCTTGTCCAGATCTTTATTGCAGAAAAAAAGTTGTGGCTGGAGAAGTACTATTATCATTGTCATTACTGTTATTATTTTCCATTATCTAATGGTCATTTCCTGCAATCTATAGCCACTCTGAATCAGCAACATTCATGTATGACTAAAAGCAATAAGTAATGAATTAAGCTATTGATGAGGTCTTTAGCCAGGGCCATAACTGGCCCCCACAAGTCAATAATTATCCTAATAAGAATATCTATGTTGCAAAAGTGCATACAGCAGCAAAATCATCACCACACCAAAACATTCCCCTGCGGTGTAATTGCTACTGCTTGAAATTATAGTTTTCATTAAAACCAAATGTTCAAGGTTATTGATTGCTTAAATAAGACTCAATATCTTCTCATTTCAAAGGCGAATGAAATTGCATGAAATAGTAATATCGTCCAACTATTGTGCACGTTCATCACTGTTACACAGCTTCATACTGCTGTCCCTCGAGGATTATTAGAACTAAATAAGTGTGTTTAAATGAGTGTAATTTCTAGGAACCAGAAATCCATGTAAAAACATCTGTACACAGTGCTCTGCCCTACTTCATCACTGTGATCGTGCACAATAATAAGGTAAAGGACAAAAATCCTGTATGCATACTATCATAGGTTTTCACTGTAGCCATGGCTTTTTGCGTCGACATAACAAAAGCACAGCTAAGCTGTCAACGTGAATGAGATTTTTACCTGATGTTCAGGTATGTTTAGCCCTTTTTTTGCAGTATCTTTATTTGCAGCACTTTGATGGATAAGTTACCTGATTTTTCTGACCCTGGAGAAAGGAGGTTCTGAGAAACACAACAATACACATAGAGGGAGACAGAAAAACAGGTCAGACACATATTAGAGACAGGTCTATGTGATGCTTTTATAGCTGTGGAAATTATAATTACCATAATTTTTATGACCTAATCCAGAGGCAAATGAGAAAATTAGGCATTCTAATGAAGTGGGGAGTCAGAACTGCATAAAGCGTATAAGACAGTATGATTTGTTCCTGCAACCTTCAGATGAAGATGCATGATATGTGAATCATAGCGGGAGGCTTTCCTCTTCACAGAATAACTCCTCTTCAACTATCTTGGACTCAACCTGCCGGAAGGAATAGGATCCCCCAGTGGCACACTCTGGGCTGCACTACTGTATTGATTTTGTGATATTTATATATTTATGTAGCTCATTCTTCTGAACATTCACCGGCCTTATTGTGAACATAAAATCACATTAGACTGCACAAGCATATTCTCAATTCTGTTTGAAGCGGAAAAACATACATAAAGGTAGGATTTAATGGGTGGAAGTGGAGCGGAGAGAGTCTAAAGCTGCAGACACTTCTTTCATCTCGCCCTTTTATTTACATGACATTGAAACAGTTTGTTACTGTAATGAGTTTTTATCCAGCAGAAAGATATATAATTGATGAAGCTAACAAATACGATGAGTAACTGTCAAGATGAATGTATAGAACGAGTGGGTGTTGGGAGGGGGTTCATTCATGAAGCGTGTGCATGAAGCCTGTGATAATGAGTTTCCAGACAGGGATTAATTCTTACTTCCTGTTTGGTAAAGATGCCAAGCTGTTCAAAGACCACATGCTAAAGAGTTCATGATGTGGGTGCTGAATGGGACTATGTTTTTACCTGATCAATTGGCAGCTCCACCGTCAACTGGCAGTCTTCCCGCACCTGTGCTGCTCCCACCATCTCACTCCTTTTGTTTTGTGCATTGGACACGCTGCTCACTGAGAAAGTGATTAATCACATTTACCTCATCTGCTGGCAACTGCCCTCTCATTCTTCTGCACACTCTCTCATTTTCCCGCCACGATACCCCTCCATCCCTTATTGCACTCCTGTCCTCTCCCTGTTCTGCTCCTGTTCAACCTCCAAGAGATCAATGCTGCTGTCAAGGCATTTATTCAAAGAGTGGTGCAGACGAAAGGGCCACAGAGACACAGCCACCCTCCCACATATATGGCCAGCCAACTTGAACCTTCAACCCCACGGGTTAAATCTCAACAGTATTGCAGGAGTTCTTGATGCATTTGGAGAACTGCTCATACAGCAATGTTACACTGTTTTTGCTCCTGTAAACAAATTATTTTTATTTTTGTCAACGGCTACTTAATCTCATACAAAGTGGAATGTTAATAATGAATCACAGCAATGGATCTACATCAGTTGCCTTAAGTGCTTTAATTTAAATAATAAATAACCATGCATAATAGATTAATCAGTGCTAAGACTAAGGAACAATGTATATAGAAGAAAGCATTTGGTTTGCTCGAAGCATGTTTACTTGATCATTGTTTTTAAGCCAATCAATACTTTTAGAACTATTTTTTAGACTAACTTTAGTTACACTAAAGCAAAATGATGAAAGAAAACAATAGTCTCAGATCCTAAAATAAGCTTGTTTGGATGGAGAGCTCTCTGAGGTCAGCTTCTAATGAAGAAAGCATCAAAATTTGAAGCGTTTAGTGATGCAATAAATGTGATCAGGTGGATCAGGTGAATATCCACTCTATATCCATAGGAGAACTCTTTTATAGATTGTGATTGGCAGGTTTAATATAAAACCAATTATGCAATCTATCGTCATGTTTGTACAAACACTCCCAGGGGATGCTGGGAGCTTTTTTCTTATGACTTCCCTTGCAATATGTTTCTTTTACTGTGCAAGATTTTTGCATTTCACAAAACGTTTTGTGTTACTTCCGAAAAAGGGATTATCTCGGTTAAGTGTTTATGGTCTGCACCTCTTCCTCTCACCCTCAAGTCAGCATTACATGGACATACGTCTGAAATTATCACCAAGTTAACAGAGGATGTATGTTTCTGTAACAGTTTAAATCCAGATGAAGATGTCTGCTGTAATGAGAAAAGGTCTCAAGCATCCTGCTGCTTTTCTGTTAAGGATGCATCTGATTTACGCAGGCTTATTGAATTAATGAAAGCAATGCAACTTTATTTATAACACACTGTAAAAACCACAAAGTTGACCAAAGTGCCACAATATGAGGAATTAAACTAAATTAATAATAAAAGAACATTCAAATTTAAAACATAATCAAAAGAATAATTAAAAATTAACTAAAATCTGCTCAGAGAGCTCCTCTGTCAGGGCACTACCATTCAATAAAAATTAAATACTTTAAACAAAATGTAATAAAGTTAATAATTTATATACTTTGAATAAAGTTCACAGGCAGCCAGTGAAGAGATGTGGTGATGTGCTTGTACTTACCTGTGCCAGGTAAAAGACACGCACCAACATTTTGTACAAGCTGCAGTCAAGCTATGACTGACCTGCCCAAAAAAAATAACATGTTGCAGTAATCCAGGCGGGTGATGACAAAGAATGAGTACTGTTTCAAAATGCTGATGCGCTAGAAAAGGATTCTTTCTGCCAGCAACCTTAATCTGGCTTCCAACCCTAATTTGGAATTTATTTTGAAGACCAGGCTTACAACCTTTTGAAAGATCATTTCAGATTGTTCCAATCTCAAAGGTAGAAACCAGCAGAACAGGATCACCACCACCTCTGTTGTGATGCATCATATGACACCTCTGATGAAGAGTTTAGATTAAAAAAAAGGTTATATTATCCATTTAAAATCAGAAGGGGTTGATTTTTAAAACAGTGCAGCCAGAGAGGTCAAAGGTCACCAGCATTCAGTTTCAGCTTTTAGCATTAGAACCTCCATGCAAAGATTTCTCTGGATTTTTCTGAATATTTTGATCAAATCCCTAAAATTCTTGTAATTGTACCTTGATGAAAACATTGCTTTTTACCTTTTGGACTTGTTTCTCACACAGTTGTTCCCAACATGCTAAACTTTGCCTTATTCCAGCTTGTGAATAATTGAGCCTTTTGGGATGCTTCTTTTACATCCAAAAAGAAAGAAGGAAGTATTTTCTTTTCTTTTAAACTGTGTTTTCCAGCACTGGTAAACACATTTAATTTTAAAAAGCAATCCTGGGACTTTATTACTCTTTTGATACATCTGATTGCTTTAGTACCAGAAGTAGGGAAGCTGTTCACAGCATGACTACCTATAAAACAAGCTGATGCACAACATTCCCAGAAAGCTAATTCCTGGATTTATCCATACACAAGCTTTCATAGTCATTTTAAAAAACTAATTCAATTCAAATATATATTCATTTCTCTAAAAAAAAAACGGGTTGGAAGCTAATCTATTAGATTTGTATGTTGTTTGCTGTTGCTTTGTGTTTTCTGTCTTTCTTTGTCTTTTATTTGTCTTTTTTTATTGTTAAGCTGTCCTGCTTTGCTTTTGCCCTCTAAATTCCTACTTGGTTATTGTGGGATGTGTACATTACAAGCTTAAACCACCGATTGAGATTACTTTAGGTCAGCTCATGGCTCTTTAGATGTGTGTAGTTGTCTCTCCCACAATACAGACCTTCTTCCAGAAAAGATCAGTGCCACAGACTGGACTTTTTAAAGATGATGTTACTCCAAGGTGGCCTTTTGAACTGCTTTAGTGATTCCCTTGTAACTTTCAGTGTTGTTTCAGATGTGTGAACAAGAAAAAAGGGGTGGAAAAAAATTAATCAGCCAGTTTCTAATAAAATTAAACAAATTTGAATATAATTAGTGATAAGCAATGATTGTATTTTCCTTTTGAAAGGGACTGGGAGAGGAAACTATGTGTGAAGGTTTTTGAAAAATCTTATTTGAATTCATCAAATGGAGCCAACATTTGTTTTTATTTTTTAATTTTGTAGTGCAAATAACTTTGGCCGGGAAAACATTTTGTTATATGATCTGCCAAGCGTACAGAAAAGTGTGTTTTCTGATGTGTGCAGAAATATGCAGATTGTAACACACACAAACCCTGAAAATGACCTAATAAGACATTTCTGTAATTAACTGCTAAACTAAACGGTGCAAAGAGTAGTTGTTATTTTATGATCTTCATTCGGTGTTTTTAGGCTTAATAATCTGATATCACACAGTATTGATTTCCACATCATGAGAAAATTGAGAGATTTTGTTTCACTGTTTGAACTTAACAAGAGTTTTGGATTCATACTCAACAAAATGGCCTGATTAAATTCATTTATGATTTAAAGTCCCTTGACAATGTTTGAAGTCTTGTTCTCTTTAATATTCACAAAAGAAAATCTGTGTTAGTTTCAAAGAGCACCAAGCTGTGTTCTGTTTGGACTTGAACAGGTTGAGAATCCAATGAAATCTCCTTTTACGTTCTAATGTAAAATATACTGTAAAAATACAATTCTTACACACATTTCACTGGTATCTCCTTATTCACACACAGAATGTACAACCATGCACACCCTGACATCTAGGCCAAATAAAACTCTAGATATGAATCTGTAAAGGCAACAAGTTTCTTCTTATATTCACACTGAGAAAGAATGTGTTGAGTGGAAAAAGGGAGTTGGGACAAAGAGGTCCGGAAAGGAAACCAGTGCGGAAGACACCGTTATTGAAATACTCTGCTTACCCCCTGTGGTGAAGAGTGCTGGGGGTCTGAACACCTGCCTCGGTTGTTTTGCTCTTCCAGCTCGGTTGTGCATCTCTTCATAAAGCAGAAAACAGGAAACCCTGATTAATGCACATTTCTTTTTTTTTTTATTGTTGGGTCATAACAGATTTTTTGTTTGTTTCACATTGACTAAAAAGACCCATGATCATTTTTTCTAATTAAAATAATTTAAAAAATAAATTGTAATTGCTAAATTTACTTAGCCTCTCTTTTTTACTTTCTTTTTTTTTTACATTCTCCATTTACCTCAATTTTTCATGAGCTGATATGTTTTGTAGCTCTCCTGTGACTTCTACTGTATTGAATTCATCTGGTTCCAATATATCCCATGCACAACCTATCAATCACCGGGGAGCGTGGCAAACTAATCATTTATTGATGAAATGGGGCAGCCATGAATTTCTAACTGCATTTGTCTTATTTATCAAGCCAGATCAAACAATGAAAATCCAAACAAGCTTAAAGGGAAAGGGAATGGGAGTCACAGGGAATAACTTATTCTTCAGTTGTAGACAGCAGAAGGTTATTGATGGAGAGGGGTGGCAAAAAAAAAGGAAAAGAAAAGAAAGAGGTTTGGGACTCAGCTGCATGGTGGGAGAGCAAAGGAGTGAGACAGGAAGAGAAGAAAAAGAAAGAAATAGCAGAGGGTTGAGTTCAGAGTGATGTTCAGACAGCAGGGTACACATCTGAATTAATGCTTCCACAAAAGGCAATTTTCTCCTCACAGCCTCCTCATTCCCTCTGTAGGTAGGAAGTTGAGGTACGTCTCCCTTACTAAGAAGGAGACTCATAGAGAGTGAGCAAACTCAGTGTTTCTTTTCAGCTACAGCGCTCTTTCCTGCAGGGTCCCTGGGCTGGCTCGGGGGATAGTGTAGTGATCTCAGACTTCCACAACAATACACTCCTGGCAATGGTGTTTGCAAGCTCACTAACATAGAGTCTTGGGAATAGCAGAGTTGTTTCTTCTCTTGTTTGCTTTCTTTAATGCGAAGGCAAAGTTTGTTGATATTCTTCTGAATTTCAGCAGTCGTTAGTGGGCAGCGGAAGAGAACTAAAACAACAAAAGGAGAGTGAGGTTTGCTTGCTGTTGTATATTCAGTGATGAAGAGTTGAAACAGAGTTCATGTAAGAGTGCTGTGGCGTCCACAACTACAGGAGATCAAAGGCAGAAAGAGCAGTGCCACTGTGGTACTAAGCTCTTTAGTTTCATAACCTCAGTTTATATGCGAGTGAAGCGAAACATCACGATAAAGTTCAAAATCAAGATATCCCATCAAATATTAAACAACTTGTTTTGCTTTGTTGACAACCCGGTGGTGAGATGTAAGTACTGTAGATGATATTTAAATCCAAACTGTCTCGCTCGGGGAGAGCGGTGAGGAGGGTGCAGGGGAGGAGAAAAGCAGAGACGAGGGGTGCTTCATAGCTGAGGGAGTACCAGCGCAACTGGAAACACAGTACTGGAAAAGCTGAGGTCATCTAATGTCTCCAGTATTACATATCTACAGTACTGTGTCTTGTGGGAGCAGACCACTCTCTATCAGGAGGGCCCAGCAAGGGAAAGAAAGTGCCATATTTAGTGCAGAGGGGGCTCGAGGAGGGCCGAGCAGAAAGTAATCCGTGGCCCCTCTCAAGTAGCAGAGAATAGGAGTCAACAAGAGGACACTGTGATATGATAGCCAGGGGAAAATGGAGGACCCAAACAATTGGACTGACCAGCCTCCAGCCATCCTGACTGTGATATCAGTAGGAGCCACTCCCAGAGCTAAGTTCTCAGTGAGTAGACATGCTGGCAGCAGCAAGGAGGTATAGTTTTCCTTGGGGCTCTGCTAATTCCCCTAACCAGTGACATCATACATGAAAAGCGAAAAAAATAAAAAATAAATGGTGGCGCAGCAGCAAGTCTGCATTTAGGTCAGTTAGCTTTTTTAAGCTGTTTTCACAAGATGCCTCGTGTGAGGTTTGTATTACATTAAAGTTTGATTCTTTGTGTACTCCCCCTCTTCATCGTCTCTAAATATTAGATCTACCTCAAAAGTTCCTACCTTGTTATGTCTCCAGTAACCTAACTCAGCATGTGTGGCTGCCTCAGAGGAGAACATGATGTGCTGGAGAGTTTCAGTAAAACACTCTCCAGACCAGGAGTCCCATTCAGCATTGCTGAGATGCTCCACCACTGGTGCATTTAGGACAGGACTCACACTGTCCTCTTACGGTGAGGTTGCACAGGCAAGGTTACATTTTACGCAGCCTCAGTGGGCATGTTTAAAGGATCTTTTTACAGGCATTTCCAACTAGACTGCTGTTGTTTTGTAAGGTCAAACTGAAATTAATGATGGATGCGACCCTATAAAAGTATGTGTAATCAGGAGGCCAAACAGCTGACAGACCAAGACATTTTTGTCCCACAAATCTTTTCTCTCTGGATGGTTCTTATTAAATGATCAGCTCATGTTTACAAATTCATGAGAGATCCGACATTAAGGCAAATGAAGTAAAATGCACCAGTGTTATGTTTGTTGAATGAATATTTTTACTATAAGCTGGTGGATTCAAAACACAGTCATAGATCTGTCTCTGTCTCCACCTCATGGCACTAAGTGAAATGACAAAAACCACAGTCGTACAACTTATTTAACAAGTCAAACTAAGTTTAATAATGATGTTGCTTTCATTGATTATTTTATGCTTGATGAGATCTTACAGAATCCAGTATTTCAACTTATTCTAATTTATTGCAAATAAATATAAATTTCTCAGAGTATAAGAGTAGTCAAGCAAAGATCCAGCAAGAGATAAGGCAAGAGGTATTTTTCTCCATCTAATAAAATTGGCATCTGCAACGGCATTGCCATCTTTCATGGTTAGAGAAATCTGATGTCAGACGCTCACAGGGGCCCCATCTCCACCTCAACCTGCTGACAGTGCATGTTCTCACATGATTTGGTGTTCATCTCAGACCCACAACAGCGCAATCCTCAAATGGATTCAAAGCATTTGGCTGTCTACTTAATCACAATACAAATTGTCCTGGTTCTGGTTTGAATGAGAGATTTTTGTTGTTGTAGTAGTTGTTTTCAGTAAGTGAAGTCCCTCTGGTGCATACAGTATGATCTGCCTGTGAGGCTCACTGCACTTGATCAAGTGGACCAGTCTGGCTCTGCGGGGATTACCCATCAAAGTGGAAAGCAATGGTAACTCAATGCGTCTTGAAGACAGTGATTGATGATAGTGCTGTTTCATAACGAATTGCACCCCCACTACAAGCCTCAAACAAGTGGGAAATGTTAATTGAAATGCTATGTGATTCGACTAGTGTTAAAGCAATAAGCCAGAGAGAAAGTAAAGAAAGTGTAACAGTTACATATTACATGTATATAATAAAATAAACAACCAGATGGTAAACACCAATAATTCTAAAGCAACGATGCTCAATGTATTCTCTATCCAATGGCAAGCTTTTCTTTCCCCCGTTTTTTTAAATGTGTTAACAAAAATGACATGTTAATAAACTGCTGATTTATCCAGAGTACTTGCAGGGACTAAACTGGTCATATAGGAGAGGTTTGAAAACCTTTTGCTAAATGTGAAATGCTAAATTTTTCTTCAGAGAAACTTGCAGATTGGTTGTCCATCTAACAATAAAAGTCTGGATAACACACACACACGCGCAAAAACAGATTTGTATCATTTATAGTTATAATACCTGAAAACAATGAGAAAACCCACGTTGTCTTTCAGCATGATTAAAACATGTTTCCACATTTTCAGAGTACAAAAAATGGAGCTTTAGTCTTTGTTGATAAAGACTTGCTTAAAAGGTGTTGGAGGCAAAGAGACATAAAAACATGAATAATTATCTTTAGTGGGAAAACCTTTATTTATTTCAGATCATTATTTACTTAATTATTCAAAACTCATAAGCTATTTTATTCCAGGGAGCTGAGAATAATTTTGTCCTGCAACAGGTTGGAGCTGAAAATCCAAATGAAACTGTTTTAGTGATGCATCCCATCACAAGATCTCTGCTTTTGAGTGTTACTTGTCAATCTAGCCTAAGGACAATTGTGTTGTGTATTTTCAATCACACATGAGCCATTACCCAATGCCTGGTCCTAAAAAACATCACAACCAAAAACAAAAAGTAAAGTAGAGTAAAACTAAAGGTTTTACTCTAATATTTTGTTTGCCTATTTTTTGCTTTGATCACAGCATGCATTCGCTTTGGTGTTGCTATCTTAAGCTTCTGCAGTGCCACAAGATTGATTGCCATCCTGTTTACTATTATTTTCAGGGCTCTTGAACTAATGATAAGAAAATTGAACTACTTTGCAAAGCCTTCCTCTGTTTATCTCATAGACTTATAGGGGGGTTAAGGTCTTAGTTTTGAAACACTATAGAAATGTCTGAACGATGTCTCATGCTCTCTGAAACACTCTTTAGCTATCTGTGAGCAACAAATCCAGGCATTGCCATCTTGGAATATGTGCATCCCATTAGGAATGTTCCATTCAGGATATTCAGCTCAGCTCATCCTTTAGGCACATGTTGAACATAAACCAGACCAATTGCAGCAACACTAGATCATTGCACTGCTCCCCCAATTGTTTTTATGTTGTATTTATTCATTTAGGGTTGTTGTTGTTTTTTTTTGTTGTTGTTTGTTTGTTTGTTTGTTTGTTTTGTTTTGGCCAAGTTAAGCAAAACTCGGAAAATTAAGTGCATTGAGAAACTAAAGTGGTAAAAAAAAAATGTGATTGCCAGTGAGGTTGCCAGATAGACCTGGTAGCATCTGTGACAATTAGACAAAACAAAAATTATGTTTCTCTCAAAATGTCATGATATAAAAGCTTTTCGTCACACAGGACCCTTGTACAGATATTGGAGTTCTCCACGATTTGCTTTTATAAATCAAGACTACCATGTTTTACTTTAATACAACTCTTTCCTACTTCTCAGTAATCATCTATTTGTGTGCATGTTTTAATTTCTCTCCTTACAAAATCATTGTTACAACTGAAAATCCCAGAAGTGAGGCGGAGGTATGTGGACCTAGAAGGCAGGCAGGAGACAGATGGAATGCAGGAGGGGCAGATTTTAACTCCAGTGATGATAAATGAACAGAATAACTACAAGAAACTGACAGACTGGGAAACTAAACCGATGCAACTAACAGGGACTTGTGATAACAAATTAATTGTGAGGAAGAACTGAAACCTAGAAGTATAAATACCTACACTGAAACAGACACAGGTATGGTGAATGAGTAAATGAAACCTGATTAAATAAATAAACAGAAATAAGGAAAGCTAAACAGAAAGACACTACAACAAGAAATACCAAAATAAAACAGGAACCAAACAAACCTATAACTCAAACCATGACACCCATTTTCTACCACCTATTATCGTAGGGGGGCTTGAGCCAATCCCAGCTGACATCGGCCGAGAGGCGGGATACACCCTGGACAGGTGGCCAGTCCATCACAGTGCCTCAAACCATGACAATTATGAGCATTTTAAATCAATTCAAATCAAATTAAACTGTATTTATAAAGCAACACAAAGTGCTGCAATATCAATTAAAACACTCAAACAGACAACATAGCAACAAACCCACAAAACCCATTACATTCACTGACACGCAGGCATACACACACAATGACAAACAACCCCCCTATCATCAACCCACCCACATCTCCAACATGGCCAAAAGACTTCTGTCTTTTAACTGAAAGGTTTTAAATAGTGACTAAAATGAAAATAAAAAGGAAAGTAAAAACATCTGACTCTTCACTGATGTTGATGTGAGGAAACAATATATTTGGGATCCATTCACACCAGGAACCAGTAACCCAGGTGAAGGCAGGTCAGGGCTGTGCAGTCATACCAACTCCAGACCAAGAAGGCAGCACCCCCGGTGTTGAGGATCCCAATGAGGAGTACATTGTTTTTTAATTGGTTTTACCTCCTACCCACTCTTCTTTTCATTGCAGATTCATCATGCACAGTGAATTCAGTGCAACTGCACAGGGTAAGCACATAGGCAATGGGGCATGTTCTATCTATCTATCTATCTATCTATCTATCTATCTATCTATCTATCTATCTATCTATCTATCTATCTATCTAT
>JBAMIG010000021.1:10714633-10730081 GCA_037177335.1 Kiunga ballochi | reverse complement strand
ATAGAGAGAGAGAGAGAGAGAGAGAGAGAGAGAGTTTTTTTTATTATTCTTATTTCATTGACTGAATCCCATAGAGCCTTATCTCAACTTTTCAGGTTTTTTTCCCTCAGTTTAAGATTATCTGTTCATTCCCAGTTAGACCAGAGCTGTTTACCACTAAGGTAACCAGAGAATGCACCAACAATGGCACCTAATTGGTTAATGCCAGAGAACTCCTGGTCAATTAAATGCATAATTCATTTCTCCATTAATTATTCATTTCTTCGGGGACTAGAGCTGTGCTTTATTTGAAGAAATGCATCATGCATATTCAAATTTCACTTGGTAATGGGCCAGAATACTGGATATCATCTCAGTTGGGATGCCCATTCTAAAAACAAAAGCTGCCAGGACTGTGAGACATCTTCCATTCATCACACAAGTAACAGAAGCTGACTTGAAAGATGAAAATGTCAAACTAATCAGAAGTATGTAAAGTCTTGTCATTTTCATTCAGCAAACATGGTCCAGACACAATATTTAGACTGTAATGGCTTATTATTTAAATCTTTTTATTAGTATTTTATCTGTTTAGGCTTTTTTTTTAAATAAGAGTCATGTCATGACAAATGTTAACTGAACACAGTGTGAAAATCTCTCTGTGCCAGTGCGTTTGCAATACAAAGCCTGGTTTCATTTAACCAAAGAAAATAAATCACAAGTAAAGATTGTTCAAGAAAAAGTTCTGGTTTTTGCCAGGGCACTGCTTCAGTGTGACTTATAATCAAAGATTGCTGTTTTTCTGAAGGGGAAAGGCTTCCTTTCACTCTCTGAAAGGTCAGCAGCACCCATTTTAAAACTTGCATTTATTACTGAAAGTCATCTTTCTACCCCGGTGCATCAGACAGTACTTGTGACGCTACAGACTAATCTGGAGAGTGAATGTTGTAAAGATATAGTGTGACTCAAATGTAATTGCCCTCTAGATAATGTATGGTGTGCTGTCTTTGCTGTTGCCCCCAATAAACTATTTTATAAAGCACAGCAATGTCTTTCTGGTGGGTTCATGTTTGGAAAAAGGTGACCATATTTATGTTGTAGTGACTGATATTTTATATGCACACATTGCATAAGAACATTATTGTGTTTGTGCATTTACAGCTGTAAAACCTGAACATTTTGCCATGTCATAGCAGGACAAGAGCGAATTAAATTGACATTGCCACAATGCAATGCACTTTTTTATCCACTCAGAAGTCTGCTGGATTCGGTTGAAATACAGTGAAGAAGAGTAAAAAGCTTAATAGTAGAAATTAATGTGCATATTGTTTTTCTTTGTTTACATTTCCATCCATATTTTTTGTACAGCAACAGTCACATAATGTTTTATATGAATGTGAATGTACAGTGCATGTTGCCTTCTTTGATTAAAAGTACTCAACTGGAACCAACATCTGTCTTTTAATTGGAAATTTTTCTACACAATGTATCGCCCTCTGCTTGTTTGCCTTGTTTGTCAATGGGACTTTACAGGATAGTTTGCATAATATAAAAACTCAATATACTGCCTCACATGCTGCTGGAAACACAAATGAATTACAAAATAAGATTAAGGATGCACTTAGCATGAATAACATTTTTTAAAAAAAGAATGGCAGGCGGTTTTCTAAACTCAGACAATAAATAGCCTGGAAGATTGGTCAAAAAAGAAAAAGTAATCTTATAGCTGTTTGCACATTGCATGCCATTTTGACAAATTTACACATACAAGCTCCACACAATACATCAATTTTGCTTCATATTCATTCATTATTTTGACAGATTATCGATTGAAGTCAGACAGCATCTTTGTCAAATTCACAGATGAAGTACATGGTGGGATGGCATGCTACATCAGTCCACTCCCCAGAGGCCACTATCTCAACACAGTCCTCATCATCATAGGCATTGTTGGGCTCTCCTTTTCTCCATTTGCTGAAGGTGGTCATGGAAGAGTGATCCACGTAGGTGAAAACGCCCTCATGATCAAGATCATGAATGCCAATGTAGACTCTGTTCAGGCCTGCCTCAGCTATGTACCCTGCGATGGCTGCATTGGCACCCTCATCCTTGGGCATGGCAAGGTGGCCTCCACTTGTCTGACAGTAGATCTCTGCGTCGAGGTAGCGCTTCTCCTCCTTCACCAACAGATAGACCTTACTATCTGTCTCTTTTATGCCAGCAACAGCTGCAGGGGAGGGCAGTGCTGAAAAATGAGCACTTGGATTTCTACAAACCTCACACTGTCATGCCCATCATTTGCAGTTCTATCAGGATAAGCAGTTAAAAATCACGTGGAAACTTGTTAGAAATAAATGTTTCTACATGCAAATATAAAAAAATGACAACATATTACCATTTTTTATGAATTTCAACTCTGATGATAGCTGTGTTACAAAAATATCCATTTCTCCAATCATCTTTCTCATTGGCGCGCACTCACATGGAACACCTTATAAAGCAGAAATTTAGGAAACAATCACAGTCTGATCCTGGAATAATATGTTTGAAAATTATAAACCAGCTTTACATTTACCTGGCTCTCCATTTGCGCCTCGTGGACCAGGGTCCCCCATGTCTCCTTTGGCCCCTGAGACAGAATATAATCATCCATCAACAATGAATATCCTCTTTGAATTTATTCAGTATGTTCCTTAATATGGAGGCGTGAAGTAAAGCTCCAATATTAGTACAACCTTTAATTCCATTTGGACCAACTTTTCCATATCGTCCCATGATGCCTTTCTGTCCTTTCACCCCAGCTTCTCCTGAAATCAGAACATATATTAAGGATTTTTCACAAATATTAACTTCATTTTAAAAGCAAGCAAACTCAAATAATCTTATTTACATTCACTAAAGTGCATTTACTAAAATGATGAGAACACCCTTCACTACTCATTAAGGCCTTCAGTAAACACTTGTCCACAGCACTGGATTGCACAAATCATTTCTCCTCCAACCTCTCAACCAAATGTAAACACTTGCCCGTTTCTGGTTTGCCTGGAAGTGGTGCAACTGTGCATTATCAGTCCAAGAAATGTGATCTTTGCCCCAGTGCTCCTTGTATGGGTTTAGTTTTAGTAATGAGAAAATTAGTTTGCACACATCCCCATTTGAAGTAAATACATTTTTTTTCATCTCAGTATTATATTTAATCTTGGTAAACTGAGGCATTTTAAGAAATAATATTGCACTCAAAAAATAAATGAGTCATTCTTCAATTTTAAATGTTTGTTGCATGTGCACAATGTATACCTATCTGTCCCGGAGGGCCAACCCTTCCCGCTCTGCCGGGCGCTCCTTTCTGTCCTTTGTCTCCTGGTTCTCCTTTAAAAACACAAAACATCTGACCGATTCTATTTTCCCACAATTTTAGTGTTTGATGAGCAGTCTATTTTGTGTGTGAATATGAAAGAAATCATGCCTTTAAGTCCAGGAACAAGAATCTGAACTGTGCAAGAGTCTTCTGGCACGTGTTGTCCGTGTGTCATCTGTACTGGTAATAAATTCAGCATCACTGATATAAGTATCATATGATACAACTGTTTCTTTCCTTTCATTCTTCTACATGGGCTGGATGGTGGTTGTTCTGGAGAAACAGAACACAATAAATAAATGTTAAGAAATAAAAATAATCTTCAAACTGGTTTGAAAAATCATAGCAAAACCAAAAGAAGCTACAGCAATTGTTTCAGCTAAATAGCCCGTTCATAATGTTCAGACAGCTAATATAAAGACCTGGCAGTCTCATTCAAATTTCTACTTCCTCAAATCAGCTCTGTGGACATGATGAGGAGTTGTAATTAGAGAGACTTGATTGCCTACCTTTAGGGGTATTTTCCATAAAGAAAGAGGAAAAAGTATTTCCAACTTGCAAAGATTTAGAAGAGCTTTGAATGCTGGCGGTCCGGCAGACACATTTCATGTCCCCCCACAGGCACTGCAGAATGTGTGTTAGGACATTTATAAACAGTTCACAGATAAAAGTCCAAAGCAGTTGGGGCCCCACAGATAATTAGCTGGGAAAGAAGTTGGGTGATTTATAGCAGGGGAGTCTGGAAAATACACTGTCACATCATTTAAATTAAATAGATACTTTTGAAATAATATGGTAAAATTCCTGTACAGTCAGAAGGTAGCGCATATTAGTCACAACTATGAATTTGCAGTGACTTAGTTTCTCCTTGTGTATGATGCTCAATTTATTTCATTATCAAGATAAAAAAATTGAAAAGGTTTTTTGACTTTTAAATGTTTAATTTGTTTTCTTGAAACCCTGGTGTTTACATTATATGTGTTTACTATGTGATGTGTGTCATTTTAAACCATAAATTAAAAGGGCGCATGTAGACATGCACAAATGCACAATGTATGCTATAAAATTAAAAGCAATAAACATTCAAACTTTTACACACCTAAAAAGTGAATTGGGGCTTCTTTGTCTTGGTATTTAATTAAAAACATTTAACTCTCATTGATGACCACTAGAGAGCGCTGTTGACCATGCATCAGATCTAAAGCAATGCAGGACGCTTTTTTTATGTTTGTGGTTGAAATTATGATTTCAACATAAATACTAATATGGTATTTCTGGTGATAACTAGTCTAACCAATGTAAAGATAATGATCTTTACATTGGTTAGACTAGTTATCACTAGAAATACCATATTAGTATTTATGTTCTGTCATTTTGCATTTGTAATTAGATATGTCTCAATACAGAAGTATCAGGTCTCCTAATTAGATTTATAAACCCGGTGGCAGTCAGTGTTTCAACTGTGGATTGAGTGTCTCCTTAAAAAAATTCCCTGGCAAAAGTTTTAAATTACCTGCCTCTCAAATATTCATGACTCTCAAGGCAACATGTGCAGACCTTTCATTGCAGCCAGTAGTTATGTCCTATGCTTTTTCATTGGATCAGGTAATAGAGAAGAAAAGAGGAGGGAAAAGGCAAACATACAAAAACCAAAATATAGCCTATGCGTTTCTGTTTATTTATTTGTTTCTGTAGGCTAATTAATAACTTGTTTAGGATAACGCAGGCAAAATTTGATAAAAAAAAAAAAAAAAAAAAAATCCCTAATTGAAAAACATCTAATACACAATGTAATGTTTTCCCGTTTAAATTTGTCCATCATGCTGTTTGTTTATTTTGATTAAGAAAAATCAAACAAAATCTACCTGGCAGAGGAATTTACGAGCAGCGCTTTAACGCAACTCTATAGTGACGTCACCGACGCTCACCGGTGCACGAGCCACAGCCTGCTGCCGCAGGTCACACGTTCTGTCCTCCTCCAAGAAGAAACACGGAGGAAGCGGGACAGAAAGCAGGACAGACCCGTGTGCGGGAGGTAAAAGTTATAAACGTGACTGTTTGAAGGATATTAATCGTAAGTGTGCTTATATTTATTTTGTTTTTAACTTTTTCTTTTTGTTCCTCAAACACACAGGAATAGAAAACATCTTGAGGTACTTTATCACTTTTTTTGTTCTAGTTAAACCCTAGTAATTCAGAACATTTTGCAGTCTCCCTAAACATGCCTGCATCGGTGTATTATTTGCTTTCTGGTGTATTGCCTAGCGTTTGATGACATTTTCTGTAAGGGAAAGATACGGACAGATTCATATTGACATTCAAAGTTATCTCAAACTAGCCTACCTCACCCAATAACTGCTTTATCTACGATATAGCCTAATGTAGATTTACCATTTTTTTTATTTGAATTGTCTTTACAAGTAGGTTTAAAAGCACTTCCTTGTTCATTTTCTAGATTGCGCCTACTTTGTTTATTTAAGTGGACTTTTTCATATAGTAGTTTCAGATGTGCATCCCATCAAAGGCCTTTTTTTTTATTGTTGCTCTGGGATCTGATATGTAGTCCTACTGCTTCCATTTGTCCTGCTTTTGACCCTGCTGTCTGTGTCCAGCACATTTTCCATGATCCTGTGGTCCAGTCAAGAGCAGGAAACAAGTGGCAGGAAACCAGAGGCTGTTTTTGCACGCCCTGCTTTAACTGAAATGAATGTTCATACTTGTGTATTTGTATATTTGTATTTCCTGCTCGCTCTACTTCATGCAGGACTCACTCAGTGTTTCACCTAAATGAATGCAGACTGTTTTACATTGTCTTTCCACTGATTTAGCAGTCTTTTTTTACATTTTGCTGTCAGTTGTGGTGTCTTACCTTTATATCTGGATTAGGGTCAAATACTAAGAGGATTTAAAGCTGCAGAGTCAAAGTTTCGTACAAGGCACTGGTCTCACTTGAGGCAGTCAGGGACAATGTTACTTTGTGATATAGACCTTTATGTACAAGGTCATCTTGCTCAGTGTTCTTCCAGACAGTTTTAGAGGATTACCTTGAGAGCAGCATGACAATCTCTGAACTTTCAGTGCTGTTAAACAAATAAAGTGGATTTACGAGATTAAAACTGACGGCTCTTATGTCATATTGCACTGAATATGTCCATCTCGCCAGTGTGAAGTCATACTAGTCTCTGGTGGTCAGGGAGTTTTCAAAAAAGCATATTTCTGGTGTGAACAACTGCATTAAATGTGTGGTGAAGTAAGGAATAGTGGTTTAGCTTTGTTGTTTTCAGTCATCTTGGGAAAACCGCCTTCCTTGCGGTCTTGATGGAAAAGTTCAAGCTTAAATGAGTGGAAAAGTAAACTCATCTTTTTTCCTGCTGCTGTTTTCCCATGGTTTTTTTTTAATTGGTTTCAAATCATCAGGAAGAAACTTTTTTAATGTTCACAAAACAAAAAAAATATGGAAGCTTTATTTCCTGTCTGAGGTCTTTTTGATTTTTATTGAGTTGAACTGTTGTTTTCATAGTTGGATTTCTGGCCTTGCATGATTGTACTTTATAATCTATCTGTTTCAAGGTTTTCATACTCTGAGCTCTACAGCCAAGGTGGAATATTATCTTAAATGTGATGCTGAAACACATAGCAGCCATATTTAATATAGGCCTCTAAAAGGCTGCCTGGCTGATCTTATGCTATGCAAAACTTCTCCCTTTTTTGTCTGTTGGCACACATCAAACAGCATTACTTTAGCAGTACATGTGTAATATAACAATAACCTGAGAATACAGCTTGCTATTTGCCTCTATCTTATGTTTACTTTCTGTGGCTTTATTATGTTTACTTTTGCAAATGTTTGTAGTAACACAGCGTCCTTATATTGTAATAAAAGTACGACTTGTTGCATATTCTGGATGATAAAGTCATTAAAATTCAACTGATGTCTTTTTATTTCCTAGAAAAAAAGCTAGATACTCTTTTAAATTGGTTGGTCTCAACACAATAAATCTAATTTAATAGTTTTTTTTTTACTTCTCATTGCATTTGTCACCTCTATTAAAATAACAATAGCCAATTTAATCACTTTATCCAATGAAATGTGCTAAATACTATGTAATAATTGCTACATTTATTCAATGCATGTTTTAAAATGTTTCCCTAAATTACCTAATTTACTGCTGAATGGGAATTTGAACTCACAGTTTGATGTTAAGTCCATATTATTTGGTGATAACACCGATGCTGTTTTATTTTATCCTTTGTGAATCTCATAGAATATGTATCATTGGTAGCTTTCACTTGCTGCGTTATACTTTGCAGTGATGGGACAAAAGCAGAATAACGCTTGGTTTGACTAAATATGCTTAAAACAGTCAACAGATAAAAATATCTACTTAGCTTTTATTGTAGCATTGTATTGTAGCATGTAGCATGTATTGTTGTAAATTACAAAGCAAATTTGATAGATAGGTAAAAGTGTCAAATTGTCCATCTTTACCAGCTGATATGTCTAAAATGCTGTTACATTAGATTAACATTTAGGTTATATATATTTACTTGTTTACATTAAACATTCATTAACCATTGATCATTGTGAATTTAACTAAACTTTAAAGGTAATCAGTGTATTATTGTGGGCAGTTTGCAGTGGGGGCATGCTTACAGACAGGACTGCTTACCTGAAAAGTTATCTGGGATCACTTGGGGTTCTGTTTTATTTACTAGGATTTGCAGAAGTGCCTTACGAGGCAACTCCAGTCTCACTGCAGTGGGAAATCCTTCTTTACAAGATAAGCAAGGGGAATAACAGGTTAATGGAGAGCAAAGTGGACAGTGGCAGCTGGTCCTGTCCCAGTCATACAATGCAAATGACTGGGGCATGTCACTATTGATCAGTTCCTTCATTAATTTCTTTTAATCTGTTTTTAAAGGTTTCTTTAAAGCTAATTGATGTAATTGTCATATTGAAGATAATCCTGTTGCAGCTAAATATTGTTTACAAGAACTTTCAAGAATTATCAGGTTTTAAAAGGCTGTGAGGGAAACGGAGGTGTGTAATGATAACAGGAAAAAAGGATTAGGTGAGAAATGAACATGTTGAAAAAGATTTGTAAGTAGCTGTACTGACATCCGCTTTTCTCCGCTGTGCTGCTGGGAAGAAAGAGTAAAATGCAAACTCTGTGTCAACATTATTAGACACGAGGACGCAATGGACACAGCTTTGGAGCGGGGGGTTTTTGAGGAACTGAAGCATAATGCTAACCTGTGTACAGTACTTTGCATATCTGTCAACATTGTGCTCATTTTCCTTAAGAATGCCATCCTTCCTCTTTTTCTCCCTCTCCTCAGAGTTGTGTGGCTTCGTTCAACCGGAGGTAAGCCATGGAGGACGGGAAGCCAGTATGGGCACCCCATCCCACCGATGGGTTCCAGCTGGGCGTGATCGTTGACATAGGAGCCGACACGCTCAGCATAGAACCACTGAACCAGAGGGGCAAGGTGGGTCATCAGACACACACAAATACACAAGCACATGCAAACTGTGACTCCATTTATAAGCCAGTCCATCTGAGGTGGCCCGTTTACATTCTTCTGCCCTCCTCCCACAAGGTGCATCGTCATTTCCATGAAATCCAAAATTCCTGTGCAAAGCTTTACAGATAAATACAAAGTTTGTAAGAAATGAACAGTTCTATCCTTCGTCGTTTGTATCAGTCTCAAGTGTGATATCAGGTAAGAAGGCGTTAGCACAACAATGTGTGAAATGTGAGAAACACGAGAGACCACATGTACACAGAGATAAATAAATAAAGAGAAGCAGCAGGTGTGCTGATAGCGTTGCCTAGACGAGAGCAACTCATTAGGAGGTAAAGGCCACCTGTTCCACCTGAGCCGTCACGTGCCTCTAACAAACAGGCCTCTGATGTGTACAAGGGGACATGTACTGTACAGGATGCCTCCGCTTTTGTCTTGGCTGGACAATTATCCCAATGATCCCAGTTGCATCATGGTTCAGTCTCACTTCAAGGTTGTTTATAGCAAGATGAGCACGTCAAATCCAATTAACTATAGTTCACTTCTGTTAAAATGTGCTAAAGTGCATTATATACTTTTTTTAGATAAGAGTGTGACTGCTGGATAGAGATAATACAGGTGTTCCTTAATTCTGTTCTGTGAAGCATGTCTAAGCCATTACTGTAAACCTAAAGCCCCAAATGAGTCTGAATGAATTACGTGTTCTCTCATTTTAATATTTTCAAATGTGCCTTTTATGTAGTTTTCTTATAAAGTCACCATTACACGAGATATCACATCCTGTGGAGGAACAACCTGTTTGAAATTTTTATCATTTTAGCAATCTTTCCTTTTTACAAGAGTGATTACATGCATGATTTGCCTACTTGCCAAAGTGTTTCCAGTTAAAGTTCTCAGCTACATTTGATGATAAATCTGTACGGTAAAAGTCTGTGCATCTGACTCATTTTAATGGCACACTGACTTCCTGGGTTTTCTTTGCCTTATATTGCTCCTGGGTTGAGAAACTTCTTTTTTTTATTTAACCCATTCTGGAGCATCACGTGACATCTGCATCTTGATAAGCAGCTCTACATCACATGCAAGCAACTGTCCATGTTGAAAGTGTGGCTGATTCAGCAAAGAAAAGTAAGAGAGTAAGAGACAGAGCAAGAGTCATCTTTATCTCCACCAGCTGGAGAGAGTTCAAAGAAGACACAGGATGAATTATTGTACCCAAGTATATAATTTCGCTAGTGCCACTTTAAGTCAGTGTATTTCATCCCATATAAAATTAGATTAAACTGACTGATTATTTTCTAGTCTATTGTTTTTCTTTTGTGTTTCCATTTGATGCAAAATTGTAACTCTAACATTATTTTGCAGTAAATGATGGATTTCTTATACTTGGTGTAAAGCATTAGCTCTTTTCTGTAACAGTGTCTCTTTATGTTAGGGTACTTGCTTGTATTACCAGGTCTCATTCAGATATCCTTTGGAGTTTGTACTCAGGAGCTGGATGAACAAAGCCCGCTCCATCATGTGGAAGTTTTTATTCTTACATGCATCATTTTTTCAGGATACAATTCTTCCCCTCAAAGATGAACCCATTCTTTTTCTTTTTTTTTCCTTTTTTAAAGAAATTATTTATTGGCAAAGTTTTATTAGTTGTAAAGTTTAAATGATCATTATCACTTTATCAAGGCATAAACTTTGTCCCATTTATGGGATGGATGAAAGGCCCATTGAATGTTTGCCTTTACTGCAAAACTTGAGCTCATTAGTGCCTCAGCTCTGTGCATGACCCTCAGTCTTTATTGGTTTTATTGGTTAGACATTTTTCACATAGTTGTTACTGTGGATGACCAAGCCCACGTTTGTGCCAAGATCCTGCAGCAGGCATACAAAGCTCAATCTGTTTATGCATCCTGGCTGTTTGTGGTAATAAACCATGCCTCATTAGGCAGAGTGAATCATGCTCACATTTACAAGCACTGGTGCTGATAAGGAATACAAAGAATGTAATGAGCATTAAATATAAGTAGAGAAAAAACATTTATGGTTGAGATATATACATTTAGGAAAAAGACAAAGAGGCATCTGGTTTAAAATGTAAGGATAGAGTCAACAGTATGATTGGTTTGTGCCAGAGGAGCATAAAGCTCTCCTGATCATCCACACCACTCACTATCTCAGCCAGGTGTTCAGATCCTGTTGCTCTGCCACCAAATTATTCATCATCCTGCCATGTCTCCCCTTGTTTCTCTCACAGCCGACTTGTTCCATTGAGTTTATTTCCATTAACTCAGACTCTCAAACAATAAAGTGAGAACATCTGTAACTAATTTAGCCTGTGAGCTTGTCACACCAATATGTGATCCGTAAGCATGATGAATATTTCATGTTTATGTATGTTTGCTGAACTGCTTACAAAAATTTAATATATCTTTATTTAAAATTCTGACTAACATTTAGTTTGTGTCGTAAGCGTTGCTAATGATTAGAAGTAAAACATGAATGTGAACTGCATCGCCACATGTCACCAGTAAGATGATATGTGTTACAGACTTTTCTTGCTCCGATGAACCAAGTCTTCCCAGCAGAGGATGATGTCAACAAACATGTTGATGACAACTGTAAGTTTTTACAAGAATAACTTTAATTGGAAATGCAGACATTTTGTCATATTCAGCAACAGTTTCATTTTAACCGTGCTCTTTGTTTTATTTCTCCATTCAGGTTCACTTATGTACTTGAATGAAGCCACTCTTCTCAACAATGTCAGAGTGCGGTACAACAAAGACCACATTTATGTAGGTTTTCTCTGCCTTTTTTAATGATATACTCTTAGAGAATAGGTTTTTGCATTTTGCTTTTTTTTCTTTTTGTTTTGGTTTTTGTGGGATTAAGACATCACCATTTAATTAGATCAGGTAGCAGACTGCAGAGCAGAAAGAAGGTATCTGTGTCTGTGATTCCCGGGAGGAAAAGTACCAGCTGGTGAAGAGGGAAAGGCAGAAAGACTAGGGTCAGACTGGCAAACCCAATTTTGACCTCAGATACTCACTTACGAAATTAGGAGCAGCTGGTAGATGAGAAATTGAAGAAATGAAAACCAGATAAGGTGTGTTTTACCAGTTTGCAGTAGGATCCTTTTCAATTCTTTTGTTTTTTCTTTGTTCAATTATTTAACTTCTTCAAACTTAATCATGCTTTGTATTTGCTTCTTCTGCAGACTTATGTGGCAAATATTCTGATAGCCGTTAACCCCTACTACGACATACCAAAACTGTATGGACCTGATGCCATCAAGTCATACCAAGGGAAGTCACTTGGCACTCTGCCACCTCATGTCTACGCTATAGGTGAAAAGTCTGAGTTTTTACCCTCCTTGGAAATGCATGGCAGTGGACAACCTCCACCTCACTCACCAGCCTTCTCCATTGAGATGTGTTTAAACCAGGAGTAGCCAGGAGCTTTTCAAGGAAATGAACATTTATTTCAAATATACAAACTTTTTTATATCATAGATTTCTATGGGCTTTGTGAGTGTTTTGGAATATGAAACAATCACAGGTTAAGGTCTCATCATTTCTGATTTCCCTGCATTGTTGTCAGAGTCAGAGCAACATGTCTTTCTGGAGCTTGCTCCATCGCTACACCTGAAGCTGCTAATGCTTTGCTGTTCTATGCTGTCTCCTTCATCATGGGAGAAACACAAGTAGATGCTTACACATCCGTTTATAATCCATTAATGTTGCACAATATTCCAGAGCTCTTCCTAAGAGTATAACCACTGTGAAACATGCAGAGTTTCTTTTTTTATTGTTAATTTCATTGCCTTCTTGTTACAACATAGGCACTTTCTCCTCATTAATTCTGGAGCCAGAATTAGCTCAGCATCTCCCAGAGTGATTAAAGTCACCCTAATGCCGTCAGTGTTCAAGTTCAATATTGTTAATAGAAATTGTAACAATTGTTCTCATGGTAGGCTACAGGTGGAACAGATTTTATTTTCTGTGATTAATAATAAAGGCAGAACCAAGACAGGAAGGTGTTGAGAACATTTGATGAATCGGCAATGCGAGCCACAGTGTTCTCAGGCCCATTTTTACATCTGAACTATCTCCCCGAAGCTCTTTCTTACCTCCTGGTTCTTGCACTTGTAACGCTGGCTCCTTTAAAATGTTACTGCAGTCGAAGTGCATCTTTAAGGAGAGAAACCTTGCATACTTAGGATATCCAACCACAACCATAAGCAAATGAAAATGTATTTTTTTAATTGGATTTGTTTGTTTTGCTCAGCTGACAAAGCCTACAGGGACATGAAGGTTTTAAAGATGAGTCAGTCCATTATAGTTTCTGGTGAATCAGGTGCTGGGAAGACTGAAAATACAAAGTTTGTTCTCAGGTAACTGTTTGCATGATTAATTAACAAAACTCTGATAAGGTTTTTGAGTTTTAGGGGATACTTTATTATTGTTTGTCACTGAATAATATCCAAACAGCCTCCTCGGCTGGCTTGGGGTGGTAACTGATTGCATGTAATTGCTTTTTCATCCCTATCCTGTAGATATCTCACAACAACATATGGAAGTGGTCAAGATATTGATGAGAGAATTGTGGAAGGTAATATTTAACGCATTAGATTTATAGTAATTACATGTTTTTGGGACATATTATGAAGAGATTATCATAAATTATCTCTATTCTATTGCATACAACAGCAAATCCTCTCCTGGAAGCCTTTGGAAATGCAAAAACTGTCCGAAATAATAACAGCAGTCGCTTTGGAAAGTTTGTAGAAATCCATTTTAATGACAAAGTAAGTGGTGATGATTTCTGTCATTGTTGGTTGTTTTAAGATTTGAATCATATTAACCCAAATGTCTTAATTATAATTTGATATATTTTTTTTTATCTTTGTGTCCCCAGAAGGCAGTTGTGGGGGGATTTGTCTCCCATTACTTGTTGGAGAAATCCAGGATCTGTATGCAAAGTAATGATGAGAGGAACTACCACATTTTCTACAGATTGTGTGCGGGAGCTTCTGAGGATCTGAAGAAAACATTGCATCTGGACTCACCAGATAGTTTCAGGGTCAGTGAGTTGGACTGATAACTGTCTGCAGTTGCAATATTTATTAAACTGCTAATTTGTGATGTTTTTATACAAGCTGAAATTATCTTTCTGATGATATAACAAACTAAATTTCTATGTTTAACTCTAATCAGAGGTTTTTGGCACCTCTGTGGAACCTTAACAGATCTAAATGAAACTCATTTATAGGGATCTACACAAAGCAAAACTTTTCCTTAACTGAGATTGAATTCAACTTTATTTATATATCGCCACTTCATCACAGTGTCATCTCAGGGCGCTTCACATCCTATTGAGCCAATTCATCAAATAGCCTAGATAAGGAAACCATAAGATTGCATTGAATCTTGACTTTGATCCAATCCCCAGCTTGAGCAAGCATTAGGCAACAGTGGGAAGCAAAACTCTCTTTTAACAGGAAGACAAAACCTCTGACAGAACCCGGCTCAGGGAGGGCAGCCATCCGCCTTGACTGACTGGTGTGGAGAGGACAGGACAGACAGAGGACAGGAAAGACAGAATAACATTGAAACAACATTAACACTGCAGCTTTTATCCAACAAGACCTGCAGAAAGAGGGGAAATAGGTTAATGATGTTGTATATTAGTATAAGGAAGATAAGCAGAGAGAGTAAAAAAATATTTGGTGCATTATGGGATGTCCCCATGACTGCAAAACTAACATTTGACTTAACAATCACTAACTATAGAATTTGTTAAAAAGTTTTATAACTAGGGATAGTTTAGCTATATGCTATATGCTATATACAGAGAGCATTTTGTTTAACTTCCTCTGATTAAATAGATTAAGTATCCACAATAGAGAAAACATCTCATTGTTTTATTTTGTGTGTTTAATCATTTTCAAGCAGCATGAACATGTCTACTCCAACCTTTAATTCCTTTTGCATGGTCTAAAAACCTTTTAAGTGAATAGTAGCACAGAATGTTTATCAAAATATTGAGTTCCTGTGGTGAATACCCACATCAACAGAAGCAGTTAGTTCATGCAACTCGCTTCTACTCAGCTGTGGAGCAATATTGGAAACCAATAATGACATTTTCAATTGTAAAAACAATTGTCGTTAGATTTGCCCGCAGATCCTGAATATATTAACATGTTCCTCACTTGATTTCTCTCCTTTGCAGTACTTGAACCGAGGATGTACCCAATACTTTGCCGGTAAAGACTCTGATAAACAAATAATGCAGAGCCGCAAGAGTCCAGAGGTAATCTCCTGTTCTGTCCTGCCTTATTCCCTTTTATCCCACATTGCACATTTAATCTGGTGAACATTTTTCTGACATTTTGATAGAATTGATACTATATTAAAACAAAGCCCTTTTCTGCTATGAAACCAAATCAGAAAATGTGTTCTGATATTACTTCAGTTAAAATAAATTATTTACATGTATTAATAGTATAGCCTTTTTTTTTTTTTTTAACGTGTCTTGTCCAGCATCTGAGCAGGCAGAATGATGGTCTGGATGCTGTATTGTGCTGAA
>JBAMIG010000021.1:10701192-10714533 GCA_037177335.1 Kiunga ballochi | reverse complement strand
GATGCTGTATTGTGCTGAACAAATTTACTTTCCCAAGAGAATCTTCCTGTATATATGTATATACAGAGATCCTCTTGATAGTCTGAATTCTTTTTTCATTATTTTAATTAGGATTAATATTTACAGTATAGCCTTTTAGATGATGACTAAAACAAGACTAAAAACTAACCCAGCCTGGTTTCTTAAGAAAATAAGCTGCCAAAATAAAATGATATGCATGGAAATAGCTCAGATGTGTTGATTTGATCTATTATGGATAGCGTGAAAAGGCAACGTCTTGCTGAGATCCAAAGTCTGCCAGAGATACGCCATGAATATTTGAAACAATTATAAGAATAACTCATGTGTTATTCTCTTTGGGACCAATTACCCATGTTCATTTCATTTCGTCTATAACATAAAAACATTCATTCTATTTTGATTTTCACAATTTTAAGAAAATCAGGTGAAGTTGTTGTAAAGTAGAATAGTACATGTGCTTCTTGCTCCAAAGCCAACCTAATTATTACACACCTCAGTAAATCTGGACTAAAACTGAGTCCATTCTCCAGCTCTTTGTCTGGATTTTTTAACTATCTTATACCTTCACCACGTGTCATGACACATACACCTTATGCACTGACAGCGCTTTTACATATTTGTCCTGAAATATTATGGAGACACTAACGGTTTTTGTTTCCATAAGTATGGTGGCACTTGTTTGTTCTTCATCCTCAATTTTTCAGAATAAATGTCTCTTGTATTTTTAAATATGAACTCAAATTGCATGTTTTAAATTGTTTTGTTAAATTGTTTTTTTTTTTTAACATAACATCATTTGTAGCCTACTTAAAACCTATAAGCACATTTCAGTACTTTTTGTTGCTAACTAAGTCAATTGTCATTTGTCTGTCCATCCTCATGTGTGTGTTGTTCACAGGACAATAAGGTGATTTTTTTTTTATTTTATTTTTTTATCTCTTCTGCTTTTGGGGCTTTGTCCTTTCTTCTCTTCCTCATATTTTTGTCCTAAATTAAACACTGGCTTTGTTGGAGCTTGTGTTTGTTGTAAAAACAGGAAATGAGTGCATGCTTCCTCTTTGTCTGCATGTGCATGCCAGGTTTGCACTTGTGTTTGGTTCTTCTGGTGTTTTCAGTGGTGAAATGGGGCTGCATAATTATCTATGTCTTTATTTGTTCAGGTGAATAATTAGGAGGGTGATCACTTCATTCTTGTATAATTTTTTCATTATAAAGATCTTTATTTTTATCCAGATTATGTTTACATATTTAAATAAACCTTGTAAATATTCTGTTATATGAGAGTAAAATTGACTAATTGTGCAGGCCTTAATCTTTAATCATAACTTCTCAGAAATGATCAGATGTCTCTGGTGTCATTTTACTTTCTGTTCAAGCAGCGTCCATCACTCATGTTTCCAGGTTTAGAAATCTTATATCGGTTCTGTCATGGTAGACTTGTAATTGCCTTTCCTTCAAACCATTTCAAATCATACTTATATAACGGTATTCATATTAGTTCATCAACATGCTGTAAGCTTTTTTATTCAATAATATTTTCATTTGTTTCTGATTATCTCTAAAAGTTTATTTAGACAATTTGCTCAGTACATAATGACAATTAAATGAATCACAATACACACTTTTGTGTTACCATGTTGCAGCATTTGAAGCTGGGCGCTCTGAAGGACCCTCTTCTTGACGACCAGGGAGACTTTAACAGGATGTGCACAGCCATGAAGAAGATTGGTCTGAATGACACAGAGAAGCTGGATCTTTTCAGGGTTGTTGCTGGTGTTCTCCATCTGGGTAACATCGATTTTGAAGAAACAGGAAGTTCTTCAGGTGATAGAAGATATATTTATAAATGCTTGCAATGCCTATGTTATATTCTGATCGGACATTTTACTATGAAAGCATGGGTTATGTAAGCATGCACTAAGGCCATGTAGTATTTATTTGTAGCTATATTAATGAATGTTGTAAAGAGGAAGAGCAATTTCCAACAATCTTAATGATTAAAAATGTAAAACATTTAATAATTATAGATATAAACATAAAAATCTGGCTTTAATGGGCTTTTGCAGTGTAAGTATAGTTATGTGGGTGTTAGGTGTGTTGCTGTTTTAGTTTCTAATGACCAGAATGAGAAGCATGTCCTTGACCAGCTCTATACTTTAGTTGGAGTTGATGATAACAACTCTGTTATGATAATAATAACCGTTACCATGGTATCCATGAGCTTTGTGGTTCCTTTTTTTCTTCCTTTTTCAAAATGTATTTGCTGCTGTGTAGAATCAGTTTCTTCATACATACTGTACATGAATCTATGTGTCCAACCTGGCTGCCTCTGTTCCAGAAAAGCTGCTGATATCTTTTACAGTTCTATATGATCATCTCACATAATTGTTAAAGCTCTCAGTCACACTCTTACATGACTTCTTTTTACTTCCACTAATTATTTTCTGTTTCCTTTGATCCTACTTGCTTTGTGCTTAAAACACATCACTGTTTTTCCACTGAAATGGTTTTTAAAGCAATTAGCAGGAAGTGTGTTAAGGGAAAAGTACATAACATTTTCGCAACCTTGTCTTCAACACTTTTATTGTTCTGCTTTCAGGTGGTTGTATCCTAAAGAATCAGTCCGAACAGACTCTTCATTGCTGTGCTGATTTATTGGGTTTAGATAAGGACGACCTGCGTGTCAGCCTCACAACAAGAGTCATGCTGACTACAGCAGGGGGCGCCAAAGGCACAGTTATCAAGTAAGATCAGAAGGGTTGCAGGAGCGAGATTTAAACAATTATTTCTGAATAAAAAAATTGCTTTTTTTTCACCTTGAATAAGCCTAATTTATTGTAACTGGAAATTAAGGTTTGAAGTTGGCTTTATATTTTAAATGGATTTTATAATACACTGAGTTAGACATTAGAATTAAAATAAGTCAGTCCGACAGCTGATGTTTAAAATCCTGTCACTGACAAGTCATTCAAAACTGAAATGTATATGTACATGTCTGATGTTCTCATACAGGGTAAAAATGAGAATATGGCATTTACTGTACTCCTGTCTACTTTGGTGACAGTGTAATATTTGAGTGATGGGGCCAAGTTTGGTAGATTAATATTTCAAAAGGGCCAGATGCTGACCTGGCCTGGAAGTGTTTTCTCCACATAAATAATGCAGCCTGTATCTGAGGAGGCAGGGGAGCATGGCTGCAGTACAGTCAAGCCCCAGCGTCTGGGGAGCAGGTGGGGTGACGGGGGAACTGTCTTTGTTTCTAAGCCCCAGACAAATCCACCCTACCCCCAGGAGGTTGTGAGTAATAATGTGGGGGCGGAAGCCCAAAGTCTTTTAACTCATCTGCACATGAAACATTGCAGTAAATAAAAATAAATGTATGTCACTGAGCTCATTTAAAGGGATTATGTGTAATTCAATCATCTCTGAATTTTGAAATGAGAAAATGAGAAAAGGGTCAAATTAGACTTCCTTCAAAGGTGGAGCAGTACTTTTTGTAATGGATGAGAGCTTTTCTGGAGGGTTGACTGGGTTGAATATCAAAGGAAGAAAGTGGGAAGAGATATAACAAAGAAAAAGAGAGATCTTTTCATTTTAAATTCATGTTCCTCCCAGCTGGGACACCAGAGTTGAACTCTTGGCCTCTTTGGAGCTGCACTTTGTCACAACAGCCAACCTGTTTAAATAATTTCATCATGAATGCTGGGATGAATGGAGGCTGTTCAAGGTTTAGATTTTTTATATAATAGCTTTCTTTGAATAGAGATCAAGGTACCCCAAAGAACCCCCACTTTGAAACAATCACCAGAATTTCTCAAAAGGTTTAACACGTCTATGAAGAAAGCATTTGTTGCCACATTGACTGAATAAGTGACATAAAGGAGAGATTATAATTAAGGAATGTCCCAGTTTTGAAGATGTCTAACTAGATGAATTTGTGTGTCCCCTCAGGGTGCCTCTAAAGGTTGAACAAGCTAACAATGCTCGCGATGCCCTGGCCAAGGCAGTGTACAGCCGCCTCTTTGATCACGTGGTCAAACGAGTAAACCAATGTTTCCCTTTCCAGACTTCGTCTCATTTCATCGGCGTGTTGGACATTGCTGGATTTGGTACTGAACTACACCTCATGCTGACAAAAATGTTTCAGATAAACTATACATTTTGATTAAAGAGACTTGTTAATATGAGTCCACGGTTGCTTTCTTCAGACTTAAGTTTCTCAAAGAGTTATTTCAGTGTACAGCATGTTTACACATGCATACATCATTACCAGGGTTTTTCCTATAAGAGATTATTTTCCCCACTGCTATAATTAACATTGGCTTCACAACATTTTTCATTTTGAGAACTAATTGAAATGAATGTTTTTTCTGCTTCTGCAATTTTCCCCCCTCAGAGTATTTTGAGCATAACAGCTTTGAGCAGTTCTGCATTAATTACTGCAATGAGAAGCTGCAGCAGTTCTTCAATGAGCGGATTCTAAAGGAGGTGGGTGACTTGTGGATTGAGGTGATATGGACTAGTTCACCTTTCCAACCCTAGAAACCTGCCACGTCACGTCACTGCATTGTGAAACTTTCTGGTCCTTTTATGAGCCTAGAAGAAGTAACTGGCGTGCTAAGCTCCTCCATCTCATACGCTTTGTTTTCTCTTTTATATTGTTCCTCCATCTCTCTTGTTTCCTCTCTCATTAAAATGCTGATTTCTCGGGGGACATGATGTGGCTTGTTTCCCTCGTGTGATCTCTTAATGTTATTCTTTTCCAAGGTCTTTAATTATTTCACTACAATTATGATTTTAGCCCCTTTTTGCATAACCTGAATTGCTTTTTGTCAGTTTGATATTTTTCTTTTCTTCTGGAGTTAGTAGATGATGTTCTAAGGTCACTCAGGGAAAATAAAAACTTCTCTACTGAGAGATAATACAAATGCTGTTTCACTGTGGAATTTATGTTTTATTATGTTTTGTTGTTTTTCAATTATTACAGGAGCAAGAACTCTACCAAAGGGAAGGACTGGGAGTGAATGAGGTGCATTATGTGGACAACCAGGACTGCATAGGTGAGTCTCTGTACCTCACTGCCTAAGAATTTGACTTCTTTCTTGTAGGTAAGGTCACTTTTTCTGTGTATACTGGAAATGAAAATAAAGATTTTTTTAGCTTTATAGGTTTAAAAAGGATGGTGGATTTTGTTCATTTCTGCCTCAAAGGTGGATGACATAGCTATCTTGACCTGTTTAGAAACGACCGAGACTCAAAGTTATGTGTGTGTAGGTGGTACCTTGGATGGTCTCTGTAAGTGAAAATGGGTCAATAAACTGTCACTCAATTTGAGAGCTTGTGCTGCAAACACTGTAAGATGTGTCTGCAGACACATGGGTACTTTTAAAGGGAATAGAGTAAAGGTGTCCTATCGTTCTCAATGCTGGCATATCCATGTGTCAAAAGGGAGCAAAATGTAGTGGATATTTGTGAGCATTATGGGTTTTTTGTTTCATGAGAAGCAGAGGAAATTACATCCTCTTGTTTTGGCTATTTGTTCTCAAATGAATCCTGGAATTAATGAGATGAAGTAGTCCACGTATCAAGGTGAAGCAGTTTGATTTGTATTTCAAAGGTTGTAACTATTCAGGTGTGAGACTAACTGACAGCACTGAATAACATTCATGACTTGCAAATGACCGTTTGGGTTGGCCATTAATTCACTCATCAATCTTCAGTATTTATGCACAGGTGCTTGTTCATGCAAATTTTTCCTAAGGTCCTTGGCCATCACATTATTTTCTAAACAGCAAGTTTTATGAATAATTCAAAAACCAAGCTAAATGAGCATCCCGGTGAACATGTTCTATACTTTTTGCATATTCAAATCCAGAAACTGTCGACGGAAAATTTCCGATGAATCTCAGGCAACACATTTTGTGATTGTTTAACTTCAGCATCGTAATGGCCTCTCTGATATACACATAATCCACAATGGAAAGAATAAAACCAGTTTAAGTTTTGGTTGTTTAATAGGTCTACAAGCATTTGAAAATTGAGCATGGCTGGAAATTTCCTCTTAAAGATTTGATTATAGCTAATTTTAATTAACTTCTTATCAACTTAAATTTGGTTATAATCATGATGGTACAATGCTACACCTATCAAATTAAACACATTATTTGGCTCTTACTAAATTCTAATATTTGTTTAACAGAGTCTGAGATCAAAGTTTTACAAACTGTCTTTTGCAGCCAATGTATAAACAAAAATGATCACAAGCACCTCTGTGGAGCAAAATATTCTGTCTAACTCGTCTGTCCAGCAACTAAAGAAAAAATATGTGTCTTGGAATTTTTTGGAAATATGGCAACAAATCTACAACAACAACTAAAAATAATAAGAATATTTTAAGATAATACAATAACCTGTAGTTCAGACCTTATCCTAATTGAAATACTGCTATGGGAGCTAGAGGACAAACACTTTCAAATAACTGAAGCATCACAAATCAGAGGAGTCAAAAGCGATTATTTAATGTATTCCTGCTAAAGACTATTCTGCAAGCTATTAAATTACATGATATGTATTTGACATTATATTCTGTCGCTACATTTTAGCTGATCAGTTTAGAATCACATAATATTCTTATATTTTAGTTTTTTTATTTGGAAAGTAAAATATCTTATTGTAGATAGTCTACTTTCTTTTTCACATGACTGTGTCACAGATATTTGACTGAGCATCGTAGAACTGGGATACTATGCTTGTGAAAAACAGAACTTGTCTTTTCCAGATCTTGTGGAAGCAAAGCTGGTGGGAATTCTGGACATTTTGGATGAAGAGAATCGTCTTCCTCAGCCAAGTGACCAGCATTTCACTCTGGCTGTTCACACCAAACATAAAGACCACTTTAGACTAACGGTCAGATCTTTAGACTGTCATCTTGCTCCTTCTCCCTTATTTTATGTTCTTTGTTTAGTCTCTCCTCTTCTCTCAAATTGTTGTTTTCCATGTGCTCCAAGTTCTTTTTTTAGCCTGAAAAGATGTGGCTGCGTGTATGTTTTGTCATTGTGATCTGTTTTTAGTGGTCCTGTATGTTATGACAGTTTTGCAAATGACTCACAGTTCCAGTCCCTTCCCCTATCGCTGTCTTTAGCATTGCTGTTTGTCACACTGCCTGCATATCTGCAAGCATGAAATCCTTTTAAAAATATAGTCGCAACATCAATTCAGGCAAAAGACAGGAGGTGATTTGCTGCAAGCAAGTTTTTGTTATCTCTTAAGTAATGGCTTTTTTAAATATAAATTTAATAGTGTGAAAATCCATCTACAATCCTTTAATGTGATGTAAACTAACATTTTTGCCTCACAGTTTTACAGCTTTTTCAGTGTCATTCATTATAGAGCATCTTATTGGCATATGTATATGTGTGTGTGTGTATATATATATATATATATATCATTTCCTCTTCAATTTAGGTCCCCAGGAAGTCAAAGTTGGCCATTCACAGGAATATCCGAGATGATGAAGGCTTTATGATCAGACACTTTGCTGGTGCTGTATGTTATGAAACGGTAATTTTTATTCTTTTGTTTTTCTTTAACTTATAACCAGAAAGAAATGCCCACATTTCTATTTTCAGGTGGTCCAGAAAAGACCTCCACATAGTTTTTAAATAGTCAGACTTGATGTTTATTCAGGGTGTCTTACACTATTGTCCTGTTCTGGAGGACAGCTTTGCTACAACTGCATCTGGCATCTTCCAGCTCAGTTTGTAGCATCATCTGCAGTTAATGCAGGAGTTAAATTTCCTACTGTCTTTGTTGTAAAGAGCATTTATATAAGCATTGTATTTATTTCCTTTTGCTCTTAGCACCCAAACAGAATCAAATTTTAAGACATATATATATATATATATATGATATATATTATGCCTTAGATCTGTTCCTTTATGAGCTCTACACCTATCAATGTCTTCTCCAAGGTCTGCCTCAAACTCTTACTGCCAACACCTGTTGAGAGCATTATAGATGGCATGATGGATGTGCTTGTTTTTAAACTAACAAAGCAACACATACTTCAGTAAATATTGTTTTTTCATCTTCAACCTTTATTTTATTTTTATTTTGAAATATGGGCTTTTATCTGAAACATAATGAAAATGTACTTCTTTTATAAACACTGTTTTTGTAGTATGTGGTTATAGCAATCCCATTTCAATTTGAGTTAAGCCAGGATTTAAAATTCCAGCGAGGAATATTTTCCAAAGATTTTAATCTCGGAAAATATTCTAAATATTCAGTTGTAAACATTTGCGTAACACATTCATCATCCTGGTTCAAACACTGCTCACATCAAAACAACCAACTACCATGGAGAACTGCAGGGACAGACACATTCTTTATATATATTTTTACACTTTTGCACTGTATACTTGTATGTATAGAGGTCTGCCACCACATGAGTGAATGCAATGCATGTGTTTGTTGACAGACACGGTTTGTGGAGAAGAATAATGATGCCCTGCACATGTCCTTGGAGAGTTTAGTGTGTGAATCAAAAGACAAATTTGTTCGAGAGCTGTTTGAGAACTCCAACTCCTCCAAGGACTCCAAACAGAAGGCAGGCAAGCTCAGCTTTATCAGCGTTGGAAACAAATTCAAGGTCAGATACTGTTCAAGCTCACGATCTTTTACTAGCATACAAAGAGTAAACCTTAATAAATCATGACTTTTTTGTTTATGACAGCTGTGTTTTTCTCTCTAACACCAAGAATCTAATTAATGCTGACTCTCAGGTGCCTCAGTACTTTGTGCCTATATACGTCAGTGTACAATCAAAAGTATTCTGAGAAATTTCACATATAGAATCTGTGTTTAGACCTTTTCCAGCTTCTTTTCATACATCCCAACTGACCTGGAGTTGCATGTGCCACTTAGACCACCTTGTCTCCTTTCATTAAAAAATATGTTAATAAGTACATGGCACACTT
Source organism: Kiunga ballochi (assembly GCA_037177335.1). Lineage (NCBI taxonomy): Eukaryota > Metazoa > Chordata > Actinopteri > Atheriniformes > Pseudomugilidae > Kiunga > Kiunga ballochi. The sequence goes on along the minus strand of JBAMIG010000021.1, from coordinate 10,705,534 downwards.
TCACCTTATGCCCAAATACTGATGGAAAACATTGTGTCAAAAAGAAGAACTTTATAGAACAATAAAATGATTCAAAGCATTTAAAACTTTGGTGGGCATAAGATAAAATAGCCAATACAAACTTGTAGGATGTTGAAGGTTGCTGAGTCAAGCCTTCCAGTATTTAATGTTTGGTAATAGTGTTCTGATTTACTGAAATGCAAAGGTTTTTGAAGGTATGTTACAATGATTGCTGATATTCTGTTTTAGTGCATGTTTATTTATACTGCTGCTGCTTTTGTGTTCAGTGATGCAGAACTATTATGGAAATGGTGATTACCTTCAAGGAGTGTTTATAAGAAATTGTTCTTGCTCATACCGTAGAATTAAGCTTGTTATTTTATCTTATTAGAAGATCTTTCTGTTGGTGTGGATAGACACAATGTTGTTTATTTAATTATTAAATAAGTAGGTCCTCACTGGCCACTGTGGGCCGTAACCAGCAGCAAAAAAAAAAAACCAAGGAAAAAAAACTACTGCAATAAATCACCCACATGCACTCCACATTATTTTTTCAGAACCACACATGCAGCAGAATTGGACCATGACACCATGGTCAAAAAATTGCTGTACATCAAATTTAGTGTAACGAAAAATACTGACCTTCAGCAGAGTTTTGCAGCTTCATAAGACGACTGAGTGGCCTCCATCATGAGTGAAACTTTCTGACATCCTGCCAACACATTTTTATCAACCGTGCAAACAGAGAGCAGTATTGCAGACACACCGTGCGCAACTTCAAGTCAGGTGCTGGAGACTGACAAGGTCAGCAACTTCACTATAGCTTCACAATAAGAAACACACAGATCTGAGACACTTTAGTCCTCAGTTGCTTAGGGACACTGGTCTGACTGCATACTGACTGCATACTGACATGGACTTAGCTGTGATCTCATTAAGGAAACAATTATGTAGATATATATAATTAGTCAAGATAAAGACTGCTCCAGTTAAAAAAAATGATTTATATAATCATCAAACTTGGCAGTGTTAATGTTGTATGTGATGGATGTGTGCACACCTATCAGCCAAACACTAAATTACATAAACAGACAAAGTTCAGGTTGGGGTCATTTCAAGACAAAATACATATATGTGGGAAAATAGTCCACACATGTTTTTATTTTGTTATTCAGTTGTAAATTGTTAGTTTTTAATTTAGAAACTCCAAAGATAAAATGGTAGTAACGCACTAAAGCAAATATCTTTGTGTAAATAAGTATTCATTTTTTGACGCGGTTACCGTAATTTTGGGGGGGTATTTTTATTACAACTGTGGCGAGTTGGAGATATATGTGATAAATATTTGATCATTTATAATTATCAGAAGGAGTTTTTTACATTTTTAGTATCATTGCTTTTGTTTATTTGGTAACATATAATGGATCATTCATAATGTAGGGGCTGCATGATGGCACAATGATTAGCGCTGCAGCCTCACAGCAAGAAGGTTGCTGGTTCAAACCTCATCTGTGGCAGTGGAGTTTCTGTGTGGTTTGTATGTTCTGTCCATTAGCGTGGGTTCCCTCTGGGTAGTCTGGCATCCACACACCACCCAAAGACATGCATGCTGATTGTGTGTGAATGTACATATGAGTGATTGTTTGTCTGCTTGTTCGTCTCTGTGTTGTCCTGTAATGGCAATCTGCCCAGGGTCTCCCCCATGTCCCGCTCATTGATTGCTGGGATAGACTCCAGTTATCCTTGACCCGGAATTGGTTGAAGCAGTATGGAAAATGAATGGATTCCTAATGTAGACTATGATGTGCAGGCCTCAGATCTTGTCTGAAATGGCTAATGTTGGATGCATTTTTTCAAACAAAACTTTTGTTTTGTCTGCTTGCCCAAACAGACTCAGCTGAACCTGCTGCTTGAGAAGCTTCGCAGCACTGTGAGTAAAATCACCTATGTTGTGCTTTTTTGTTTCTTTTCTTTAAAATCAACATGAAACAACTCATTGTTTCTTATATGTAAGAAAGTGTTTATTTTATGTGGTAATTACAAGAGATTCCATGCTGGGAAACATTCTGATTGATATTTATTTTGAAGGGCTCGAGTTTTATCCGCTGTGTAAAACCCAACTTGAAGATGGTCAGCCACCAGTTTGAAGGAGCTCTAATTCTCTCACAGCTGCAGTGCTCTGGTAGGACCAAAACAAAATGGAAATATTCCAGACACCAACTGGGATATGTTTACCCCTACCAACTGTTGAGCTTTCTTTAATATGATAAATAGTTGACAGAAGCATGCAAAAAGATTTTGCGGTATTTTATTTATTTATTCATTTATTTTTTTCTTAGAAAAATCCTCAAAGTAATGCAGGATATGTAAATTTACATTGTTCACACCACTTTATCTAAAGGTTATATTATGTTAAACTTAAGTGGAAAACCTTTGGAAGGCATTTGAGATATTTCTTAGTCTGTCTGAGCAGTTTATCCTTGTTTGGCACACTACTGAATTTCATTAGAACTCTTCAGTATACAGTTTTTATGCTTTATTTTAAATTTTGCAAATTCATTCGTTCTCTGAAAAATACCATTATAAAGGCTGGTATTTCCTTTATGCTACTTCTAAAAACATCAAGTAGATTTATTCATTCTGAAGTCAATTTTTATGCTGCTGTGCTTCATGATGGACTTATATCCACATATATACATGCACACAATTGCCTTTCATATCGTGTATTTCAGGGATGATGTTTCCCATTTATATATAAACACTATTTGTCTATTCTGATTAGGAATGGTATCCGTGTTGGACCTGATGCAAGGGGGATTCCCATCCAGAGCTCCCTTCCATGAGCTCTACAACATGTACAAGGCATATATGCCAGATAAACTTACACGGCTGAATCCCCGGCTCTTCTGCAAGGTGAGCTTACCTAAACTGAATAGTCTTCTCCTAGAGTGGAGAAATACTGTATGTACAATTGGGTTCAAATAATGAGGTAATTTATTTGAAATAATTCCTTATGAGCTGAGTAATAGGTTAATAGCAAAATACAATAAGCCAAACATGCTCTTCTGGAAAATTCCCAACATTTATGAATATTTAACGGCTTTATATGAAATATTGCTGTGAACCTGATAGTGCATTTGTTTCTTTACAGGCTTTGTTTAAGGCGCTTGGTCTAAATGACAACGACTTTAAGTTTGGACTGACAAGAGTGTTCTTTCGTCCAGGAAAGGTAAAGTATTAGTGTTGCTAGTCATAATGCACTATGATCCTAATACCAACAACTATTCATATTTTTATTTTGTTCATCGGCATCAGTTTGCTGAGTTCGACCAGATAATGAAGTCTGATCCAGACCACCTTGCAGAGCTGCTGAAGAAGGTTAACAAGTGGTTGCTGTGCAGTCGCTGGAAGAAGGTCCAGTGGTGCTGCCTTTCAGTCATCAAACGTAGGTTAAATACATCAAAATAATTATATTTATAATAATAATGTCCAAAAAGTGACCAGTCATTTAAGGGTCTTTAGAAACACTAAAAAATGTATAAATCTAACATTACATTTCTATTTAATACCCACTAAACCTACAAAACCTTTAACTTCCATTTGTTTAAGCACTTCCTTCTTGTTTAATGTGCCACCGTGTACCACATGGCCAGCGGCAGTTATTTCACACTGATGTTTCACGCGTTTCATTTTGTTGGGATTTCTAAGAGAAGCAGCCTGCAGACATAAGAAACAGCACTCCAGAAGCAATTGCTTGTTACACCCAGTGCCAAACTATCGATTTCCACTATTGAACAAAGTGCAGGCTGGCTCTGGCACATCTATGCAAAAGCATCAAATGAAATTCCATTATAGCTATAACAGAGCTTTGCCTCTGGCCCGGGTCATTTGTTATTTATTTCCTACTGTTCAACATTTCATCTCATGACAAATGTTCCATTTTGGGTGAATGACTGAGTTAATGTTCTTTTCCACATAAAATTTAGCTCCTGAATAATAATTTAAATGTACAGGAGGATCTCATGTCTTTTTGCCAATTGTAATCTTCTTTTGTCCCCAGTCAGAAATAAAATGTGGTACAGAGCTCAGGCCTGCATCAAGATTCAAAAGACTGTCCGTATGTGGTTGTGTAAGAAGAAACACAAGCCAAGGTGAATCTTCTCTTTCACTTATTTATGGTTTTGTTTAAACTCTGCAGTGTGATTTTTATCTGAACAGATTCAGACTTGACTCTCTAGATGGCTGTCCCACATACATGTTCATTTCAATCAGCAAAATCATCTATTGAGCATTAGAAAAAAGAAAACTCAAGTGGTCTTATCTTTTTAAGGAAAACATATAT
>JBAMIG010000021.1:10669016-10700923 GCA_037177335.1 Kiunga ballochi | reverse complement strand
CTCTTTTTAAGAAAAACATATATATATATATATATATATATATATATATATATATCGTTATATATATATATATATATATATATATATCGTTATATGTGTGTGTGTGTATGTGTGTACAAACACTTGTGCTAATAACCTATATTTATTTACATATAGAAGTGTTGTTGGCACATTTTAAATCAGTAAAAGTTCAACATGGGCTTGGCAAACACAATATAGTAAAATGAACTGCCTTCTAACAATTCATGTGGGAGAAAATCTGCAGAAAATCAATTATGTTATCTTGGAAAAACAAGTTTTTGCCACTTGAGAGAAAAACACTACTGAACCACTACAATAGGCTCAGATTTGACAGTAGAAATATTAAATAATGGATAGTAGATGAAAAATTCACTGTTTTTAAAAAGTAGCGGTTGCTCAAATGAATCCTTTGATTTTCCAATCCACTCCTAAAGACAACATAAACTATATCCATGGAAACTTACAGCATACAATAAACACTAAAATATATCCATATATAAACAACATACTTAAATATATTATTTACATTTTATCTATTGACTTTTATAGAATTGCAGTGCTATTTCTTATAGTAGTAGTAATGTTTTTTATATATTGTCATCCACCAATTTTTCAGGGTGAGGGGCACACATCACATTATAGAGCTAAAACAAACAGAAAGAGACCTCGACCCAGTCAGGTGGTCAGCCATGGTACCACGATGGTCAGGAGCACCATGCCTGCTCAACCTGACATCTACAAAAATAAAACCATATCAACACGTTCTTGCAAAAGACGAAAACATTAATTTGGAATGACTTTACTTTTATATTTATTTCTTTTAAACATCACCATTACTGTGTAACTTTCCATCTTCCTGTCCTCAAATAGAATTGATGGGATGGTGAAAGTTCGAAACTTGAAGAAACACATGGAACGTTTCAATGAGGTTGTCAACGAGCTGAAAGAAGGGAAACAGGAGATGGCTAAACAAGTTCGGGAACTTGCTGCTGCTATAGACACCCTCTTATCAAACATTAAGGTGAAGATGCATTTGATTGTTTGTTTGTTTTTATCTTCTCAAGGTTTTGGGCCTCCTAATAAAGGTTGATCTAAGATTCTGCTGGATGTAAACCTGTTTGTCTAAATGCATTTTTACATGCTTATAATGGTTTGTTCTACATTTCCGTTTGCTTTAGTGAAGAGCTGTACAGCAACTGTTCTGCCATAAGGAGCCTGATCCTTTTAAAATGCCTTATCTCTGTGGTATACACCAAGGCCTTTGCTAAGTGGGTTGTACTCTTTTCTCATTTTTTTTTTTGCCAAATCAATATTTCCAATCAACCCAGGATAAGAATATCTCAGAGAAGCTCCACTCCTCTCCAATAATCAAATCCATTGAGGTTGTTTTGCTAAATGATCAAACTTGTTTTGTGAAATCCCAGCCCTCCTTATGCAATATGCAGGCATTTTATTGGACGCTTCTGGTACAACCGTTATCAAAAGCAGATTCAGTCAGTATCTAGATGTGTGTGCAGAGAGTTATCAATGCTCATTTTGCACACTTCAGTTTCCTGTTTGCAATCAACAAATAGACTGAATGCCCATTGCTATCCTGAGCAACAGTAAGAAACTGGTGACTCCTGGCAATTTTTATCACCTTCATCCCTAAAATCTGCTCCATGTTCCATTTATTAAACTGTGAGCTCATCAGCACCCTCACTTTCAACACATAAGGCATCTGAATGTCCAGAAGTCACTCCAGGCATGCAGTCTGAGTGAATAATGCATTAGATGTCAATGCTGTCGTTCATACAGCCATTCTTTGGGGACAAGACCTTGTCATCCTCCCTCCCTGTGTCACTGTTAGAGACTCACCCTAATGAATCCTTACAATATGGTGACCTCTTCACACACACACACTCTTCCCATTTATTGTCTGGAAAGTATGTGGAGAGATACACCCTTTGGCTGGCAAGTGCAAGTGACTGACACGCTGTCAGTCATTGTCTTATGTGTTGCCACATGGGAAGTCTGCAATGGAAAGACTGAAGTGAGTTCCTGATGCTTTCCACTTCCCTGATTGACAGTCAACAAAATACAAAAGTTTTATTTCAACAAAAAAAATAAATGAACGAATAAAAACAAACACTATAGTGGTTTATTTTCACCAGATTTATTTTTTATGAGCAGTTAGTGGAGTAGGTTCTTAAAGCAGTCCTTACCTTTAAACTCCCTTGGAGCCAAATATTTTATGGTTAGACGAATAAATACATTTATTTTTCATCCTTAGTGACCATTACCTGTGTTACATATTCTTTTGATCACCAGGACAAAGTGATGACCTGGAAGGAGATTGACACAGAGTACCAGGGACTGGTGAAACGCTCAGAGCAGCTGCTTTCCTCCATGCAAAAGAAGAAGCAGCAGGAAGAAGAGAGTGAGAGGCTGAAACGCATCGAGGAGGAGATGGACAAGGAGAGGCAAAGGAGGGAGAAAGAAGAGCAACGACGCAAGCAAGAGGAAGAGGACAGAAGACTGTAAGGAGCTCGGAGGGAAATATGACACATAGATGTGAAAATACATAAAAGTATCATGTTGGATCTACATAATGTATCCCCTTACAAATGTTTCTGTTCTTTTTTTAATATCAGCAAATCAGAAATGGAGCTGAAAAGAAAGCAGGAAGAAGAGGACAGAAAAAAAAGAAAGGAGGAAGAAAAGGTTATTCAGGTTGGAGCCACTACATTTTGGTATTATGGTCTTAAAAAGATTTAAAACCTTTTGTTACAAACTTTTGATAAACAGGTTCAGTAATAACCAACACTTTTCCACCTTCAATTTAATATCAGAAGCTGGTTAAATTAATTAATGCATGGAATAGTTTGCTGTCAGCTTTCTGTCCACCTTCACTGAGGAACAGTAGCTGACCACAGCAGTTACTGTGAAACTGCTTGCTAACATGTTACACACATACAATAGAATGAGCAACATATGGGATTTAATGAAAAAAAAACCATTTTTGTCAGTGTTTACCTTAAATACACACCAGGAAACATGACATTGAAAACGTGACAGGGACGTGACTTGACTTAACTAGACTTGACATAATGCGACATGGAAAGAACGACAATAAGCTGACCCTGAGAAATAAAACCAAGGAATATTTATGCACTGAGAAGGCCAATGAAACACAGGTGAATGGAGTTAATGGAAACCAGATAAACTAATGAAGAAACATGAAAAGCAAAGAAACAGCATGCAGGAGAAGGAAATGACTAAATAAAACCAGGAAGCTGATGTAAACGGGGCAAGAAAAGAAAAGAACCCAGAGACCGTGACGGTTTCAGATTAAACTGGGGTCTTAGGCCCTACTTTGGTATCTTCTATTCCAGTTATACTCCTATTACTTCACAATTCAACTTCCTAAATCATTCCTAAATCTTAACCTCTACATTATTATTATCCTTGTACAACTCCACTTTTAAAATATGTTTTAAAAATCAGTCAATAGTTTTTTTGTTCCTCAAACTATTAAATTTATTAAATTACATTCTGGACTTTCAGTTCTTATACATCACTAAATAATGTAGCGTTTTCCTGCCTTGTAACATAATCACCTTTACATCTCCAGAAAGCATAAAACCTTCAGAGAGATCTGCACAGTATAAGTGGATGATGTTACTGCAGGCGTAAATATAGTGAGGTGTTTCTCTAAGTGTGATTTTATGACACCCTTTTTTCAGATAGGCTTAGAAAATATGCAAACAAAAAGATGAATCAGGTCATATCTGATTCTCCCTTCTTTTTTATTTTTGGATTGTTCAATGCCCTGTTGTGTCTAGACAAAGGACCAGAAAGCTTTATTAATAGCTAAACAAACTGGATAAACAGGTCTAATCAGGCTTAGACACACAGCACAGTTGTTTTCAACTGTCTGGCACACAAGGCAGCAGTTGTATTTGTTTGGAGCCTGGTTTGTGTGGGTTTTATACAATCACAACATGTGTAAAAGTTCGGTATTGTGTTTTTTGTGTGTCTGTGTGTTAACAGGCAGAGCTGGAAATCCAGTTGGCTCTGGAGCGTGAGGAGCAAGCCCAGCATGCTGCTGTACAGGAGCAGGAAAGAAGAGACAGGGAGTTAGCCATGAGAATTGCTCAGAGTGAAGCAGAGCTCATCACTGAGGAAGGCCAGGCGGATGCTAGCCTGCGCAGGTATGGCATATGCAAACACGATGCATGGCTTTACAGTACATTATCAGTACTGTGTGAATCATGTGTATCAGTAATAGAGCAAAAATGGCTCTGGCTCGCCTCATGCATGTGTAACTGGCTTTTTCCTGTTGTTTTCTCCAGTGATTACTCTTTTTCAGATCTTCCTCTCTCTTCATCCACAGCCAGAGCCATGTAAGATATCAGTACTGAGTGTATCTAACACCAGCTGTAGTCACCAACTTGCACCCCATTCTCGTCGTCCCTATTGTAGCCCCAAATCGCTCTGACACATAGCACACACTTGTACTGACAGCAGATTCAAAGATTAGGATACCATATTCTCAAGAAGCTTCCAATCAAAATATTCTATATGTGATGCCAATTCTGGGAAGTTTATAGAAGATACTGTACAGTTATCTGTCGCTTACAGAGATGATGGCATACCAAACCATAAATGGATAAGGGTGTGATTGTTTCGGTTGTCCTTATTTACATTTTCATTCTGAATGAGCTTCCAGTGCTAAGTGGTGCTGCAACATTTTGGTGCACTCCACCTTAAATATGCCATCCATCTTGTATTTGTCTCCTAAAATGATTCTTTATTTTCACATATTTTTATGTATAAATCTAACCACCTACTTTATGTTTAGTTTTTCCATTTATTAATTTCAGTACAGCCTGAATACTAACCCTACTGAGTCTCTAACTTTAGCATCTCATTAGTTTAAAATGTCGATGACCAAGAAGAGAATCATTCATATACTCTTATTTATTGTAAATAAAATTGCAAATGAACAAATTATATATTTATATTATAGAGGAAAGAAATGCCAATGAAGATGAAGGTAGAGGCCAAACTAACCTTTTGCTTTTGTTTGGGTTCTGTCATTATTTGGGACTACTTTAGCCATATTTTGGCAATGCAACATGTTGCAGATTGTTTAAATCGTCACCTGCAGTTTTAGCAACTGCTTTTCTCCAGCAGCTGTGATGTTTTGCACACGCTGTAATGCTTCTTCGATCTGAGGTGAGAGCTTATTTGCAAATCTGTGCACACAGTTAACAAATGTGGAAAACAAAAGAGAGCATAATTCTCATATCCAGGTGCATTAATTATTAAACCCTTAGCATCTTTATTCTGCTGACTTTGCAGATTTAATTATTGCCCTTTTTGAGCTGTGAGCGCTGCAGCACAAAGCGTTTTTGCTCTCAAAAGTTGTTTAACACCTACCACTTGCTAACTTATCGCTTATATCTGGTTTCGCACAGAGAAGTGTTGCTTTTCTCTGCAATATAGCCTCACACAATGACTCTTGATAAGCATAATGATACTCGTATCAAGGGTTTAAAATGCTGAAAAATAATTCAGCTACTAAACACTCAAAATCATGAAGTCATTCAGGTTTCCTTTTTGAAACACATTCTGCTGCTGACTTTCTAACAGATTCAGAAACCTTTTTATAAGAGCATGATAGCAACCGACTAAAAGAAGATTTATTCATTAGTATGAGACATGTAAGCCCTATTTACCTATCATTTTGTATTTTATTTAGTTTGTCTATGCACTGCAAAGAAGTATGTCTTTGTAATGCATAATATTGACAGTTTTCTGCCTTTTGTATATTTCACAGCACCTTTTATTTAGTCTTTTTTTATTCATTTATTCTAAGTGTAATTAATTCACATAGCACAGACATCACTGATTTCTCTCTATTAGATGTTTTTATTTTTTTTAAATGGAAGAGAATAACATAAATAGGTGAGTAAAGTTAATGTCAATATTATTAGTAGCCCTTTTTTTAACAATTCTTCTGAAAACCCCTATTTACAGATGCAATGAGCACAAAATCACTTATGAATCAGTGGTGTATTCTCTATGCAGTCCTGCTTCCACGGGTCTCTGCAGGTGTCTAAATACTCCTGAGAATCAGCCGATCCCTGACTACTAACAGGAGAAGAGAGAGTGTTATGTGTGTCATATGTGCACAGCTCAGAGCACATGAGCGCTTTCATGCATGTCCAAAGGATTTCAGCATCCCACCATTTTCCTTTTCCTCCAGCCAGCTATTTCTCATTTACCTACTGCCAAACGCAAAGTGCTGGCCATTGCGTCACTTCCACTTCTTTCCTCCTTGAAACAAAAGTAAAGCTTCTTTTCTACTTTATCACTATTACACACTGGCACGCATCACAGCCAGAATGACAATGATCCTGAATTAGTTTAATCTTTCCAGTAGGTCAGAATTTCAATGGCCAGCAATGATCCGTAGATCAGCAGTCTTCTTCTCAGAGGTACTGCACTGTCTGTAATTAGAAGAGGCAAATCCTACATTCCTATTAAGGACTTAGCAGCTTAAACTCAGCGCGGAAGCCGGAGACGGGATTTCAGAGAACCGAAGAATTTAAGTTAGTAAAACATAATTATTATTAATTCTCTCGTTCTGTAAAAGAAATACTAACAAAAAGAGTTTTAGTTTCCAAAGATTCACAAAGAAAATTTTGCACTTAGTACTAAATGAACTCAAAGCTTCTTTTTTTTTTTATTCCTCCTGTGGAAACTGAAACCTCCATGAAATGTGGAACTTTATTGATGATAAGTGGCAGAAGAAGCCTCAATCCCTTTTTCTCTATTACTCCAACCTTGTCACACTTATCTGTCTCCACATTCATGATTACTTCTTTTCCTTTCTCTCTCACATTCATCTGTTTCTTGCTGTAGGGGTCCTCAGGTGCAGGCAACCAAAGCTGCTGCTGGTGTGAAAAAGTATGATCTCAGCAAGTGGAAGTATGCTGAGCTGCGAGATGTCATCAACACTTCCTGTGGTGAGAAATCCTGAATCAGTTTCAAAGTGAAGCTACCTATTCTGTGCTCTGAACTCTCCCTTACAACCTCCTACTCGACATTAAGTCATTCAGCATCAGCTCATGTTTTGGCACTTTAGAAAATCACAGGGGGACATTTTTCTTCACACAACCGTTTCATCTGCAAAGATACTAAAGTGGCTGTTGAAAAGTTTAAACTTCATTTGAGTGCTACCACAAGATGGCTTGCCTAAAAATCAAAAGAGCTCTGAGGGGGGTGTTCTCACAGCTGCTGTGCCTCATTGGGTTGTTTCAGAGGTGGCGAGAGGAAATTATCACTATTATGGAGGCTGACAGACTTTTCCAAACCCACTCTCTTCTCAGTCAGCATGAAAGCAAATTGCTTTTTGCTGGCTTATGTACTGATGCTGCTATTATTGTGTATTCTGGACTGTTTGGAGGATTTTAAGGACATCTGGATAATTGATGGTGTGATGGTTTTGATGGTTCTACTTAGAAATGCTGATTGTAATCTGAATTTCCCAAAAACAGATAAGGTTTTGAGTATGTCTGTCTATTTGTTATTGGAAGTGCACTCAGACTGATAACGGGAGCTTTATTTGGAATTTGCAAATGGAGCACAAACCAGCTGCATGCTAGTTTAGTTTGAAATAAGAAGGACATACAGCCTGAATGTGTCTTTAGGTCACATAATCTGCTTAAGATCACAAATTACCATGGTTATCTGTGTTTGCTGAAGTTGTTTATGAAAAAAAAGGATGTTTGTGTTAGTAGGAACGTTGTGAAGACATGTAGGTGAGTGTGAACTTGAAATTCTTTATTGTGTTGAGCTACTCCCGATCTCAACAGATTCTTCTTTGACTCTTCATCTCCTGAGTGGCACTAGCTGCCGATCACTGTAAAAGAGCATCATGTTTGAAGTTCTGTCTTAGATTATCAGCAAAAACACCCTGATCACATTTTAAGTGATGCAAGTTGACAGATTATTTCAGTGCATCTTAATCCTTCAAGTGAAAGACACCTACTTCACTTCCAAATTTAGATTTCATGTTAAAGAGTACAGGATGGTAAAAACAAATCCTTTTTAAATGGAGGACAATAATTTTTTTCCCCTCACATGCTTAGTGTGTTTGTGTTGTGTGGACAGACATTGAGCTGCTGGCAGCTTGCAGAGAGGAGTTCCACCGCCGTCTGAAAGTCTATCATGCATGGAAGTCGAAGAACAAAAAGCGTAATGATGATGGGAGTGATCAGAGGGCTCCTAAATCCATCACAGATTATGGTTAGTGAAAGACATGACATACTGTTGCTATTTTTGCTTTCAATAGTTGCAAATGAGCACAAATCAGTGTTTTTTTATATAGTATACAGTACATAAACATCAGCTTATATGCACAGCTCCCTGCATGTACATCATTTTATTCTCTTCTCTTTAGGCTTAAACATTCACTGGTAAAACTTAAAAACTGCACAAATAACCTGCCTTTGTTTGCTAAGTTAATTAGCTTATAAAATGCTAAAGCCTACAGCTGCCTTCTTTCTGTAAGAAATATTTGATGTAATGTGATAGGAAATCTTTACTTAGTTTTTCTTGTAATTAAGTCTTATTCTGACCTTTTATGATGTAGCAAAGGTCATACTAGGGTTTTTATAAAAGGCCAGAACCGTCTTCATCTGTTTTGTCATGTGATATTGTGCCTTTTTGATCTTGTGTTAGATCGCTGAGCTGTGTTCTCAGTTTTATGTGCTGCTACAACTACATGCTTTAATTCTATATATGTAAGACCAAATCAGAGATACTGCTTTGAACATAAACTGCGGTTTCTGCCATTATCCTTATTAAATATTTTATTACTTGATGATCAGCTGAACAGAACCCAGCTCCTCCAACAACAGCCCAACATCAAGAAGTGGCCATGAACCGCCAGCAGCGTTATTTTCGCATTCCTTTCATCCGGCCTGCTGACCAGTACAAGGACCCACAAAATAAAAAGAAGGGCTGGTGGTACGCTCACTTTGATGGGCCCTGGATTGCCAGACAGATGGAGCTTCATCCAGACAAACAGCCTATTGTGTTGGTTGCAGGTGAGCCAGGAAAATCATATTTAAACAGCATCTTATCTGATGGCCGTCAGCATTTATACCACAGAACAAGATTTTATGCTTAAGAAATCATAAAAAGTTATAAATCTTCAAATCTCCTGTCATTAACCACCATGCAGGCAAAGATGATATGGAGATGTGTGAGCTGAGTCTGGAGGAAACGGGCCTCACCAGGAAGAGAGGGGCAGAGATCCTGCCCAGGCAGTTTGAGGAAATCTGGGAGCGCTGTGACGGAATTCAGTACCTGAAAAAAGCCATAGAGAATAAGCAGGCCCGTCCAACGTATGCTACAGCAATGCTGCAGAGTCTCCTCAAGTAAACCAGTGTGCATAGTTCCCCCTGGATATTAAATAAACCTGCACATTTCAGAGCAGCAGGAAGTAGCTGTAGGCAAAGATACTCCCTACATATTGTATGCTGGAACATTTTATTTCATCCTTCATTTCTTTTGTTTCATATATATATATATATATATATATATATATATATATACTTATTACATTTTGCTGTGTAACACCTTAAATGTGTACTAATACAATTTGTGTTTTTTTCTTTCTTATTCTATGCATGAAGCTATAATTCAGCTGTGAGGCCTTAAATTGCACAGACACTGCAGTCTTCTTGCACCATAGAAGTCTTAACTAATGAAGTCTGTATAGACTTCAAACTTTAATGATGTGAAGTAGACAGATGTATTTAATGATGTGTAAACTTGTGATTGTTCTCATTGTTGGGATAATGCATAAATCTCACATTATGAGGTAGAATTAAATACAAAAAGCTTTCAAATTATTCTTTATTTCATGCTGTGTATGCATCTGTCCACTAAGAATTATTGTAAAAGGATGTTTTTTTTCTTTTTGTATTATTTGTTATGCAAGAGGGACATATTTTCATGTTTGCAGTTTTCTGGGCTTTGGAGCGTCTTTCAGACAGTTAATGTGTGTGCATGTGTGTTATGATGCATGTGTTTGTGTGAAATTAAGCTCTGACTCTTACTTGACTCTGATGTTTAGGCCAGGAACAGTTCAGTCATCTCACTGAATAGTTGAACTTTGGTTTAGATCCAAACCTATGAGTGAAACTGTAGTTGACTAAGCTGTAACTACTGAGGTATTTATTGTCTTTGATCCTCTACTGTAAGATCACTTTTAATCTGGAACTCTGTAGAAAATAAACTGTCCTGATATGTTTTGGTTCTGATGGTGAGTGGGAAAGTCATCCATTTTCACTGTTTGCTTACAGATACTCAGATTAGTTTGAGGATTAATAATGAAGTAAAAGCTGAAGTAGTTTAGTCACTGAGCTCATGTCCTTAATACCGTTTATGTGATCCAACTTTCAGATAGCAAAGTTCACAATGTAGTTATTTGTTCTGGATATTATTAATTTAAGGCCAACATAATATCAGCAGTACCAATAACTATAATGCACTGTGGGAATTCATTTCTTGATTTTTTTTTTTTATACCACTCATTTATTTTACGGGCATTTTTCTTGTTTTAGTGAATCTACAGTTAATTTGTGATGAATATCAAAAGACAGTAAAACTGCATTTTATTCCCACAATTTATCAATATTAAACATCAGGATTTTACAAGTCACTGGATAGTTTAGACAGATGACATTAGATTAGACATTCTTTTTTTATTTACAAGTGAGAAAAAAAAAGGGACCTTTTCTCTCTGCGTTTGGTGTTTGACACTGTTTTTCAGTAAAAGCTGGACAGGTGTTCTGATTTCTTTGTGTCCTATGGGGCTGGTTGCCTGGAATTTCCTGTTTAGATTAAACAGCTCTTGGTTTTTATCTGGTGTATCTTTGAATCCTTTTTCTCTTCTTATCTATATACTGTCCTTTTTCACCTCACATCTTTTTTCAGGTCCAGCAATAACCTGTAAATTCAGCAAGAAAGTCATCTTTAGGCTAAATTATCAAAAGGGGTCTTAAATCTGTAACACTTCTCCTCATGACAAGTACTGTTACATTTGTTTGGCACAATGTGATTCTGATTGATGTGATTCTGGACTGGAGAAGCCTTCGGAAGGCTTGCCACATTAGAACTTCTCAGGGGAGCCTGGAGGGATTCATAGCAGGTATGTTGGATTAGTTTTAGAAAACCTTTCTGGGGGTTTTGACTCCTGCCAGATAGGGGAACCAGATTGGGTCAGAAGGGAGGGGAAAGTTAGGATTAGCAGAGTAGAGGCACTAAGATTTAATGTGAAGAGGTTTAATGCTTGTTGGCATAAGGCTTGCATAATAGAAGACTGGTGTGTCATGTAATATGAAAGGCTGCTGAGGCTGGAGCAGGTACCTGAAGAAACGTCAGGATAAAGCCTGGTTTGCCCAAAGTGAGGGAATTTGTTCACTAACAGCCTGGATACTTTCTGAGTTCTTCAAATCCTGCAGCCTAATCAATAAAAGCTTTTGTAGTTCGGTTTATTTTCTTAAAATGCTCAATGAAGATGTTGGCTGGGTCCATCTATAGTTTTTTCTGGTGTGCAGATCCAAAGGCAGGCGAGTCAAAGTATGACAATCTAAATATGAATGGGGTCATAGTTATTCCTAAACTTGATCATAAAGATCGGACACTGCCGAAAAGAAAAACTCATCAATTCAAAAAAATGTTATAGATCTTTTTTTATTGACCGTAAAAGGTATAAAAAAAAAAAGAACATGCCCAGATCTTAATGGATAAATGATTAGTGGTGTAAGATGTGAAAATGACCAACTGATGGAAAGACAGCACAGCAGTCAGTAGATCTTTAAAACAATGTGCCATAAAAGTCAACAGCTTAAACAATACGTTTTCTTTTTGGGACACAACAATGTTAAAGAATAGCATTAAAATAAACTGTTTTATACAGTCTAAACATACAGTAAGATACAGCCATGTGTATCGCTTTGCAAAAAATAAATACCTCAGTGTGAGGAAAAAACAACCTTTGCCAAGGATGTACAGGAAATGTTCCTACTACATTAAACACATGAAATAAATATTAAGTTCTCCTTGAACACAGTTTAACTTCCACAGCTCAACGTCTACCAAGACACGTTCAGCACTATGAACTCGACTCAACCGCTGGTCTACTGCACCTGCTTCTGCACATGCAAACTCTACACTGTAACAGAAACATCGGTTTTTAGGGCCCACGCTTCGCACCGTGTCATTGCGTTGGCAGCTCAGACGGACATGGTGTCATCAGAGAACTGTAACTTCAAAACAGTCACTGTCTGATGCCCTCAGAAGACAACGTGTTCTGTAGTCATTTGGCAGTCGCCATGTCTAGAGGAGACAAGAGGAGGAATCAGGGAAAAATTGGCAATAAAATGTCAGATATATTTATTGATGATCATGCATATGCCAGGAAACACTGCAAAGGCGTTGATCAGCACTGTTTTATCTGGGAATCATGATTGGGATTATGCATCTAGAGTTCATTTAATAAGCATTAAAGTAGAAATAAAGTGTAAAATAATCCAGTGATTTGGTTTGTAAGTAGAAAATTATCAACAGCTGCATGCACAGACCTTTTACCTTTGCACACGTCATACAGCTGAAAAACATTTCATGTCAAGGTTAATTATTTTGTAACATTCTTCATAAACCATATTACACCCCTAAGAAGTAAAATCACTGCATATAACTTTAAAAAGAGCTGTGTTTAACGTACATTTACTCATGAATTCAGTCTAAGTTGCAAAAACACACATTTTTGCTGCTAAACTCTTTAAGGTTTTGCTCTCACCTCATTGTGTGGTCTGATGTGATGGAAATCCACCATTTCTGACACTAACTTTTCTGATCTGGTTGTGTAGAGTTGTCTGGGGATCTGCAAAGAAAGGAGCAGCTGGTTTCAGGGTTAACATTTAATGTGCTATCGACCTCAAAGCCCATTATTAGACACTGTAAAATGCAAATGAAAGCCAGCACTTTCAAAAACTTGACTCCAGGAAATCTATCTACAGTTTCACAGGTCAGTACTAAAACCACACACTCTACAAAGCGTGTTCAAAGCTGCGTCTCGTAACCATCTTTGCGTGATTGTGGAGATGAAACGAACAGGAAACAAAGACACGAAGCTGTTCAGTCAAGTTGAACAGCTTCAGACATCTCTAATTGTGTTTAATGGTGAATATAAAGCAACAATGAAAGGCACGGGCTAAGAGCCATGCAAACTTTTTGCTTCAATGCAGCAAGTTATTTATTAGTATGTAGTCTGTTAGGATTTTAGCTTCTGCTTGGTAAAAGATTGGATTAGTAATCTAGTCAGTTTAGTCTGCTGTGCAGTGCCGCACAGTGTACCTCAATACTCAGACGTATATTTTCAATTGAGGCAAAATGTTCTTGCTCGGATTGTTGGGAACGAGAAGAGGCAGAACTTGAAGGACACGGTAATGTGGACACTTGAGTTAAGACACCATCATCATTCTCAAATACTGGGTTCTCCCTCAAAGTATTCTCAAAAGCATAGGGAGCAAGAGTGTGCCTATGATGCAAAGGAGATGGGGAAATGAATATAAAAAAGGTTTTTTTAACTGTGGGAGACATTCTGCAAATAAAACATTTATGTGAGATAGGTGAAAGGGTGTGAAGACTTACACCAACGTTATAGCCTTTCTTGTTTTCACACATTTCTTGTTTATGAATATTAAAATGCCAATGACAGCACAAACAAGGCAGAGGCTCCCCACAAGGCAGGTTATGATGAGTGGAGGATCTACAGGTACTGATACCAGCTCGGTGCAGCGCTCTCCGTGGTAGTGCCAGTATTTACCTACAGGGCATCTGAAACAAAGGAAAAAGAGAAATGCACAAAAACCTCCACATGGTTGAATTTCAACCACAAAGCACTTTATTTATTTCAAATGAATGAAAACCTTGTAATGAAATCATAAATATGCACTAAGCTGCAAAAAAATCATCTCTGTTTTCCAGCTCATCTTGCTACAACCCTGTTTCCTAAAAGGTCGCTTTGCTGTGCAAATTCTCCTAAATATAGAGCGTGATAACTTAGAAAAGCCCTCTGTCCTGCAAAATGATATATAATTTAAATATATACAATTATTTTATTAAATGTCTGCAACATGTTTTTAAAAAGGTGAAGCAGGAGATTGTTACCACTGGAATACATCTTCTTTAACTACACCTTGTAAGAGTTTGAGTCCAAAGAATACTAATTTAGCAGATTTACATATAATGTAATAACTAGTTTTTATTTTTATATTTTAGTTGCTCAACTGTTTGTTCTTACTTGTCCTAATATTTACTTCATAATGCAAATATTGTTTTCAGTAGGAGCACGATTAACACTAAAGATAGAAATGCTTCAAACTCAATAATGTTAAACTTATGCTGTTTTATTAAGTGAAACACATGGATTGTCACTGTCTTGCTGAGGAATGCAAAACTTCCATGATAAAGATTTTGACGAGGGTTGCGGCTCTGTGTGCAACAGGCTGGTGAAAAGTTTCCAAGCCCAAGAGGTACATTCAATTACAGAGAGAATTTCCCTGTTATTGGAGAATTGTTCAAGACATTTGGAATATTTGCATCCATCACTGTTACTTTGTGCGCAAAATTTCTCCAGATTCCAGGAATCATTGATATTACATGGTGTTTTCCCTTATAATCCTTCACAAATTGATAAACCATTTGCTGTTTAAACTTTAATTCAGGTGCTTTGGATTCCCGTATTTTGTTTGTTTTTGTTTTTTTTAACAAATTTGTTTGCAATTTGTCTCAACAACTATCACAATTCAAGACTAATGCCTTCCATAAAGTCCTGTTATTTGTGTTGTTCATTGTTTAACAGCTGATGCGTACCTGCAAGTGACTCCATGACCCGGGATTATTTCACAGAGGCCTCCATTCATGCAATAGTCTGGCTGCAATGTGCAGGTGCTCTGGCAAGGTAATCCATCCACGGTGCTGTAGCCCGGATCACAGAGGCACTCTGCCTCTTCCGTCCAGCTGTTTACCACACAGCGTGAAAACTCATTGCAGGCCAGAAACTTGCAGGAGTCTGCTTGGTCAGCTGAAATCAACAGAACAGAAGGATAGCCAAGAAGAGATGTGAGAGGTCACAGACAAAGCAGAAAAGTGCTCATTAACATTAATACAGTCTTTCACTGTCTATAGATTCACCATAGAGCCTGAAGGGCATTCTGATTGATGTGAGTGAAGGTGTCTGCTTTCAATGGAGTTTAATGAGGCCATTCATTCAACCCAAGAGATGTGCCTGATTTGTGCAGCAGCCAGTTTATAGTTTGCAATGAACAGCTGTCAAGATGTACGCTTTGGACACACGGTTTAGCCTTGAAACGTTTTTGCAGCATTTAGACAAGCAAGGACATCTCACCTGGTTCTATCTCCAATGAGCGGCTGTCAATCTCTATGTCGAGCCGTTTGGAAGCGGCGTTGCAGAAGTCCTCGAGCACACAGTGCACGGCGTCCGTGACATTGTAAGGGACTGGCTTGTCCAATTTCATCTTGCTGTTTACAACAACACTCCCATTCCTGAAGTTGAGAATTTCCAGCTGCTTGAATCCAGTTAAGTTGGATTGTAAATATGGCAGGAGCTGATTGGAAGGAAAAAGAAACAGATTATTCAACTACTTGCTTTCCTTTTGAATTTCCTATTGCTTAGGGTGTTAGTGATAGAGCAGCAGAAAAGTTGAATTGAGGTTCTTGAAACCAGAGTTAATTGCATTTATGATCCGCTGAGGACAAATATTTACTAAATACTAATTAAATCATGCAGAATTTGTGTTGCCGTTAAGTGTCTGCTAATATCTGTTTCCTTCACATATGACCCTGCCATTTTACTCCATCATAGGCAGAATTGAGGTTGCCCGTTTTTTTTTTAATTATTCAAGTCACGTTTTACAGAGTAATTTCTATGAATAGTTCATAATTAAATTTTGATGCAAGCATGAAATCCTGCTGTTGCTGCACTGACTGTGTAATTAGATGCAAAGCAAAATTAGGGTTTGGTTTATAACCATCAGAGCAACCAAAATGCTAATTCCAGTCAACAAGTCATGGAACACTACCATGAAAAAGGTGCTTGAAATGTTGTGCATGACAACTCAGCTGCTTTAGCTTTCTGTTTGATGAATGTTTTTTAAGGATTTCATTTAGCAGATCTTTTCAAACTGGTCATTCTTTGACCGGATTTCTTGCAACTCAAGCATTGAGTGTTTTCTTCATTGTGAAACCATCATTATTGAAGTAGTTAAAGAAAAAGAAGCAGAGAAATGATTCACCAGGTGACACTGAGATTAATCTGATAACAGATTAAGTCAGTGCTACCCTTGAATCACATTGTGTATATCCTTAGTTGTAAACAGGTCTATTAAACTTGATACCTGATACCAAACTTGGTATCAAGTTTGGTATCAGGTATCAGGTAATCCAGTTTAGCCGCTGCTTTGAGAAGCACATGCAGTCATGTTCTTTTTTTCTCCGTATTGCTGCAACTAAATGTGTCTTTTAAATGTAGTATTGATAACCTGAGAAACCAGTCTATTAAGACTAGGCTGATGACTATGGTTTTATTTGGCAATGGGTGGAATTCAGCCAGCTAAAATAATGGATCTGCATGGATGTCATCGATCTCCACCACCTCTTTTCAGCCACTTCATGCTCACTACACACAAGGTAAACATCAAGCCACCGCAGTGTGAGAGAAAAAGATTACGATACTTTGCCAGGTCTGGATGTTGTGCAGAAGATAAGAGGCCTTAGGGAGCTCTGCTCTGATCGGGTTACCTCACCTATCACTTGCACACAGTTCATACAGGGCTTGCTACATATAGCTGATACTGTAAGTATAGCTGAGCACAACTGCTTACAGTTTAGTGTTTAGTCATTCATTTCTGTTACCAGCTTAGTTCAGTTACTTTTTGCACCAAGTCTAAAGCAAGTTTCCTTACAACAAGCCTCACCTGCGTCTGGACTTTAGACTAAAAAATAATGCAGATTCCTCTGCTTACGATACACACACACACATTTTATGGCACAACAGCATAGCACAAACACAACCATTACTTCACATAAAGTTACACATGTATCTACTGGTTCTTGTTTAAAAACCAAGTAAAGCATCCCCCTCACTGATGTCCAGAAACCGAGTCCTAAGGAGTATAATGCTGTCATAAAGCCATTTATGTGCCTGCTATGTACATAGCAAAAAATACTCTCTCCAGACTCCATGTCCAATTTTATTGGTTGCTTCACAAACCAGTAGGTACAGGAGTAATTAAGGCAAAAGGAAACAGGAACATAACGCTACTGTGAATTGGTTGACTTGGAACATATATGAAAAAAGGAGCATATATGTATGCTTCTTTTATATATACTGTATATATATATATATATATATATATATATATATATATATATATATATAATGTTATATATATTATATATATATAACTCCAACAAATATTTTTCTATGTCCATTTAAATGGGCTACACATATAATATCAGATAATTACTTACTTGTTTCTGCTGTTTCTAAAGTGCCTTTTTGGATCAATTTGAAATAGCCCATTTAAAGGAGAATATATTGGCAACTCGGTAACGGTTTACCAACATATAGTACTGTACTGTAAATACTTACCAGTTTTAACATCTGACCTCTCTAGATTTGCCAGGATGCTCAATGTATAAATTATCAAGAACAATTGCAGAACCACGGTTTGGGCAACCACTATAAATTGGATATGGAGTGATATTTTTTTCTGCTATGCTTATGTGTTCATGTTTATTCCTTGTACTTCATATTAAACTTATTGAAACAGTGTAGATTTCATTACAATAGGAAAATATCTGTTTTAGGATACACATCAAACTACATTCGTCTCATAAACATCCATAGTCAAACATAGACATTACATATTCTGGTACATTTTAACAGATAAGCTGATATTTCATATGAAATTTTAAGAAATAAAACATTACATCCCATAAATGCTATCATCATAAATTCTAGTTTGTGTCATGGCCTCTGCCCAGTGACCTCGCAACAACCACAAAGTCCAATTTGTATCAATAAATCTGGTCATTGTGAAGCAGAGGCCTTTACATAACACAGAACACAAGGCACTCCAGAGCAAGCCTAAAATACAGTATTTTCGCTCCGTCTATCTGTGACTAATCCTTAAAACAAAAAGAACTGTCCCGCAATGCTTTTCTTCGTGATATAGGCTAACTGGTGCAAATATAAAGACATTGTTCATCAGGTAGACGTCATAACCCATAGAATTGCAACATTTCAGCGACTGTGATGTGAGCACTTAAGAAAAATAAATGTTTAAAAAGAAAAAAAGCGTTTTTTTTCGTGTTCTACATCAGTCATACATACAGAAATAGCAAGTCTATAAATAAGGTAACCCATTCAATACTGCATCATGCATGCAGATATCTGCGCAAACTTATCTGACTTCACGCTAAGAAGATTGAACCCATTATTAGCACAATGTGTGTGATGCTGGAGCTGACTAGAATTACTTAAAGCTTCTTACCTCAAGTCACAAACCAATGACTAAGACAGCCAAGTCCCATGATTCAGACTACTCTGGGTTAGTTTTCTCTCTACCTTGTACAAAGCTACACAAAATGGATGAATCTGAATGGCATGGTATTTACAAATCTTAATACTATGTTATTCTGTCCTACATTTACTTATTTATTCATTTGATGTGTAGGTAGAACCCTGCCTCTCTCCTGCTAAGTGCTGGGAAAGGCTACAGCTTCCCAGTGACCCTGACTTGGACCAAGCAGTTTGGAAAATGAATGAATGAGTGAATCTGTAGGTACAGTATATCTTTAAGGCATCAGACATGCACAAACTGGCAAACACTGTAAAGCAGTAGCGTTACATACAAAACATGCTTTCTTTGTGTTTGAAGTATAATAAACTGTGCTAAAAGTTACTTTTTTAACACAAAAATGCCCCTTATATTAATTTTTCATTGTTTTTCTCACACAAGACAACATTTTCTCAAAATTATTTGTAATTGTAACTTTATGAACCAAATATTAGCATATAAGTCAGAAGCTAAACATTTAAGCACAACCTATAGTCAGGATTTATTTGGCTGTGGAAGTGACCATATTATTAGTAATTTTAAATACTTTCTTATTACTCATTTTACCCCCAAACCTTCTTTTATTATGTATTATAAAACTTAAGTTAGAGATATGAAAAATGTCTATTTATTTAGATAGAACCAAGTTTCCCCCTTCCTATGAGTTTTGGGCAACGTAAAGTTCAATTTCGAAAGAAAAATGTTCATTTTCACTAAACAATTACTTTAAGTCTAAGTCTAAATCTAAGCTAGAACTTCTGCTCAATTTTGCAGTGAGCATAATGACAGGCACACCCTTATTTTTAAACAGTGCCAGAATTTTACATGAATCTTTGCTGTATCTTACTGGGTTTCTGTCACTTTGGTTGATCGGGCCCTGTTCTCTGGAAAGCATCAGGCAAAAAGTAACTGCAGCTGCAGAGCAGAGACGTCCTCACAGTACAGCAGATTTGAAACACCGTATACCAACAGATTTAGGTGTTGATAAGCTTATACTTCCTAACTGCGTGTATGGCAGGAGCTTAAAAGTTAGAGCTGTTTATTTACGTGAAGGTCCTTCGCTCCAGGCTAAATCTCTTGGCTTATATAAAACCTTCCATTTTCCTACCTTTAACCTGGCTCTTTTTTAGTATTCATCATAACATCAGAGGAATAGTTGCCCATCAAATTTTACAATGATGTTACAAGAAAAAAGAAGATAATCTCCTGAACTATTTTTACATCAATGTGACCAAAGTGCACAGTATAAAGTGGAACTATGCTCATTGTGACTGAAATGGAAACAGGCCAGCCTCCTAAAACACAAAGCTGCAACAAGATTGAAAACATTAAGGCAAAAAGTACAAGGAATTTCACACATTAAGCCACTAGGCATGTGCATCTGCAGCAGGATGGTCTACAGTCTAATGTGAGAATGAAAGCTCAGAATCTAAGAAAGGTTAGAAATGTCGATTTCTTTCAGAGATTTCAATACTGCATTTGGAAAAGGTTAGTTAAGAGACAGAAAGACTGTATTTAGAGTTGTTCCAGTACGGAGGTGGAAAAGATACCGGTATGGAGGCTAATGTCTTCTGTCTCTTAGGGTCAGATTTACTGGATGCTCCGGGGTTTGGCGAGTTTCTGGACCCAGAATGTTGTGTCTAAGTAAAACAGAACAAATTCACTGGCTTTCTTTTCTCCTAACTGTTTTCACAGTGCTTCCTCAGAAACACAAATAATGGCCTCTACTGCAAATCTGACCCAGCGTTTGGCGACTGTTTGAAGTTTTCTTCAACACTTCTACCGCAAAAAGAAAAAAAGAAAAAAAGATGTTGAAAAATATAGAAATATATCATAATTTACTATCAATGTAGGAAATATTATACTGCGAGCAGAAGGCTTCCTGGACAGTATATCTTCAGCCGTGCAGGAAAACAACATTTGCACATTAAAAACAAACTCAGGATAATTCTAAATGTTTTCTTCTCAAGTAAAATTTCCAATAAAACAACCAAGATTTTATGGTTTTAGTCTTATCAACAGTTTCAACAAGGGCTTATAAAAAGAAGTATGAGAATAAAGCATGAAGAACCATGATATCCATCACAAAAGCTTGTGTACCTACCAGCTCAAGAAACGTATTCTCCAGTGATTTATACTCGGGAGAGTTCCTGTTGAACAGGTCGTCAGAAAACATCATGTTTGTGACCCTCAAGCTAAAGAAAACCACTAACTCTTTGCCTTTATCCACAGCTGTCATCAGAGGTGTGATGGCTTGTCTCATGGCAGGTGCAGCTGTGGATTCATAAGGACGTTCATCAGACTCTGAGGCAAATCCGCTGCCGCGCTCCTCTTCCAGCAGCTCAGTCATTTCCACTTCTGCCTCATTCTGACTTATAGTCGAATTCCGTATAAAAAGATCCGCTGCGACTGTGGTCATTCCACTGTACCCTCCACTTAAATCATCCCTGTCCTCGGGGGCTTCACCGCTAACCTCAGGGGTTGGTAAAAGCTCCACATCTGTTTCAAGTTCAATGTCTTGAACTGTGTCCCTAAAAAATGGTGTTGAAACTGGGGCCGCTGCTTCTGTGACGGAAGTATTTGGAACGGTGGGCTCAACAGATTGTGGTGGTTCAAGGTTAACATCTGCAGCTGCATCAGTCAGCACTCCTTCAGGTTGGGGGCCTTGAGTTGCCAAAGAAAGATCCTCTTTCGGTGTGTCTGGATAGTACGGACTGTCCTCATCTGCAAGTTGGGGCTCTGGTAAAGTAACAGATGACAGAAAATAACATTTTATCATAGGAGTTTTTTTTAAGTTTATAAAAAATTGAATGAATAAATAAAAACCGATATCATATATAAAACTAATGGTTTCAATTTTCCTTTAGAACTGCTTTAAAATCATTTTATGTTCTTACATATCACAATATTTTCTGTATCATGTTCTCTAACACATGCTGGAACCTTTATGTGAACAAACATTTCCACCGGCACCATTCCACTGTGATTTATTTAAATGAAAATGCTGTAGGTGAGTTTTGCATTACTGTGTACATATTTCTCCCCAGAGCCCCGGGGCCATGGCACTAAAATCTAAAATGAGGTTTCCCTGGTTGGACAAAGTTTGTCTACACAGCATGAGTTTGTAATAACCTGACCATCAGCAGGTTTCTACTTGTTAAGATGATCCATCACCTCAGCAGGGAGCATCTCCATGGGTAAAAAAAAAAATCGATGTGGTGAATCTAATTATGCTAACATTTACTTTTCCAAACTGAATAAGGGTTTTCATACTTGCTTTTAAACAATCCATGCAAAACTAAGTAAGTTTTGTTGTTCTTTTCTATTTTTTTATTCAATACTGAGTTTTACTTCGCTTGCAGTGTAACATGAAGCTGATAAACAGTGCTGATTTAATATCTAGAACTTTTTATTCTGGGGGGCCGATTTAAAGGAGTAAGCCCTGAAGTGATTATAAACAGAACAGATATAAAGTCATTAAGCAGTGTGCCTCTGAAACACATCTTTTTAGATTTATAAAAGTCCTTATCACTTATTAGGCTTTTAAAAAGTGAAAAATTCAAGTTCTGCCTGAGGTATTTTAATAACTAAAGCTCAATAAGAGAATGTTTTTACTCTTTATTAACTCTCTCTCCTTATTATAGTTGTTGCTCCTAATTTAGAATTTGTTGAGACTTGTTTGCAGGTCTCTGTCCACTGCCCCAGCATGAACCAGATCAAGACAAAAACCAAACATAGATTCCTGATTGCAGAGTTTCTTTGACTTTTTTTTAGATCAATAGTGTGAAATAGAATCCACATCATGACCTAGTGTTTGGGTAATCAATAAAGTTGTGCATTTTTAAAGTCAGCTCTCTTAGACATCCTGCTTTAAATTGGAGATTTAACCATAGGAGGGCTTACCACCTATCAGCTGCCTCACCTCCACCATCACCTTCAGTCGGTGGTATCTCCTCCACCTCTGGATTCACTTCCTGCTCTGTGATTGTTGACTCTTCCTCTGCCGCTCCCATTAGAGGAGTCTCTTGGGTGGTCTTTGGGAGGATGTTGGGGTTGAAAGGCACAAAGGTGTGTGATTCTGGTTTTACAGTAGAAACTTTCAGCAAGTTTTGTGAGACTGCCAGGGTGGGAAATAAATTATGAGTGGGATTGTATTCATCTGGTGACTGCATGGTCTCTTCCTCTGATGCAATCGTCTCAACAGCGTTCATGCTGAGCTCTGCGACTGGATAAACCGCGGTTACTGAAAAGAAGAATAGCTTTAAACATCCATTCTTGTGTTAACCAGTTAAAGCTGATCATAATTATACTTACCAGTCTCAAAGTTGAGTGTCTGCATGTCCAGCAATAGTAACGGCTCCGTTTTTAAGGCCTTTACGATGATGTACTTCAGCTTAGGAACATTTAGATTCTCATTTGTCTCAATGTCAGGCACCTCCAAACCCTCAGGTTCATCGTTGAGCTGTGTTTCTCCATTAAAGACCACAGCACACCGAACAGACACATCCTCTGATCTGATGAATGCAACAAAACTATCGTCAGCATCAGAGTTCTGAATCTCCTATTTGAAAGAGAATATTTCATATTTTATTTTAAACTTTTTACTTTAAAAGTCATTTAAAAGAGAAAAAAGCTAAAAACATAATAAATCTGGCTTTTAAGCCAATTAGACTGTCTGTCACACCTTTTACTAAAGGTTTATTAAAACCTCATTCAACCCACCGAAATCCTAGGACACGCAGTTCTTTGAATCCCGGAACTTTTTCAAACAATTGAACCATCTACAAAGAAAGAAAGTTTCAGCTTAGATAGAGACACATATCATGTCAGATCGCGTCACCCCAAGCATTTTTTGTTGCCACTGATTCTTCTACTCTAAGCAAACTGCATTATTTTCTACATTTTTGACGCATAAAAGTGTCTTCCAACCTCTCGAATTACCAACTTAATACAGATTTACCTATTTATTTATTCTATAATTGCAATTACCCAACAATGACATGAAAATGCACCAGTGGCAAAGAATCAGCTTTAAAGGAAATGGATAAGAATAAAAAAAAAATAATATTGATGATAACTCATTTACCTAAAAAGGGAGGTAAATGAGCTATCTTAGAAAAGGAGACTATTGGTTATTGTATTCAAAAGATTCAGGTGTTCAGACTCATTCACTTTGGTGACACATGGCAACAACCCCAGCAGACCACTTTCACCAGAAAAGCAAAAGTTACACCCAGTTTACCAGTCATTCAATTTGCTGAATGGTCATTGTTTGGAAAACACACAGCTTTATAACTCGACTAACAGCTCATGATGTAAATCAACACATAATTGGAATTATCATTGGTTGAATAAAATAATAGCTCCGAGAAGCAGAAATATTGTTAAAACCTGTGAATATAAAACTTGACGGTGCTTTTTACATCATTTTTCCACTGAAAACCATAAAAGTGGGAAACTCCACTGCTCTGCACTTTATTTCTACTGTTGTATTACTGCAACACAATTTTTATTGGGTAATTTCTAATTAAAGAATTGAAGAATTAGAAATTATAACTACAAACAAAAAAGGCTTGCAATGTTTAAAGTTGTTCAGCCTCTGATGTAGAGAGGAGTTATGTGCACAGTAAAGATGACAGTTTTTTTTTAATACTTCAAAATAAAAAAAAAACCTGCTAAAGGTCTAAAACAGCTAAACCTAGTGGCACGTCCTTTCTTTCAGTGGACTTGCATTTATCATCCATCACAGTGGCACCATGCGGAAGTTTCCCCTCCTCAAATAGACAGTTACCGTACTCTGAGCACCCAGCCAGGAAAATACAGAAGTGGGTTAGAGACAGAGCAATATCAGAACTCTGACTAAACCTCAGCAGAAAACTGGGGAGAAATAGCAAAAGGAAAAAATAGAAAAAAAGGAGTTGTATTTCTCTAATAATGTTTGACTATTTCTCATACTGAAAGTTACAGTCAATGCTGCCTCAGGTACTAATAAGTTATATGATTACAGCTCACTATTTCAGGCTCACAGTAATTGAGAGGTGTTATCTTAAGTCCCGGGCTGCAGCGTTAAAGCTGTTAAATCAATCAGGGTGAGTTCCACACCTAGCAGATAAATAGAAGCTGGCATTTCTATCCTACCATGTTACACAACACTTTGTTGCAGAAAGGGGGAATAAGGAGGTTGCTCTGCTGTCCGTAGGCTGCTGGTTGTTTCAGAGGAGTACAAGCAACAGCTCAGGCATCTCGACATTAGCTGCTGGCAGGAACTCTCACTTTGTCTCTGAGCTCTCTTGTGATGGCATTGTGCTGCGGAGCCTCGGGGTTGCAGAGGAGTTCACTGTACGTCGGGTCTGATACGGTGATGCTGAACTCAACAATGTACTCCTTGTAGTTTTTTTTCAGATCCTCTTTAATCTGAAAAGTAGAACGCAGGAGGACATTTCAGCTGATTTGGAGAGCGTGTAAACGAGAGATAGCATCTTAAATTGTGAAAAATCAGGCTGGAATAAGATTTCGTCTCAAGATTGATGCACAACTTGCCTCATCCGCTGGAAGCTGAATAGGAGGTGGAGTCCAGGTGCCTGAGAGGAAACAGAGACTCCAGTTACATTAAGCTGAAATGTACTTACACCTGGAGGGTGTGTAGTGCCATTTGTTTGCTTTCATTGAACGTAAGATGAACTTACATTCAATACCTGGCTCGAGTGTACCAGCCACAAAACTGGAAATGAAAGAATGAATTAATATTTTAATCAATTGTAATACTCTTGTTTCCTCCACTTGGTAGAAAAGAGACAACACAGTTTAATTGTGAGCCTCAGAGGGCCTGGGACAAAGTAATAATAATACAAATTGATGTAATAGCAAATTCCACAAGTTAGGATTTCAAATCTGTAACATTTAATTGTGACAGAAGTGACTAATTGTTGTCTTGTGAGAGAAGCTGTTGGAACCTGCTGTATGGTAGATCTGAATATGTCAGTAGGCAAAGCTTTTCCAAATTATTCACAAGTGACACGACAGAACAAGCCTTCCTCCTCTGAGCAGGAAACTCAGATTTACAATCAAATTTTATAGGAGTCATTGCACCTACCCTTCACTTTCAGCCTCCTCTGCAACTCTCTGAAAGAGAAGAAGATATCAAATGTGGATGTTTGCACTGCCTGGCAATCTGGTGCCATGTCGTATGACTTTGTCTTTTGGATATCACTTACTCTGGCCATCAGGTCCAAATGTTCCTGAGAGGAGCTGAAATTCTGGGCTAGGTCATCCATGCAGAGGTTTTCATGCTGGCAGCTGTAAACCCATGCGCTGTACTCGTCTGGGTTTGGGACTCTGTCCAAGAAAATCCGAAACGCTTCCCAGATGGCTTCCTGACAAACTAAGGATGAGACACATCACCTTTTTTTTTCCAGGTAGTATTTCCAAAAATAGGAAAATACTGCATTAAAAAAGTCACATGAGTGAGACATTATCTAATAGCACATGCAAAAAAGTCAAATAAAACATCTCGTTTTCACATATAAGGAGATTTGTGTGTGTTTATCAGGTGAGTTAGACATGATTTAGACATTATGATTGTGATACATTTTTCACATACAAATATAACATATGTCATATTTGCAAAACAATAAGAAATGGGTGTTTTAAATTACAAAACACATTTAATACAATATAAATGGAGCAGCACAAAGGCAAAGCTTTGTTTTTTTAAATTTAGAAATTTTAAATGATATCATCAACATTGATGGCATTTTTATAAATATAAACAAAACTCCCCCAAAGGTATTTTACATTTTATCTGCCTCTGTGGGTGAAGAATGTGTCTCATTGTCCAATATCGCAATGCCACTGGGAAATCTATTTTCTGACAAACTCATTTCTGAATGGAGCTGTTACCTCCGGTGTACCAAATTAATCTTCCTCAGTTAAGAAATTATATGTAGCAGCAGCTGTTCTGGATGAGTTTCATTATAAACCTTTTGTAACAGCCAAGATGGCCATCTTTGTTAAATCACCAATATCAAGTGGAGCAATTGAGTTTTGTCACTTCGTTTAAATACTTAGATCTCATTTACTGAGCTTTTTACTTATTTATGCAGCTAAAAAGTTCAGTCATTAAGATGCATTTAGTTTAAAAAAGTGCATTCAGACCACCTTAAAAGCTAAAAGTGATGGTTTTCTTTTTACCTCGGAGTTTGTAATAGGCCCGGTGGCTGCTGATGACTGCCTTCATTGTATCCTGGGGGCAAACTTTGACGCCTGTCGTGAAAACCGTCGACCTCTTCACCCGCTGTTTATCCTGCTCTCTTCCAACATTTGTTGCATGTCTGATCAGTCTAGAAGTTTCCAGAAAGTGTCGATACCTGACATCCTTGAGTCCAGCAAAACTGTCCTCATGACCGTCTGTGGAAGAAAAATCCATTTAAAAAAGCAGTTAGTGACACTCTATATAGCTTATCCAGTTTTCTAAATGCAAAACAAGATGTTTAAACCATTCAGCCTCCAAAAACCTATCATTGTTAATATGCTAATAAATGAAGGCACTCACAATATTATATTGTAAATCTATCTGTTAACTGAAGCTGCAGCTTTGGTTTATAACGAGGGACTCGTCCTTCGTCAAATTAATGAAGAGCTTTCCAACTAAAACCTCGGATTCAAGGACATGATTTCAGGGACTCCACGTCCAAAGATAAGCTCCAAAAAATCTATTCAATAGACTAAAACATTGTTATGATGTGTTCAAGAAACCGCATCCCATAAGCTCATCAAGATATATTAATAGGTTGGTAGGGGTAACGGAGAGATAGTAGATGTAACAAAAGGATGCTTTCAGTTGCAGAGTGACCCACATGGCTGAACCCAAAACTCTTAGCCTCATTAGCTGCCCGTGCACTTTGTGGACCCATGATGTTTGAACAGAAATACAGTCATACATCATTTTCTCTCCTATTTATCTTGTCCAGCATTGTTGCAGACATAATGATGGACTCACTGCTTTGCTGAATGAGATGGCTTTATCAAGGGGAGCTTTATACATACGAGGACCCTCCCTATTTATTTTATTTGTTTGTTTTTTTTTAATAATTGCTTATAACTAAATATACATTAAACATCTGACACATGAAAAATGATTAAACATAAACAGACATTACTTTGATATGACATCATTCTATTTAAATTTATTGTGTATTTGTTTAATTTCAATTTGCTTAGTTTAGTTCATTCCTTTCTTTTTTTATTACTTTGGATTTCTTATGACTTAAACTCTGGAAAACCTCAGGTGCTGCTGTGCAGTTGGGAAAACTGCAGTCACTGAAATGAGCATTTAAACAATGACCTTTATTTGTCTTGTAGAGTCAGAAATCGGTCAGCCAAGTCTGTCACTGAAGTCTAATTCATTTAACAGATGCTTAATCCAACAAGGTGTTTTGCAGCATCTGTTCAGCTGGCTTACTCTCAGTTAACTGCTGCCTCATTTGTAGATGCTATTTAACAGCATCTGGCTTTGCGAAAAAGTTTATAGTACATGTTGAATTACTAAGAAGCTACTATTTAGTCTCAGAACCCAAACAATTCGTGTGTGAGATTTTTTTCAATGTCTTCAAGTTTAAATGAGTTATTTAAGCTTTTGAGTTAACTGTAGGCTTCAAAGCACACGGGCTTTACTTGCTGCTGGGGAAAATGCCAATGTGAATGCTAAAAACATGCAGAGATTTGTGAAAGAAAGTGAATTTGCATTTCTTCCCCTTTGTGAAGGAACACTTGCTGATGCGCCTGTGGGCGATTTGCACAGTGATCAACAGCATAAGGGTGAGTTTTTCCAGGGGTAATCCACATGTGAATTCACACATGTGAACTACTGCATTGTGTAAAGACATTTAAATAAGCTGTGTGGTACAGAACATGGTGTGCGGAAGAAGTGTTTTGACCACCTTAATTGAAAAAGGAAGAACAAGACAAAGCTAAAGCAAACTTCGTGAAGCTTAGTGACACTTCTGAGATATTTCAGGCACCATTACAAAAACAAGTGTGCCTATAAAACAGTCATCCTATTGAATAAAGCTATTTATTGTGATGCCAGCTGGCAAATCTCAGAGGACCTCTTAATACAATAAGCCAGGATTAAGGAGCCCCAAAACACAGACCTGGAGATCATCTGGCCCTAATAACAAACTGTGCCTCCTCTGGCTTAAAACCACAGAACACATGCTACAGAAAAACAAAAAAAACTAAATAAGCAACCGGTCATGTAAATGTAATATATGAACTATAAAATACATATATAACCAAATTCTGTATCTGTGCACTATGCATTACAAACTCTTTCTTTCTTTCTTTTCTCTTTGTATGCTATACCAATGATGGGATGGCAAATGACAGTTTAAAACAGGAAAAGACCGGACAGTACCAAATGGGACCGTACTGCCAGTTATAATTAACATCTGCTGTGAGCAGGAGAGAAATGATAAATATCTGCGCAATGACAACTGGACCCCAAAATGCCTGAAGAAGACTCTATTGATTGCAACACAGCAGAGTAATTATTCATAAGACACAATTAATCTACCTATGTTTGTCCAACAGCTGTCTGACAGTTAGAAGTAAAACCACACATCTGCAACAGTGATATTGTGATATCATCCAGTCTAACTTAAGGTTTGATTGTTTTTGTTGGACTGATATTTAACAGGTTACAATTAAAAATGTAAAAGGATTTACTGTAATGTTGTAAAATAAAAGCAATTTTTGCTTTTGCAAATGTATTGCACTATTTTTGCACTTTTTGCCAGTAAACATGTGCATCGTTTCTCTTTGCAAACTCCAAATTTTACAGTCCTGTCTTTCTAAGCTTAGATCCATCTGCATGTGAGCAGCTGATTAGCATAAGAAAAATCTGAACTTACCTGCTCTAACTAAGAATACGCAATGTAGTGTCTCGTTCATTTTTGTCAGGGAAATATCTTAACAACCTTCTGCAAAACCAGAAGCACTCAGAGAGTGCAGACTTCTGCCAAGCTGGTGTATAAAAAATAATTTCATTCATTGTGGGCATTTTTGGGTTAGAAGCTCTAATTGTCTAAACTATCCCCATCACCCCTCATAAAGAATCATTTTAAGAAATGAGGAGGTGATCCGCACCACTTCCTAAATTTTAATTGCTTGTTAATTTTTCCATTTTTGAGAGTTTCTGAACATTTAATACAAATCCATCCACACCCATTCATGCAAAGTAAAAATCTAACGAATGCTTGACTCTTCATAGAGTTAACAAATGTCTAGAGACAAATTTTTGCAGGTTGGCTTCCTGAGCTATAAGACCCATCAGATGCTTTACTTTATGTTGTTGTTTTTGTTGAGCAACATAAAACATGAACATTTAGCATTTTTATTTGCCATCTAAAAAGGTTGAACCTCAGAATCATACTATGATCTACTATGATGACTGGTTTTCTCATGACACATATTTGAATCTGATTAAATAAAGACCATTTCCACCGATTATGTACATTATGTAAGCATATAATGGTTGGTCAAATGCAAACTCATATCTGTTCATGATGAAAGTTCATTCCTGCTAATTGTAAATTTAAAATAATGACAAAGTATCTCATTATTATAACAATTAAACTCATCATTTTTAGAGTCAAATTCTCATAATAAAATAATTTCACAGTAATTTTCACAGTAATTTCATAATTACAACTATGAACCTCAATCTTATGCCAGTTAGTCTGATAAATACTAGATACCTTTTGTCTTTTAGTTACGAGTGGTGTGAATGAGCTCCTGTTGTTCAACAACATGTTGTCTTTTCAACTATAGTTAGTTAAGTTAATTTATTAATAATTAGTTAACTATAGTTCAATAGTTTATAGACAATATGATCTTTTCTCTGCATTTCCAAGAGCAGCAAACAAGCACTTTAATTGTCATGGCAATCGTGTACTGTGCCATGCATGTGAATGTGACTGCCTGTGTAAATGTAGGTTATGGGATGTGTGTTTAATCTTATTATTTATTACACTGTTGTACAATGAAGATAAAGTGATTCTGATTATATCTTTTGATGTATTTGGATGTGTTTAAATGCAGATTTAACTTGCCTCTTTTATTTGCGTGTCAACAGTTTAACACAACTTTAGACTCTTCAGTTTGATGTGTGCTGTATCATCTGATGTATAATATTTGGTTTCTTCTACTGTCTAACCTTGTTCCCCAATTCCACTGTTAACAAATTACCAGTCCCATTCCTGAGACCATCAATGCTGCGGGGTTTTCAGTTGTGTGAATTCCTTGTGGAAGGCTTGTGTCAGGTTTTTTTAAATCAGTTTCAATCCAGTTTGTGGTGGTTGTTATTAATATCTGTGGATTTCCTGCATGTCACATTATTTCTCATTGAACTTGTTCATTAATGCAAATAATGCAACAGTAAGTTTCACTGCAGTCCAAAGCTTTTTAGGCAAATATATCATGGTCCTTTACCTATAAAAGAAGTTTGGGCCAAATAGCCTGATTGTTCTAAATTGTTGTGCTGGCTTAAAAGCTAAGACGTAACCATAGCAACAGAAACTCAAAATAGGTATATGATCCTCATTAGAATTTTTTATTTATGCAAATGCTTCAGGAGTTACGGTACTGAAGCTCCAAATACAACTGTGTTACACACTTATGAGTTATTTCTGTGATTGGATGATCGTAATGGGGGTTCTTGGGTCTACCATAATGACAACTACATCAGTGACAAGGTCTATTTCTCCACTTTCTGGTGATTTTTTTATTTTATTTGTCAGATACATTATATGGTTCAAGAGTTATGATGATAGGAAATGCACATTTAACATCCCGTTGGCGGCAACATGTTGGTTTTTAAAGCTGTGGCCGACCGAGTCGCAGGTTCTGTGGCCAGAGCGAGTTACCTAAACGTGTCACAGCGTCACAACGACAGATATCAAATAATCCGCTCTGCTGCTTTTAAACGTATAATTTTCATGGTAAAAAGAAAACATTAACATATTAATAATCTATTTATTTCTTGTAAGTGACCATTTTATTGGCGGGATGTTGCCTTTTGAGGTGTCCATTATCAGAAATTGACGTGCACATGCATGGACACGAGAGCTGGGGGAATGGTGGGAAAGCTGGAGTGGACCTTAATGCCCAGTGCAG